>JAMPIV010004476.1:302500-899769 GCA_024509875.1 Oreohelix idahoensis
CTCAATATCAACATTTCTGCTCATTGAAAGTTTCAAAGGTGGACATTTTATCATCAGAAATAAAGCAAAAAGTAATTACCTTATATACTCTAGTATAAGTCGAGAAATTTATTTCCATTCTAGACCTTAAAAACACATACCCCCAACTTGTTGTAAGTCCAAAAAAATATTCATGAAACCAGTCAGTGTTACCCCATTCATTCTCATACTGGCATCCTTCAGATATAAACTTGCTGCTTCATTAAATATTTTTATCAAAATATCTTTTTTAATATGTTTGAATTCCTACAAAGTCACAAATTTCAACCGGAGTACACTTTGTTGACCAGCCTCTTTCACTTAATCTATCATCAATACCTTAACGTTTCACTAGATTTATTTTCATCAGTGTCACTGTTAGAGTCTATAAACTGGGCCTTTAGTCAATATACACATCTGACTCGGCCACATCGTTAGAGTCCTGATCAAAATAAAAGTCATTTCTCAGATACAAAAGCAAATACTTGACAGCCCAGAAAGACACAGCTTTGAAAATAAAATCACAAAAAAACATAATATCGATCAACTCTGAAGAAAAAAAATTCATAACATGACAGCTTAATTATACAGGAAATCTATTTATAAATCAGGTCTTGCTAAATATCGAGATCTCGTTGCTACTTAGCAACGAATAACAACAGTAATCAGAGTTTCCGGGCAGGATTTCAGGTGCTTTTAACAGGAAAGGGTGCTGAAAATGAGAACATTTGAAGAAAGCCACAGAAATTGTAATGTGAATTCCATAACCAACGAAAAACTCGTTCAACTTATAATTGGGTTATTCATTTAGGAAGCTTTTTAAGTTCTAAAGTCGACTTAATAGTCAAACAACCATTTTCATGAGTACCTACAGTATTTTAACTGTTTATATGCAACTTTCATAGTTAATTAACATTATTCTGGCAACATTACTGACTTTTCATAAACATGCCATCTCACAGGAAGGGATTTTCATCTCCTGCGCATGTGTCAGAGACCATGTTCAACACTGATAGCAAAGAGTTGGTAAGAATATACTATATATCAGCTGTCATTTAGTTTACATATCGATGTTTGAGTAGCATCAAGTGGTGAAGGCTGGTTAAGTCAGTACAGTGGCTTTCTGACATCTTGTTTCAATCTTTATGTCAAGTGTTCATTTTCAGTAACAATGTTTTCTAGGTATTTGAGCTGTGGAACCTGCTTAAGCCTGATGTTGTTGACATTCATGTTAAGTTGGCTGGACAATCTTCTAATCTTCATAATTTCTGTCTTTAATGTGCTAATCTTCATAATTTCTGTCTTTAATGTGCTGATCTTCATAATTTATGTCTTTAATGTGTTGATCTTCATAATTTATGTCTTTAATGTGTAGATCTTCATAATTTCTGTCTTTAATGTGTAGATCTTCATAATTTCTGTCTTTAATGTGCTGATCTTCATAATTTCTGTCTTTAATGTGCTGATCTTCATAATTTATGTCTTTAATGTGCTGATCTTCATAATTTCTGTCTTTAATGTGCTAATCTTCATAATTTCTGTCTTTAATGTGCTGATCTTCATAATTTATGTCTTTAATGTGCTGATCTTCATAATTTCTGTCTTTAATGTGCTGATCTTCATAATTTATGTCTTTAATGTGTAGATCTTCATAATTTATGTCTTTAATGTGCTGATCTTCATAGTTTCTGTCTTTAATGTGCTGATCTTCATAATTTCTGTCTTTAATGTGCTGATCTTCATAATTTCTGTCTTTAATGTGTTGATCTTCATAGTTTCTGTCTTTAATGTGCTGATCTTCATAATTTCTGTCTTTAATGTGCTGATCTTCATAATTTCTGTCTTTAATGTGCTGATCTTCATAATTTCTGTCTTTAATGTGTTGATCTTCATAATTTCTGTCTTTAATGTGCTGATCTTCATAGTTTCTGTCTTTAATGTGCTGATCTTCATAATTTCTGTCTTTAATGTGCTGATCTTCATAATTTATGTCTTTAATGTGCTGATCTTCATAATGTCTGTCTTTAATGTGCTGATCTTCATAGTTTCTGTCTTTAATGTGCTGATCTTCATAATGTCTGTCTTTAATGTGCTAATCTTCATAGTTTCTGTCTTTAATGTGCTGATCTTCATAATTTCTGTCTTTAATGTGCTAATCTTCATAGTTTCTGTCTTTAATGTGCTAATCTTCATAATTTATGTCTTTAATGTGCTGATCTTCATAGTTTCTGTCTTTAATGTGCTGATCTTCATAATTTCTGTCTTTAATGTGCTGATCTTCATATTGTATTATCAGACTTACTTAATCATTCCTCTTCTACACTGAGATGTAGAGGTGTGCCAGAGAGAGAGCACTGTTCTATCCTATCAATTGTCTTCCTTTTGGACTTGGTTTAGATATCGTATCTTCCATAGGTTGAATTAAGTGCATCTGTTTGAATTTGGTTTTCATCTTATACTTTATAATTTGGTCATCTGTGAAAGGCAACTCATTCGGCAGATTGTATTCTTCATTAATGCATTTTCTTCATTTGCTCCTAGGATTGCTTCTGATGTTATTTTGTCTATAAATGTGTTGAATTGTTAGTAGGGATAGACCTCTGTGGTTATCAAATGCTTCAGCAAGTCCATCGGTCATTCCCGCCACAATCTTGCATGCATGAAACAGACCTCTCACCTTATCTTATGGCTGCCATTGTACTGTTCTAATAATGACTATAGTTTATTTCCATCCACTCTATCGAAGGTCTTGTCATCTCTATAAAAAACCACAGGAGTTCCACAAGGTTGTGTGCTATGCCCATTACTATTCAATATTTATATGGACTTAAAAACATCAGAAGCTTATGCAAAATATGAAGAAAATGCATAAGGTGAAGAATGCAACACACTGAATAAGTTATTTTTTGCAGATGCTCAAAGCATAACGTAGGAAGATGAAAACCAATCACAAAAACATAAAGGTGCACTTAATTCAACTTACATAATATGGAGATCATAGAAACTATGAAGATTACATGATTGCCCAGCCTACTTAACATAAATGTCAATAACATCAGGCTTTAGCAGGTTCCCCATAAGGCTTTAGCAGGTTCCCCATCAGGCTTTAGCAGGTTCCCCATCAGGCTTTAGCAGGTTCCCCATCAGGCTTTAGCAGGTTCCCCATCAGGCTTTAGCAGGTTCCCCATCAGGCTTTAGCAGGTTCCCCATCAGGCTTTAGCAGGCTCCCCATCAGGCTTTAGCAGGTTCCCCATCAGGCTTTAGCAGGTTCCCCATCAGGCTGTAGCAGGTTCCCCATCAGGCTGTAGCAGGTTCCAGAGTTCAAAAATTTAGGAAGCTTTTTTAATTCTTCTTCCTCTTTAATCACTCTCAAATAACCACATCTATCTGTCTTATGAAGCTGGATATCTGTCTCATCACCATACATCACCATACATCATTATACATCACCATACATCACCCTACATCACCATACATTTTTATCCTCACTTGGGTTGGAGGGCATGCTGCCACCATGCTCCTCTCACAGAGCTGACAGTTTTGGAGAACATGTTCTACTATTTATTTGTGGACATATCATCACTGTTAAGTCCTTTCTGCGCGTGTAAGAAAATATATATATGATTAATTATTTACACGCTGTCATACACGATGTTGAACACAAAAGCGCAATGGGTGCGCTCGGGTTTTGTTGCCAAAAAACAATTACGTTATAGGGAGAGGCTTAATGCCTATGACCTGAGACAGTCGTCTTTGGACGGAGCTGATTGTAAGTCTTGCCCAAATTGTGGGGAGCGTTCATGAAGATATTATAAACCTCCTTGTAGGGAGTATCTACGTTAGCCAGTACAGGGCTCGTTTGCATATTGTATATTATGCTATTTTCGTCATTGTCCAGATCTGGCTGAACTTTGACACATAAAGCCATGTGGTTTTGTTAGTGGGTTCCAGATCCTTACCAAAGATTATCAGGATTATTCTTCAATATATTTAGAGGGTTATTCAATAAAACCCCTGTCATTTTATACAAGCTCCGTAGTGAAAGCCATGGAAGAACTACTTGCCATAAAGTTCATCGCCGTCCTTGAAGGGTCGGCCGTTATAGAATGTCGATCAAGTCCATGATCAAAGTTATATGAGAATGCAATGAACTAGGATGTCTCGATGTTATAACCTAAACTATTGATATGATGCCTACTACTACAATGATTGATCTTTTGTATTGCGTCCACCAAATAAACGTGTGTCTGATGTCAAGCCATGACTCCAATCAACATTGATTACCAGTTGGTCAAATTATGTATTAACCTTGGCCCATCTTTCGGCCCACGATGTTTTATTATTCGCGTTCTATATTAGTCGGCAATCCTTGTAAGCCCGACCAAGACTGACAACATTTTAAGTCAGTAGACATATAGACAGTCTCATGTAAAGACACGCCGTGTTAATCAAAACACATATATATGAATTAAAGCGCTGCATATCAGCTGGTGCCCAGTCTACAGGGGAAAATTTCAATATACACCTCAAGTGTCAACAGTCAAATATCCAACATGTACTACAATCAACTGTGTGGCATCAATTTCCTTCAAGACAACCATGATACATAATTTTTGTTAGAAAGTCTACCTAATGGTCACCAAAGCTGACCTTCAAGGATCCTGACTCAAGTATGTTGTCAGCCATCAACTTTGCATTTCTACAAGACTGTAAGGCTCATCCATGCAATACCCGAGTCCTATCATTGAAGTGTATCGCTAACTTTGCAAGGGCCGGGACATTTTTTTCCTAAAAAAAGATAAGTGATCGTGGTCCTGTATGTACACTGTACCACCATTGTATGTGATGGTCGAACTTTCTTTTTAAATATGTCCACATCCATGTTTCATGTTATATGTTTAATGTTTACTGTGGGCGGTTGGGATTGGCGACTTGTGAAGGGAACATCCCAGATTCACTCCCGGGCCTTCGTGAGTGTTCTGTAGGGACCATTTTTGCAGACTTCCCACAGTGGAAAGTTCCAGCTTATGTTAGCTGAAGGATTCTTCAGTCCACTGCGTTGGTTCTCTGTAACCTATAATTGTTTAGTTGTGATGTTGCGTTAACTATATTGTTATTGTTATATTTTTTCTCTCCGTACTTTAGTTTTATAATTAACTATGTTTATAATTGTTGATCTTCCCTGGCTATCGCTTATTTGTATACACACTTTATGTTTATACCCTGTATTGTTGATTGTCTTGTAATCTTATTCGCAGCTTTCATTAATAGTTGTCATCTTTATTTCACTTTTATTACTTATTTGATTTCTGCGAACATCTTCATTTGTTCCTTGTTATCTTGTTTTTGTCGCTATTGTTTTCGTTATCTTCATCATGTATATCTCATATGCTATGCTAATTAATTTAAGTATAACTACATAATTAAAGATTAATTAATAATAATAGTTATAATATAGCATCTATTTCAGTGATTGTATATATATTGTATTACGGGTTCCCTGGACATGGAGCTTGTTACTCAGTAATTAAGTAAACAACTTGTTTAAATACCTTAATATATATTTCGACTGAGTAAGTCACAGTATTTGTTAAGATGTCGACAATGGATTATTTCATCGAGCAAGGAAAAGCTTTTGGCTACAAAGGTGAAGTTTTAAAAGAATTTGCTATGACAAAGTTAGCTAAAGCAAAACAAGAATTAGCTGAGAAGGAAGCTGAAGCAAAACAAGAATTACTTTATTAGCTGAGAAGGAAGCTAAAGAGTAGCAAAAAGCTGAGAAAAGGCGTCTTGAAGATTTGGAGAAAAGGAAAATGATAGAATTAGAAGAAAAAAAACTCGTTGCAGAAGAGAAAAAAAATGCAATTTGTTAAAGATGCAGAGCAGAAAAAAATGCAATTTGATAGAGAGATGGAGGAGAAGAAAGTTCTGAACGTTGCACATGAAGAAAGAATGATGCTCCTTCATTTGGAGGAATTAAAATTAAGAGGTCAAAATGGGAATAACAGTAACTCCAATACTACTGGATCTTCAGGAAAAAATAATGGTAGTGATAAATTTAAGTTGCCTATATTCAATCCAAATTGTGATGACGTGGCATGCTATTTGTCACGCTACCAAAGTGTATGTGAGTTACGTAAGTTGGATAAAGTTCAATGGAGTGTTAAACTAATGGAATTTTTGGCAGGAGAACCTTTAACTATTATAGAGACAATGGAGGAAACTCTTCGAAAGAACTATGATAATGTCAGGGCTGATCTACTAAAAAAATATCAGCTTAACCAGGAAGGGTATCGTATTCGTTTCAAATCCTTACTCCCTGAAACTGGAAAGGATTTTGCTTTTATATCCAAAATACGTCTCACACTTGATAGATGGATTGAACTGTCTAAGATAGAGCGTTCCTATGAAGCTATTGTCGATTTAATATTACGTGATAAAGTAATGTCATCAGTTAATGCAACATTCCTTTCGTTCTTACATGAACGAAAACCTACAAATTTGAAGGAAATGGATCAAATCTGTACACAATTCTGTACCGCACATCCAAATATGGTATATAGCCATTTGCGGATTAGAGAAGAATTACCCGTTGCTTCGGCCATGCAACACAATAATCATTTTCGAAGTCAATCTCTCAGTCACGATAGAAACTTTAGAAAGGGAGATTATAAGAATTTTAATTCTTTCAAAGGGAAACCATTTCGTGGTGGTTCTCCATCACAACAAAACTGCCATATAATTTCAATAAAAATAATTATAGAAATTATCAAGGAAATAATTATAACAATTATGATCAATCACGATCTAACTCATTTTATAATCAACATAACTCACCAAACCGAAACTATGGTCAAAGGGAAAAGTTACCACAGTAATTGGCATTCAAAGCAAAATGGTGATCGCAACAGGTCAAATAATTAGAACATTTTTAGAGATAATAGTCAAAATAGATCCAGACGTAGAGACAGAAATTTAAATGATATGCAACATTGACATGTTAATTCTGCTCAGCATGATCCACAAGATAATTTAGATCAGGATACAAATGTTAATGTACATAATGCATCTGCTTGTTCTCTAGATTTCGAGCAGGCTAAACTTTTTCATGAATGCACAACATTGTTCCAGCCCAAGGCGATCACTACGTTGAGTTGCGGCCATGTCTTACCAAGCCTTCCTGCGATGGCTACCGCCATCTCAGCATCTACACACGACGGAAGAGGGTCTCTAACCTTACATAAAGGATTTGTCAATAAAATTCCCATGTCTATTTTATTTGACACTGGATGCTCTACAGTAGGGATGAGGCAATCCTTAGTACACCCGTCATTAGCAACAGGGAAAGGCGTTAAGTGCGTCACCTTTGGAGGTACAGTTGAGACATTCCCAACTGCGATCTTACATGTAGATACACCATTTTTTACAGGTAAAATCCATGTGTGTATGCTGCCATCACCAATCGCCGATTCGATAATTGGGCTTATACATGGAGTTAAGTATTGTATGCCACAACAGGTTGCTATTTGGGAAAAGCAACATATGCACTCTGCTTATGCAGTTACCACTAGAGCACAGGCTCTGGATATATTACATGTTACACCTACAATAGCTTCTGACAATAATGATGATGGTAACTCTCCTATATCACGAGAGTCTTTTATTGAGTTACAACAGAATGACGCATCACTAAAAAGATTTTTTCTGTTGGCTCAGAATAATAGCACAATCAACAAAACAAACCTTAAACATTGTTTTATACTTAAAAATGGAGTACTAGTTAGAATGGTACGTGATGCTACTTCATCCGTATGTTCTCAAATTGTGGTACCCACAAACATGAGAGCGCGTATTTTACGACATGCTCATGACTCCCAATGTGCGGGTCATATGGGTTTTTCCCCGCACTAAATCCAGGGTGCTGTCTTCATTTTATTGGCCAGGCGTTCATAGGGATGTGACCATCTATTGTCGTTCTTGCACCACATGTCAAGAGGTTAAGACAGTCTCGTATAAAGACATGCCGTGTTAACCAAAACACACATATATGAATTAAAGCGCGGCGTATCACTCACTACATGGGCACATTTCTGTCTGAGCGATTTTTCCTGTGCTTACAGAGAGAGGCATTTGAGACTGCAATAGCAGTTCCTTGTCTGAAAATGATCACTTGTTCTCATCTTGTTAATATATAGTAGTACAGTTCTGCAGTATCTGAATTTGGATGTTCTGTGCCATTTATCTCAATAGTTATTTCTAACATTTTTTATTGAAAGTGGAAGACTAGACATAGAAATTGTAACAAGATGTCAAAAAGCCAGTGCAATGACTCACCAACAGTCATCACTACTCAAACATTAGTATGGTAACTAAGCAACAGCTGATATACAATGTATACTTACCAAGACTTTGCTATCAGTGTCAAACATGGTCCCTGACCCAAGCACAGGAGTGAAAAATCCCATGCTATGAGATAAGTTGTTTAACAAAAGCCATTAATGTTACCAGAAGAAATAATGACATCAGAAGGATTGTGGAAACTACATCCTGCATCTAATCTATAGAGAGACTGAAAATTAAGTGGTTTGGCCATCTCATGAGAATGGAGCCCAATAAACTACCACTACATGCATACAACAGCAGAAGATCTGGTTTCAGAGCATGAAGATGGCTATGAGGCAGATAGACAGACAACATCCCAGACATGCTATAACACAGGCACACATCAACCAACGTAACACACTTGGCTCATTAATGTAAACTTCAGGTCCACACTATGCTTTACAGCAAATGTATAAGTAACAAGTAAAAATAAGTAAGTGTGCTGAGACATCTTTGTTCTAACTAAAACTTGTACTTGTCATCTGACTTGAACACATTCAGTTATGATAAATCATGACTTATGTAGAACCACACAACAGACATGAAATTGATGAGTAAAACATGGAGAGACCTTGAGCTGATGGCTGGAGACAGGAAGATGTGGCATAAGTTTGTTGAAGGCCTAAGCACCTTGGGGAGCTTAACCCTTTACAGTCCATAGCCCTGCTGATATTTCAACCCCCCAATGACCAAGCGAAAAGACATTAACTCTTTTTCTTAAATATTTCTTATATTTAAAAAAATTATTTATTTTCGGAAATGCAGCAATATTACGGGAAGAAGTGGAAGAGGCTATATGTTCGATGAAAGGAGGGAAGTCACCGGGTGTGGATAATATCCCAGCAGAGCTCTTGAAATATGGAAGACCAGATATAGTAAAAATCATGACAACAATTTGCCAGAAGATATGGAGTACAAAAAAATGGCCAAAAGAATGGACGCAGTCATTAGTAATACCGCTTCCAAAGAAAGGAAATCTAAAAATGTGCAAGAACTACAGAACCATTAGCCTTATTAGTCATCCAAGTAAGGTGATGTTAAGGATACTTTTGAACAGAATAAAACAGAAATCAGAAGAAATCTTGTCAGAGGAACAGGCTGGCTTTAGACCAAAAAGAAGTACCTCAGAACAAATCTTCAATATTAGATTACTTATCGAAAAACATCTCCAACATCAACACGATTTATACCATAACTTCATCGATTTCACAAAAGCCTTCGATCGAGTCTGGCATGAAGGCTTATGGCAAGTAATGAGAAAATTCAATTTTGATACCAACATCATAGATATCATTGAAGCACTATACAAGGACGCAAGCAGTGCTGTTTTTGCAAGCAACGACATTGGAGAATTTTTCAAAACAACTGTAGGAGTTCGGCAGGGATGTATCCTGTCCCCAGTGCTCTTTAATATTTATCTAGAACATATTATGCAAGAGGCTCTCTACGATTATAAATCAACCATATCGATTGGAGGCCGACCTCTGTGCAACCTACGTTTTGCTGATGATATTGATCTGATAGCTGGATCAGAATCAGAACTTCAAGACCTTACCTCTAGACTGGAGAAAGTAACAAGAACGTATGGGATGGAAATTAATATAGAAAAAAGCAAGATATTGGTGAATAGCCATAAGAAACATGTTCCGACCAACATTACGTTAAATGGGCAAACGTTAGAAGAAGTTAACACCTTTAAATATCTCGGGTCCACTATATGCAGTGATGGAAGATCAATTAAAGAAATCAAGACAAGACTTGAGATGGCCTCAGCTGCCATGACAAGGTTGAATGTGATCTGGAAAAGTAACATCAGTTTTCCTGTGAAGATCAAATTATACAAATCACTTGTATTATCTATTCTCTTGTATGGGTGTGAGAGCTGGACACTCACTGCAGATACGGAGCGAAGGATTCAGGCTTTCGAGCATAAATGTTATAGAAGAATTTTGCGCATTTGCTATAAAGAGCACAAAACAAATGTCTATGTTAGAGAGAAGATAAACACCTATGCAGGCCACCAAGAACCACTTTTGTCAACAGTGAAACGTCGAAAGCTTGCCTGGTTTGGGCATGTAACTCGTCATGACTCCCTTTCGAAAACGATCCTTCAGGGAACAGTCGAAGGTAAACGGAGAAGAGGAAGGCAGAGAAAATCCTGGGCTGATAACATCAAAGAATGGGCAGGACACGGTTTTTCTACACTTGTACGCATTGCTGAGGATAGAGAGCAGTGGAGGACCCTGTCTGCTGATGCTTCCACCATGGCACCCCTACGACCCATGACGGGTTACGGGCTGAGATGAGATGAGATGATGATTTATACACTAATATTGGTTCAGATAATACAAAAACACATTTATTTGTACAGTAAAATGACATACTTTAATACTTGTATATTTTATTGTCACATTTAATTGTTTTTCACAGTTTAAAAAAATGTCAAAGCCAAAAAATTACTTTATCTTTATGATAGTCTTGCGCTGGAAAGCTTTTATATACATTATTAAATTTTTCTTAAAACTTTGAATATCAAACAAATTACACTAACTTTGAGAACACAATTTACAACCATAAACTGTCTCTAGAACTCTACAAAAGTCCATTTTTCCTTAATTCTTACAGCATTGAACACAACGTTTTTTTTCTTTCTGCTCACGAGTTTGACGGTTCATGCTTGTTGGATGTTGGTTTTAATTACGCTCACACTGAAACAACGTAACCAACCCTTTTCAGCGCTGTTGGTTTATTCATAAGTCCTTCGTCTGGTATAAATAAGAAGAAACAAATACGCCGTTGATCATCAGACAAATTATGTTTAGGCCCTGGGAGCTCATACATCTGGAATAATTCCATACAAGTAAACGTGCCTCTATATGTCCATTGTCTACAATTTTACTAGTTCCTATATCGATTTTCCTACTTTCACTATTGTCGATAACTTGGTCATGTCCACATCGAAGTAGGATTAATCATTTTCATTATCGGAATAACACAAAAATGTAGATCTAATCCTTCAAAGTTCACTGAAAATCTCTTCCATGACTTGAAGAACCATTTTTACACAGTGTAATTTTTTTTTTAAATTACAAAAAATCAACCACTCAACTTAGAAAAATGCGATCAATATCAAAACAAACTTCGAAACTACCTCTATCCGCGGGAAACACGCAAAATCTCATACGCTCAGCAACAAAATAAGCAACCTGTTGCCGGGCCCTTTCAGGCAAATCAGACTGTACGATAAAAGATAAAATACGGGCGATTTTGGACGAAATGGATTGTAAAGGGTTAAAGGTTAACACAAAATCCAGCACCACAGTCACCCCACTTGTAAGGTTATTTCCTGTGTATGTTCTCTCATGGCACTTGTATATCACCTTTCCTAGCAAATCTTATAAGACAGTCCTCTCACTTGTAAGGTTACTTTCCTGTGTGTGTTCTTTCATGGCACTGTATATCACCTTTCCTAGAAAATCATATGCTACAATCATTTCACTTGTAAGTTACTTTCCTGTGTGTTTTCATGGCACTTGTATATCACCTTTCCTAGCAAATCTTACACCACAATCATTGTACTTGTAAGGTTACTTTTCTGTGTGTGTTCTTTAATGGCACTTGTATATCACCTTTTCTAGCAAATCCTACATCACAATCATTCCACTTGTAAGGTACTTTCCTGTGTATGTTCTTTCATGGTACTTTTGGTATATCATCTTTCCTAGCAAATCTTACACCACCATCATCTCACTTGTAAGGTTACTTTCCCATGTGTGTTCTTTCGAGGCACCGTATATCACCTTTACTAGAAAATCTTACACTACATCATTTCACTTGTAAGGTTACTTTCCTGCATGTGTTCTTTAATGACACGTGTATATCACCTTTCATAGCAAATCCTACACCAAAATCATCACACTTGTAAGTCTTCTCTCCTGTGTGCGTCCTTATTAGCTGCTGTAGAGGTCTTTTGTCACATATCCTACACCACAATTATCACACTTGTAAGTCTGTTCTCCTGTGTGTGTTCTTATTAGCTGCTGTAGAGGTCTTTTGTCACATATTCTACACCACAATCATCACACTTGTAAGTCTGCTCTCATGTGTGTGTTCTTATTAGCTACTGTAGAGGTCTTTTGTCACATATCCTACACCACAATCATCACACTTGTAAGTCTGCTCTCATGTGTGTGTTCTTATTAGCTGCTGTAGAGGTCTTTTGTCACATATCCTACAGCACAATCATCACACTTGTAAGTCTGCTCTCCTGTGTGTGTTCTTATTAGCTGCTGTAGAGGTCTTTTGTCACATATCCTACACCACAATCATCACACTTGTAAGTCTGCTCTCATGTGTGTGTTCTTATTAGCTGCTGTAGAGGTCTTTTGTACCATATCCTACACCACAATCATCACACTTGTAAGTCTGCTCTCATGTGTGTCCTTATTAGCTGCTGTAGAGGTCTTTTGTCACAAATCCTACACCACAATCACATTTCTCTCCTGAATGTGTTTCTTTTACACTACTATAAGGTGACATTCTGAGCAAATCCTACACCATAAATATCACATTTCTAAGGCTTCTGTGTTATGCGTGCTTTATTGTGCATTTGGAAGTGGTATTATTTGGTAAATTCTAAATCATAAACACCAAACTCTTAAGGTTTCTTTCTTGCATGTGATGTTTTATGACACTGTTAAATATTTGCAAGCGGAGCTACGTATGCCACATTTGTAAGGCTTTTCTCTTGTATATATTCTTTTATGGCACTTCAAGCTGCTTTTCTGTGCAAATCATACACCAGAAATATCATATTTGTAAGACATCTCTCTTTGTGTGGTGTTATATGGTATTGTGAACTGCCTTTCTGAGAAAATCGTTCACCACAAGTATCACACGTGTACGGTTTTTCTCCTGTGTGCATTGTTATATGTCACTGTAAGTTTCCTTCCCAAGCAAATCCTACACCACATATATCACACTCGCAAAGGTTCTCTTCTGTATGTGTATCTTTTTAAAATGGAGATGTATATATAATTAGCAAGAATATTCTACATCACAATTACTATGCTTATAAAACTGTTACACTCGGTGTATTCTTTTATGCAACTGCATACTACTTTTCTTTGCAAATCCTTTACCACAAATATCACATTTGTAAGGCTCCTCTTCTGTGTGTGTTCTTACATGACGTTGTAAAGTGTCTTTTGCAGCAAATCCTTCACCACAAATATCACACGTGTGAGGCTTCTTTCCTGTGTGTTTTGTTAAGTGGTACTGTAAGCCATTGTTATGAGTATATCCTACACCACAAATATCACAAGTGTAAGGCCTCTTTCCAGTGTGTGTTGTTAAGTGATACTGTAAGTAGCTTTTCCAAGCAAATCCTACACCACAAACATTACACTTGTAAGGTTTTTTCCCTGTGTGTATTGTTAAGTGGTACTGTAAGTAGCTTTTCTGAGCATAACCTACACCACAAATATCACACTTGTAAGGCTTCTCTCCAGTGTGTGTTCTTATATGGCGTTGTAAGCTGCCATTTGCAGCAAATCCTACACCACAAATATCACAAGTGTAAGGCTTCTTGCCTGTGTGTGTTGTTAAGTGATACTGTAAGCTAATTTTATGAGCATATCCTACACCACAAATGTCACACATGTAAGGCTTATTTCCAGTGTGTGTTGTTAAGTGGTGCTGTAAGGAGCTTTTCCAAGCACATCCAACACCACAAATATGACACTTGTAAGGCTCGTGTCCTGTGTGTCTTGTTAAGTGGTACTGTAAGTGGCTTTTCCGAGCATATCCTACACCACAAAGATCACACTTGTAAGGTTTCTCTCCTGTGTGTGTTCTTATATGGCGTCGTAAGCTGCCTTTTACTGCAAATCCTACACCACAAATATCACACTTGTAAGGTTTCTCTCCTGTATGAGTTCTTATATGTCCTCGTAAGCTGCCTTTTAGAGAATATCCTACACCACAAATGTCACACTTGTAAGGCTTCTCTCCTGTGTGTGTTCTTATATGGCATCGTAAGCTGCTTTTCTGAGCATATCCTACACCACAAATATCACATGTGTATGGCTTCTTTCCAGTGTGTGTTGTTAAGTGGTGCTGTAAGGAGCTTTTCCAAGCACATCCTACACCACAAATATTACACTTGTAAGGCTCCTTTCCAGTGTGTGTTGTTAAATGGTACTGTAAGCTGCCTATCCGAGCATATCTTATACCACAAATGTCACACACGTATTGCTTCTCTCCAGTATGTATTGTGGCATGTTCCAATAATCTTTTCTTGTGGGTAAATTCTAACCCACAAACATCACACTTCAAAAGACTTGGCCCCGCAGGTGGCCTGTCATTATTCTGCAGCTGATTTTTACAGGTGAACCTTATGCCACGAGCACCAATGCTATAAACCTGATATCCTGTACATATGTTATTAGGATGTTGTAAATCCCCATTCTTGACACATTCTACATCACAATTGTCAAGTGTTTCTCCCTCATAAATTTTACATGTTTGCGTTCCTGAATTATTCTGTAGCTTAATACATACATCACTTATATTAGGTTGAGCATTTCTTTCACTGTCATAAAATATTTTATCACACTCTCTAATGCAATCTTCGTTTTGTAAAGTCATTTTATAATCAGTCACAGAAATGTTTCCAGGTAAAGCCATTTTATAATCAGTCTCAGAAAAATATGTAGGTAAAGTCAATGTGTAATCAGTTTCAGAAACATCTGTAGATAAAGCCACTTTATGTTCATTATCAGACTCACAAACATCTATAGGTAAAGTCTTATTATAACTAGTCTCACAAACATCTATAGGTAGAGTCTTTTTATAACCAGTCTCACAAACACCCACAGCTTTGTTGTCACAACATATGAAGTTCAAAGAGTTTTCTGTACCTGCCAATCTTGGCTTAGTCTTATCTACTATTGCTGCATCTGCAAACATAAAATCCCCTTTAACCATTGTGGTTTCGTTAAATTTTTGTCTTCTGCCTTGAAGCATTACTTCCTGAAGATTGCAGTGTTGTTTGCAGTACATCTTGTTACATGACATTCCCGTATGGACATCAAAGTTATCACTCTGAGTGAAGGAAAGCTGACTAGAATGTATTTCTGAAATGAAATAGTTCAATAATTCTGAATTACACATAATTGTCAGCTTGGTTGAAAATACAATTTCTATTAAAACATCTCACATGTTCTTAAGCATAACATTAGATGTTTTACAGTTGTTAGACTTTTCCTGGCCTACCTTCATCATGTCCACATGAACACAGCTCTTTTTTTCTTCCAGTTTTTGACATTTTCAAGGAGACATTATTCTGTATTTGAAAAACAGTACAGCTGTTACTTCAGTTAGTTTGCAGTAAATTATTAACAAAATACAAAGTCAAAAAGTAAGGTAAACATTTTCTGTAATCTGTTATGTGTCTATTTCATTCTGCTTTGTTTTTCTCAAATATACAAACTCTTCAATCATTAATAAAACATGGGAGAAAAAAAGCCAGATACATTAATAAATAATACACATATTTACAGACACATATATAAATCATCTGTAATAGATTTGTACAAAAACAAATAAAATGGATGAGAACTGTAACACTAAGGAATTTAACATAATGTAATCATGTGATCTATTCTGACCAAACAGACAAAATGTATTCATAAAGAAGAAATGATGATAGGACTTGTCATCTCTAGTTCCACTGCCACTTGTCTGGCTCTTGTCATCTCTAGTTCCCCTGGCACTTGTCTGGTTCTTGTCATCTCTAGTTCCCCTGGCACTTGTCTGGTTCTTGTCATCTCTAGTTCCCCTGGCACTTGTCTGGTTCTTGTCATCTCTAGTTCACCATGGCACTTGTCTGGTTCTTGTCATCTCTAGTTCCCCTGGCACTTGTCTGGTTCTTGTCATCTCTAGTTCCCCTGCCACTTGTCATCTCTAGTTCCCCTGGCACTTGTCATCTTTAGTTCCCCTGGCACTTGTCTGGTTCTTGTCATCTCTAGTTCCCCTGCCACTTGTCTGGTTCTTGTCATCTCTAGTTCCCCTGCCACTTGTCTGGTTCTTGTCATCTCTAGTTCCCCTAGCACTTGTCTGGTCCTTGTCATCAGGTAAAGAATAGACCATGCCAGAAAATGTGTGAAGACATGTTTTTTCATAATCAATGTTACGGTAGTTTTATTGATGGCGTCTGCTAGAATTGACAGTGCGCATGTTTAGGGTCAATGGAATTAATATAAATTGATCTTTATACTTTACGGAGTTATGAACGCGAAATGCACGGTCAAGTCATGACGTGTTAGCGTCGATATGGTCACGCTTGGTGACTAGGTTACCGTACCCCTTTTGTATTGACCGCCGAGCAGTGAAGACGGATTTTGTTACCCTTCCAGGGTTGTGCATGATGCTACTGCACATATATATATTTTAGTCAAGTACGGACACGGGTCAGTCCATTGTAATTGATGAAGAGATAAATGATTAAGTAGTTGATTCATTCTCGTCAAGACACATGCGCTCACTACCGGTTGTCTGAAACCCAGCAGCACGAGTATATAGCCATGATGTTCATTTGACAGTTTTTCAAGTATGACATGGACCCATAATAGGATGTTTGCAAGTATTCAATTTGTCACATATGCTTACCATGAACTATATTAATGATGTCGTCAAATATGTGTGTTCTTCCGTAATAAACTGTTTTCTCGTGGACTCTAACAAGGCGGACTTATTAAGTTGATCATTGAGCGATTCACTTGTTAGTTATCCTTTTCACACATTCGCGTTTCAAATAATTACAGCACGATAATAATCAATGAATGAAAACCAGAACAATCCAGTCATGGACAGCGATAATGAACATTCTTTATTCATTCGATATTCCACTGTCTAAAGTAGCTTCCATGATACTTTGATCACAGACATGCTATGCTAACCGGATCGTCTGTATCAAAGAACTGGTAGGCCAGTTCGGGGATACAAAAATCTTCTCCTTCATCAGGTTAGATCTAGCGACAAATTTCTTCGCAACACGACTGTTTACGTTTACAATACGTTCACATGACTTTATGGCACACTGCGCATGACTAGAGGTCAAATATACGTCATCACCCTTTTCGACCGAGTCAATGACAACCGTTGGCAGCTTTACGAAAGTCAAATCTAATGTCCTGCTACAAGTATCGATGCAAGGAGAATATCAAGAGGAAACCCCGTCAAAACGATGAAGTTCAGCTCACTGTACCTGGTTGGCCGTTGATGCATACTGGCATTAACTGAAGAAGATCACTGGGCGCAAAAAGATAAGTGAATGTTGAAACCTTTGTCGGTTCATCAAAACTAGGTGTAGTCCACTTCATTTTATTCGGGCATGTTATCTGCAATTAATTGTTTTATGTTTCGTTTGTCATTGATTGTCTATTTGTTATTTATATAAGCGGGCGGTTGGATTGGGAGTTTTTAGATCGACTAATACCTCTTTTCAGATGGTCAGTAGATCTAAAAACCGTTCTAATAGGGATTCGTTGAGTAATTCCATTAGCGAAACATCTGCTGAGATCTACCAGCAGCATACTGTGTTTGCTTCTGAAGTTATTCGACCTTAGATGTTTTAGTTGTAAAGTAACGTTATATTTGTAGTAATTTTGCTGTATTGAGTTTCATTTTATTCATTTCGTAACTTGTTCGTAAACTATCCCGTTCATTCTAATCTGCCTATCATTTATTTTATAATTGTAAAATATTTGTCAGTTATGAGTCCTGTGACGTCATCATTTAATGTGTATGTGTTGTAACCTAGATTTAGTTTTTCTTCTTAACATTTACTTCCGATTTTTGCTTGTTTCAATATAATCATTTTTTCGTTTGCATTTGTCAATTGTGATGTGCTAATGTCTTGTAACATTTTAGTTGACTAATTGTCTTGTATTTATAAATTGAGTATGTAATAATAATAGTGTAAATTAATTAGGTAATAATACAATATAAATATTTTGATTAATTTTCAAAAAAAAAAAAAATGGACTTGATAAATTAATTGCAACAATTTGCAGTATTGACTAATTCACGATTGCTTATGCATTTTATGCATCATGACTAGGGCATGATAGCATTATATGTGGATAAATACTTATAAAGTGAGGGTTTGCCTTGAATATAATAGGCATAGTGGATAATACTTGGTACATTAATCTATTCATAATACTACGTTGGCCACTGGGCACACATAGGTAATTGATGGTAATATATATTGTTGATTAATACAGATAGTTGATTAAATAAATAGATTATTAAATTACACAATGCTTACGTTAGACCATTTTGTTAAAATTGGTAAAGATTTTGGAAAAAGAGGAGAAGCTCTAGAAGCATACGCAGTGGCGGAACTTGCGAAATATAAGGCAGAGGAACTTGAAAGAAAAGCTGAATTGAAGCGTCAAGAAGAACTTGAGGCCAAAGAAGCAAGAAGGATAGCAAAACAGGAAAGGGAAGAGATTGAAAAAGAAAACAGAATAAGAGAAATAGAGGAAAATAAAAGGAAGCAAGATGAAATTATAAGACAACAAGAAAAAGAGTTGGCACTTATCAGGTTGGAAACAGCGAAATTACAGGCACAAAATGCTACTGTTAGCCATAGTGATAATTCCCAAAATATGTCTGCACCTAACCAAACTAGAAGCAATTATCACTTCAAATTACCGACATTCAGATTGAATGTTGATGATTTATCGGCCTGGCTTTTACGTTTTGAGAAAATTTGTGAGGTTAATAAATTAGATAAAACTGCATGGGCACTAAAACTTAGTGAATTTTTAGATGGTGCACCTGCAAGCGCAGCTCAGAATGTTGATCCAATGTTGGCTGGTGATTATGATGCCATTAAGGCTTTATTACTACGTCGATTTTATTTGGACAAGGAGGGATGTAGGATTAAATTTAAAACTCTCCTGCCAGAATCAAATAAAGACTTTACAGGGTTCGTTGTGAATATACGCAATACATTTAACAGATGGGTCGAACTTGCTGGTGTGGAAAAATCTTATGACAAGTTGGTTGATTTAATCCTTAGGGATAAGGTCCTATCTTCTGTAAGTTCACCATTCTTTTCTTTCTTACAGGAACGTAAACCTCCGACTTTAGAGGAACTAGAAAAAATGGCAATAAATTACTGCACTACTCATCCCAATATTAGCATATCCAATACACAAGTAAGGGAACCACTTCCAGTTGCCTCCAATATGGCATATCATGGTTTTGAAAGATCAAGAGCTCAGAGCCTTGACAGAAATTTTTCAAATAGAAGAAATAATTAAAATGATTATCAAGGACTAAATAATTCTTACAATAATTGGAATTTTAACCGGGGTAGACAACAGTTTAGAAACCAGTCACCTCAGTTTAGATATAACAATAGTTATCAAAACAAATCAAATTGGAATAAATCATTTAATGGTAATGCCAATAATAGTAATAACAAGTGGCATAATAATAGTAATAACAATTACAGACTAAGAAATAAGAGTTTTAATGGCAGAGGTAATAATAATAATAATGATCATTCAGGTAGTCATAACAGACAACGTTCTACCTCCAGAAATCAAAATAAATTTGATCATACTGCAGGGGCAGCATTGACTAACAATGCAACCCCAATTGTTCATAATAGTGATATTCCAACGCATTCATCTTCGTCATGTTGTGTTGTTGATAATAATGTGGCAAATGTTTGTCCACAATGCCATGCTATTTTTCAGAAGTCCAGCCAATTGCCTATGAGAATTACACAGACTATTCCTGCAATTAGTCTCACTGCAAATGATGGAACTGGGACACTGATTTTTAATAAAGGACTGTTCAATGGAAACATAATTTCAGTGTTAAGAGATTTCGGGTCAACCACGATCGGCATCCGGCAATCACAAGTACATCCTCGCTATGCTACTAATAAGTTTGTACGTTGTATAACTTTTGGTGGGACCATTGAATATTATCCCACGGCAATTATAGATATTAACACCCCATTTTTTTCAGGTCAAGTTAAAGTATGTTTACTTCAGAGTCCTATTGCTGATCTCACAATCGGACGTATCCACGGCAGCAAGGACTGCACGCCTGAGGAAATCTCAGAATGGGAAAGAGTAAACTTGGCTACGGCCAATGCGGTAACAACACGAGCTCAGGCTCAGGAATTAATAAAAGAGAATACTCCAAGTATCAAAGTGGATGATTGTACTGACAATGAACCTAAATCGGTAATTGACAGAGACTCGTTTGCTCCAAACAAAGGGAAGATAATTCTTTAAAGAAATTTTTTACATTGGTAAACAAGTATGATGACATTGCTGTCAACAATAAGATTAAGCATTGGTTCACTATTAAAAATGGTATCTTACTTAGAAATTGTATGGACCAGGATAAATTGAAACAACAGGTCATGGTACCATCTCCTTTACGAACATACATATTACGGCATGCACATGACTCCCAATGCGCGGGTCATATGGGGTACACTCGCACACGGTCTCGAGTGTTGTCGTCTTTTTTCTGGCCGGGAATATCACAAGACGTATCATCGTATGTACGTTCCTGTGTAATTTGCCAGGAAGTCAAGTCTCGTGGAGCGTTCCATAATGCTCCCATTCAGGCATGTGATATATCGGTGCAGCCTTTTGATAAAATGGCAATGGACATTATTGGTCCACTTCTACCAACTGCAAGAGGTCACAGATATATATTAACGTGTATCGACTTATGTACACGATGGCCAGAGACCATACCTCTTAAAAATATAACCACATCGGACATAGCTGATGCTTTGTTCCTAATATTTTCTAGAATTGGGTTCCCAAGTAAATTACTTTTGGATCATGGGCCCCAATTTGTGTCTGACACAATGAAAGAGGTTATGAGAACTCTTAATATAGAGAGAAACTTCAGTAGTGTGTACCATCCCATGAGTAATGGCGCAGTTGAGAGACTCAACCGCACCATTAAACAGTTATTGCATAAAGTTACAGTTGATAACCCTCAAGACTGGGACAGGGCTATCCCAGCAGTTTTGTTTGCGTA
The DNA here is from genome assembly GCA_024509875.1 of Oreohelix idahoensis. Classification (NCBI taxonomy): domain Eukaryota; kingdom Metazoa; phylum Mollusca; class Gastropoda; order Stylommatophora; family Oreohelicidae; genus Oreohelix; species Oreohelix idahoensis. Next base: position 323,993 of record JAMPIV010004476.1, read on the forward strand.
CAGAGAGGTTCCGAATGAACAAACCGGTTTCTCTCCGTTCGAGTTAGAGGTCCTATGGGACTGATCAAAGACTTACTACTCGACTCTAAGATGACTCCGGAAACCCAGTCATCTTATGAATACGTTATTACTTTACGTAGACAAATCATAGATGCTTGTCAAAGAGCAACAGCTTCCTCAGAAGCAGCAAAAGATAAATCTAGACAGTTCCAAAATAAAAATAGACGATTACGCCAGTTATTTCCTGGTGACGAAGCTTTCGTATTACTCCCAAAAAAGGACAATAGACTGTTAATCACTTGGAACGGTCCATATAAGGTTGTAGACAGAATTTCTGACGTCGACTACATACTGGACATTAAAGGTCAGAAAAAAATTTACCACATAAACATGCTGAAAGAGTTCTTCACTCGTCCTCAACATCTACAATCTATTTTTCAGGATTTAGACAATCAAGCTACGGGTTCTTGCCAATATTCTAATCTTTCGGTGATTCAGGAAGAGGAATCATCATTTCATGAAATCCAAATGTCATTTCCTATACCTGAATTACAATCTTCTGAATCATGGAGAGATGTCACTATTTCTTCTTCATTAACATCTCAAGAACATACTACAGTTTGTAAAATCTTAGAGACATATTCTGATGTCTTGACTGATATACCGGGTCGTACATCAGTCATTTCTCATGACATTATACTGAAGGACGACACACCTATAAAACTCCATCCTTATTCAGTTCCTATTCACTATCAAGATAAAACTTCACAGGAACTTAATCAGATGTTAGCATTACGAATAATAGAAAACAGTAACAAACCGTTTTCATCACCGTTAGTTATCGTTAGAAAAAAAGACAATAATATACGTCTTTGCGTTGACTACAGAAAACTTAATGCACAGACGGTCGCAGACAGTGAACCTCACCCTCTTATTGATGATCTACTTACTCGTCTTTCTACAGCAACATATTTTACAAAAATCGATTTAACCAAGGGATATTGGCAGATTCCCTTAACAGAACAAGCCAAATACTATACAGCATTCTCGACTCCACAAGGTTTTTACCAGTGGAATGTGATGCCTTTTGGGCTAATGAATGCACCAGCCACGTTCATTTGCATGATGCGAAAAATTTTGGCGGATAGATCTGACATTATCACATATATTGATGATATTTGTCTATTTAGTCCTTCATTTGATGAACACATGTTAGGATTAACTTCAGTATTAGACATTTTAAGATCTAACAACTTAACAGCTAGACCAAGTAAAATGCAAATAGCTTTACACGAAATAACTTTTCTTGGACATATTATAGGGTCTGGATATATCAAAACCATTCCCCACAATGTATCAAAAATTTTAAAGTTAACAGTCCCACAAAATAAAAAACAAGTTCGAAGTCTACTGGGTCTTGTCCAGTATTATAGCAGATTTGTTCCCAATTTGTCTTCAGTCACTGCTGTCTTGTCTTCACTATTGCGAAAAGACAAACCAAATAAAATTACGTGGACAACAGACTGTGACAGAACATTTAATAACATTTTGACAATCTTCTCTAGGCCACCAATTTTACGGTTGCCAGATGTTCACAAAAAGTTTTTTCTTCAAACAGATGCCAGTAATTATGGTATCGGAGCTTGCCTACTTCAATATCACAACGATATACTTCATCCGACTATGTATATTTCAAGAAAACTGAAACCGCCTGAAACCAAATACTCCACTGTTGACAAGGAGTTGCTGGCAGTTGTTTGGGCAATCACAAGGTTGGAAAAATTCTTGTTGGGAGTGCCTTTTACCATTCAAACCGACCAGAAGGCGGTTGCTTCATTACGACGCTCTAACCACAAAAGCCCCAAACTTGCCAGGTTTTCGATTCTACTTCAGCCATATGACTTTGTCATCGAAGCTATACCCGGAAAAGAAAACATTCTGGCGGATGCACTTTCAAGACACCCAACGGAAGTCGAATAATTATTGTCTACAAGTTAAAAGATTAACGGCTAAACAAGAGCGACTTTGGAACTCTAACTGATTCCTGCGACAAAATTGATATGAACCACTTCTATATGGAAAAACATTTCAAATAATTCGAATTCAATCATTCAAGATATTCAGTTTCCAAAAGAAAATTCGTGATAGCAAGAAACAAATTTCGATGGTCTTTTCTAACGTTTGGACTTTGGTTAGTGTCCAATCGTTCTCTAACTCATTACGATATGGTCTTGAATACGATATGAATCCAAGCTGGACATATAACGTTCGGTTACAGAAATTGACTAACTCAAAACGATCAAGTTTATATTCAATCAGGAACGAAGTTTAGTTGAACAGTATTAAATTTCTAAGGAACTTTCCATAGATTCGCAAGGGACATAACGACGGATGGATCATCACATCCAACATTAAGTTTAATAGTTATTAACTTAATGAAGAGTATAATAAAATTGAAGTGTGATTAAAAATAATGAGAAAAAAAAAAGAGAATAAAATATGTCAAAGAAAGAAATGATGAAAAAGAAAGAAAAAAAATCACACAAGCAAATACTCTAAATATTTTATGTATAAATGAGATAGCTTTTATAGGCATTTAGTTAAGATGTTCACATGAAATGTATTAATATGTTATTTTCTCTCATTATATCATTAAGTTAATTATGTTGTAATTACATGACACTAATAATTAATTGTAAACACACATAACTAAACTAATTTATATTTTATTTTTTTTCTCTTTCTTTACTTTATTTGTCCTTACTTCTCATGTCTTTTATTATGACACTATCTATCAGGTTCTTTAATTAGATGTTAATTAATTAATACATTACATACTTACTATCATTGATTAGTTTAATTTTAATTAGTTAGAATAATTTTCTTTACATAACACTTCATTACTCACTCACAACAGTCTTCAATAGTTCAATAGCTAATTATTAGCGACAGTTGACACCCCTTTGTTTAATAATGTTATATGACTTATGTATTATCGACATGACCACGACACTGTTCTAGACAGAACATTGTAGGCCATATGTCGGGTTTTTATTAAATTTTTAATATAATTGAGTAAGGTAGTAAAAAAATCTATCTAATAGATTTTTTTCCCACAGCGGGCAGGGAATTGTTACGGTAGTTTTATTGATGGTGTCTGCTAGAATTGACAGTGCGCATGTTTAGGGTCAATGGAATTAATATAAATTGATATTTATACTTTACGGAGTTATGAACGCGAAATGCACGGTCAAGTCATGATGTGTTAGCGTCGATATGGTCACGCTTGGTGACTAGGTTACCGTACCCCTTTTGTATTGATCGTCGAGCAGTGAAGACGGATTTTGTTACCCTTCCAGGGTTGTGCATGATGCTACTGCACATATATATATTTTAGTCAAGTACGGACACGGGTCAGTCCATTGTAATTGATGAAGAGATAAATGATTAAGTAGTTGATTCATTCTCGTCAAGACACATGCGCTCACTACCGGTTGTCTGAAACCCAGCAGCACGAGTATATAGCCATGATGTTCGTTTGACAGTTTTTCAAGTACGACATGGACCCATAATAGGATGTTTGCAAGTATTCTTCTTCTTCTTCCTCGTTCGTCCTAAAAAGGGCGTTGGTTGCGTTGTGTCCGTTTACAGCAAAGCTGCGATATTTGCACCTATTCAATTTGTCATATATGCTTACCATGATGTCGTCAAATATGGGTGTTCTTCCGTAATAAACTGTTTTCTCGTGGACTCTAACAAGGCGGACTTATTAAGTTGATCATTGAGCGATTCACTTGTTAGTTATCCTTTCCACACATTCGCGTTTCAAATAATTACAGCACGATAATAATCAATGAATGAAAACCAGAACAATCCAGTCACGGACAGCGATAATGAATATTCTTTATTCATTCGATATTCCACTGTCTAAAGCAGCTTCCATGATACTTTGATCACAGACATGTTATGCTAACCAGATCGTCTGTATCAATCAACAAGGACAGAATTGGCCAAAACAGTATTTTGTAAACTGTTCTCCACCTCAGCATTATCAACAGAGATGAGACATACAACTAGGGCTGCACCAAATATTTGATTTGGTGCCAAATAGTGCATTAAATGAACTATTCTTATTCGGCCGAATAGTACGCTGCCATCAAATACGAATAGTAAATTAAGGTCAACCCACAGCATGATAATTTTAGACCCAGAAAGTAGGTTGATTTTAAGTTTCAAATGGTCCCGCTACTAACTCAACATACCATGCCTTGCGATGCATACTTCAGCATGTAGCGGGTTGCATCAGCTGACTAGGCAGAGGGAACAAAGTCATGGGCAATAGACAGTGCAGAGGCAATGACAGTACATCAGTCAATACATTTTAGCTTCCCGAGGAGCATAGGCCTTACAAAAACAAATTCCACGTCTTCCTGTCCTGTGCCATCCGCTCAAGTTCTTTCCATGTTTTCCTCATCATTTTCACCTCTGTATCCAGCTCTCTTCTCCATGTGTTTTTTGGTCTACCTCTGTGGATTCGAGAACAAGGACTGCCTTGTAATGCTATCAACAGGTTTCCTCAATGTGTGTCCTATCCATCGCCAGTGTCTTCTTCTCATCTCTTGTTCCACTAGCACTTGTCTGGTTCTTGTCATCAGCTCCACATTTTTGACTTTGTCATACCATTTCAGTCCTTCTATTCTACGCAAGCACCCGTTTATAAAAGTCTGTTACTTTTTGGTTGTTGTTTTTGTTGCTCTCCATGTCTCAGAGCCATACAATAGGAATGACTTCACATTTGAGTTGAAGATTCTTATTTTCCTGTTGGACTTGATTTCTCGTGTTCTCCATATGTTTCCCAATCCTTTTTGTATTCTTATTTTGATATCACTGTCTGTCCCTCCAACTTTGTCTATATTCTTCTTTGATCCATAATCGCCAACTGTCAAAGCAGTCAGCGGCCATCAAATATGATCTGCACATCTTCTGTTCTTTCTAAAGCCCGCTTGTTCTTTCCTCAGTTTATGGTCAACTGCTTTTGAAATTCTCTGGATGATTATCCTGCCTAGTATTTTGCTGGGAACTGAGAGGAGAGCAATTCCTCTCCAGTTGCTGCAGTCTGCAAGGTCTGCCCTTCTTGGGCAATTTGACAATTATTCCTTTACTCCACGCTGTTGGTGTTGTCTCAGTTTCCCAGACTTGTGCAAATAGTGGTTCTAATAGTTCTGCTGCTAGTTCAGGGTCTGCCTTGAATAACTCAGCATTTAGATTGTCGTGACCAGGCGCTTTTCAATTTTTCAACCCTTTGATAGCTGTGATGATTTCTTCTTTTTGTGGGATGTCTGTATTTACGTCTAAGTCACTTTCAGCCTCAGGAACATTCAGCTGAGTCTCTTGGTTCCTTATTCAGTGTTTCTCTGAAGTGCTCTGCCCATCTTGTTTCCTGCCCCTGTGCTGTGGTGATGAGATTTCCTTGCTTGTCTCTTACTAACGTTATGTTGTTTGCACCTCGTTTTCCACTTGTTTGTCTATATTAATACCAAGATATGTGTACGATTCTACATCTTTTAGTAGTGTTTCTTCAAGTTCAACCTTGTTATCATTTCTTGCATTTATTCTCATAATCTTTGTCTTTTCCCTGTGTATTTTCAGGCCCTCTTGTTGTGACCTCTCATCGAGAATTTTCATTTTCTCTTGCATCTGATTATGGTTATGAGACAAAAGAGCCAAGTCATCTGCAAAATCCAGATCATCAAGCTGTTTAGTCAGATTCCACTGGATTCCATTTCTGTTGTGTGATGTTAATGTTTTCATAACTCAATCTATTGCTAGTAAGAAAAGAAATGGAGACAAGAGGCAACCATATGCCAAAGTGATGATGACTTTCTATGCCGAGCACACAAAATGTTGGACTTCTTCCGCTGGAGACAGTATCCAGAGAATGTTCTTACCACTGCCTTAAATCGTGTTCTCCCTATCTATCTAATATATCTATCTCTCTATCTCTATCTATCTCTATCTATCTCTCTCTCTATCTCATATCTGTCTATCATGTATCTATCTATCATGTATCTATTTATCTAATCTATCTAACTAATTTATCTAATCCATCCGTCCGTCCGTCCATTCATCCATCCACCCACCCACCCACCCATCCATCCACCCACCCTCTGCTGGAATGCCATCTGGATCAGTTGCTTTTTCATCTTTCAGAAGAAAGTACATCAAGCCATCGACAAAATGATGGCACTAGACATTCAGCCATTTTCTATCATGCAAGATGTCAGTTTCATGTTTCTGGTTGGTTTGTTGGAGCTGAGATACACAATGCCAAGCAGGAAATTGTTTACTTATATTATATATATATATATATATATATATATATATATATATATATATATATATATATATATATATATATATATATATATATATATATATATATATATATATATATATATATATACTGCTCAAAAAAAGTTAAAGGCCACTTTCAATTTTTAGGTCATTTCAACTATGCTGTTTTTTTAAAAACCTGAACACTCAGTCAAAAAAGTTTTGCTGCATTTTGTTGCATGCTTAAAGAATGTTTGTTAATCTGACAATAAATCAAATCTGTGTTACGTGTGTGTACCTCCAAGGTCAATCAAATGTACGTGGTGGAAAGGGAAATAATGCATGTTTGAAAATGCTTCCTATGGCAAAGCCTGTTGATAACATTGCTGAAATTTGCTTTTCACGTGCAAGTCGTGACTATAGTGAACACATTTCACCCACTTTTCGGAAGGAACGGGCAATGGGTATGTTTGTAACATTTACCATTTTAGCCATGGCTCAGCTAAGACGCTTGACCAATGTTGACAGATGGAGAGCGATGGCATGGCTGCAGGATGATGTAGGGCTGCTAGAAGTTGCTAGGAGATTAGGAGTTGCCCACTCTGTCATACAAACTCTGCGTGATCGTTATAATGCAACCAGCAGTGTCACAGAACAACGCAGGTCAGGACGTCCAAGGTCTACCACAAGACGGCAACACGCTGACCTATGGCTAAAATGGTAAATGTTACAAACATACCCATTGCCCGTTCCTTCCGAAAAGTGGGTGAAATGTGTTCACTATAGTCACGACTTGCACGTGAAAAGCAAATTTAAGCAATATTATCAACAGGCTTTGCCATAGGAAGCATTTTCAAACATGCATTATTTCCCTTTCCACCATGTGCATTTGATTGACCTTGGAGGTACACACACGTAACACAGATTTGATTTATTGTCAGATTAACAAACATTGTTTAAGCATGCAACAAAATCTAGCAAAACTTTTTTGACTGAGTGTTCAGGTTTTAAAAAAAACAGCTTAGTTGAAATGACCTAAAAATTGAAAGTGGCCTTTAACTATTTTTGAGCAGTATATATATATATATATATATATATATATATATATATATATATATATATATATATATATATATTTGATATATATATATATATATATATATATATATATATATATATATATATATATATATATATATATATATATATATATATATATACGCTGTAAGGCAAAGGTAAGAACATCCTCTGGATACTGTCTCCTGCGGAAGAAGTCTAACATTTCCTGTGCTCGGCATAGAAAGGCAACACATTTTCAGATAACAAATGTTGTCTTTTGGCAGAGAATGTTGAGAGAATTTTTTGAACGGCAATGCACGTTTCATGCAGAAATTTAAAAAGTGATTAATAGCTATCTGCCATATTTTTGTAATGAAGTATAATTAATAAAAAAATATCAGTAGATCTATTGCACACAACTTTTTATGCCCAACATTCATTCACTATTCGTATGCAGCTGAACAGTTAAAGGTCTCTATTCGCATTCGGCTGAATAGTAAAAATCACTATTCGGTGCAGGCCTTCATACCACACTTAATTATATGCAGTCCCATACCTCAACAATACTATTACAGGTAAGACATTGAAAACTGAGAATTTACATACAATTGTCTACCTCAAAATTACCAACAGAGATTGGACATTGATGACAGTCTCCATGAGTCTCCAGTCTGACTTCCTCACTACCTGCATGAGAACATAAACTATGAAGGACACTAGGTTATGTGAAGTTATGTTTGCTGATAAATGTCAGCTCTATCCCTCCATATCTTTCTATCAGTGTCTCTAATCAGATTTGATCTCAACTGTCAGAATCAAACTTCTTGAATTCCCTGATATGACAGCTGTTGTTATTGATAATATTTTATATCTAACTATTGAAACAAAAAGTAATAAATCATGAAGCACCGATTACATTTTAACATAAAAGAAATACAACATTACCCAGTAAATTCTCCTCAACAACAGGACATGTACTGGATGTACAGCTTGACTCCATTTTATTTCTCACAGGATAAACATGAACTTCTTCCTCATCATCATTTGTTTCACTTTTCACTGTCAGTTCCTGGATATAAAACATTGTACATATACAAGTCTAGGGTGAAATGTTTCATTCTTTAAGTTACTACACTTGTGACATAAAACATTGTACATATACAAGTCTGAGGTGAAGTATTTCATTCTTTACAGTTACTACACCTGGGGCATAAACCATTGTACATATACAAGTGTGGGGTGAAGTGTTTCATTCTTTAAGCTACTACACCTGGGGCATAAACCATTGTACATATACAAGTCTGGGGTGAAGTTTTTCATTCTTTAAGTTACTACACCTGGGGCATAAACCATTGTACATATACAAGTGTGGGGTGAAGTGTTTCATTCTTTAAGCTACTCATGGCTGTTTTTACCTTAGACCGAAGCGCTATCTTAGTTCGGTGACCTGAAGGCTGACCACGAGGTAATAAATCTGTCAGTGCGCAAGGTCGCCTTCCCTAGTTTTTGCAAAAAAGATCAGCTGTGTGTGAAATCGGTAATATCTAAATTATTGCACACGCATTCTGAATAATCACCACGCTAAAAGGAGCCGCGCTAGCGTAGTGGTTACAACACCGCTCTGGCGACCGGGTGATTCAGGATCGAACCCGGGCGACGGCATTTGAGGATTTTTCGTCGACCGGGAATTGGACTGGATTAACTCGAGACCTGGCGACCACATTTGAAGGAGTGTCGTCGACCAGGGATTGGCGGCTCCTGAGCCGACCCAGCTCTAATGGGTACCTCCGAAATCGGCGAGTATCTGCCTGAATGGCGAGGGACACCTGTCTCTGTACAAGAAAAGGGATACTTACGTAAAATCAATGTCAGGTTAGACAATAATAACCTGAGATTTCGCCTTGAGTATTAGCGGGCGTACGAAAAAAAAAAAAAAAAAAAACCACGCTAAAATACTTTTGTATGCTATAACTTTGTATTGGATATTTTTTTGTTTGGTATTATATCTGGTGGAGTGACAGGCTTTAGAAAACAGCGTCATCATCTGAGGAAATTCATACCAGAAGTAATGTATTTATTAATGTAATATATGAAATGCAGGTCATTTTATTGAGTACATAATTATATAGACTTCTCGAGGAGAACCTAACGATTATTTCCATCTATTTTTTTAATTGGTTTCACATCTTGAAAATGTGTGATAGTCAGTTTTGTGAGTCTGGCATAAGTAGAACAAGAATATTGTCACCAGCATTTAAATCACTGTAAACACCCTCTGTATACCCGCAAAGCTTAAATAATGCTGTATAAAATAACTTTTTGCAAAGTACCATCTCATTTTGCATTTTCATTCATTTATAATATTTAGCTACGTATACGGGCATCAGAAAACATTTAAAGCTAAAGATTATTTCCACGTATTTTGATCTATCTTTCTTCTTCTTCTTCTGCGTTCAGTTTGTAGTCATGCTAAATCTGCAGGTCTGTCGCTAGCACAAAGTCCACAGTCTTTTCCAGGTCAGCGAGGCAGCCCCATAGCTTCTGCTTGAGCTCAGCACCCCCTGGCCAGGTCAGATGTTGTGGGTCATCATGGGTTGGGCAGTTTTGGAGTATGTGTTCGGGAGTCTGGATTCCAGTTCCACGTGGACATTCATTTTGTATGAGATATCCTGAGGAGATAGAGATGGCCAAGTAGTCTGCAGTGTCCAGTTCTCAGGCAGAATATGATGGTCTGTTAAGTTGGTGGATTGGGTCATCTCTGCTGTATGTATCACCTTCCTCCTTCCACTGGTTTTTGTACTTGTTGTGGATGATGGTTTTAGCTTCTCAATAGGGCAATGGGTGGCTGAATTGTTCCATTTTACTGCCACTTCTAGATAGAGCATCTGCTCTCTTATTTCCAGTGATTCCACAATGGGAGGGTAACCACTGAAGTGCAATGGTTGATGACCTTTGGATACTGTTTAGCTCAGATCTGATCTCATGCATCATGTTTTCATTTCTGGTGTTCTGTATTGATTCAAGTAATGATCTACAGTCAGTGAAGATTACTATTTAGCTGGTGGCACTTATTCTGGTCTAGTGAGGATTTTCAGAGCTTGTGGTAGTGCATAGCTTCTGTCCTGAAATTGGAGATCTTTCCCATTGGGAAGGCCTTGCGGATGATCTTCCAGTTTATGAATCTTATAAAAATGCCACCTCCCCCGTTCTTTACTGCTCCCTCTGTGGATCCATCTTTGATCTATCTTTCAAGTCTTGTTAATCTTGTATTTATAATATGAATGTCTTTTTATTTAGATTTTATGTGAGGCAGGGACTGTCCCATTAGTGTTCATTGGTAGGCAATCCCGTGCACACAACGGGTGCCAAAGAATTCTGACAAACTGACTGTATCTCTTCTTTCATTCACACATAAAGCATTCTGCAGCCTGGTGTTAGACTGGATACTCACAAATACTCCATTAGCTTTATACATACATATGTAGATAACAACAAAATGGAATACAATTTGTTACATCATTTTGTTGGAAGTGTTACTTGCGAATCATCATCATCAGTTGCCATCTCCACAACGAAGGTTGGCTGTAATGGATCTCCAACGTCTTCTGTCTCTTGTCTTGGTGGTGCACTCTGATAAACTCTTTCCTGTCCATCTCTTGATGTTATCTTCCCACTTATAGCGCTGTCTTCCCCTTGCACGTTTGCCTTCAGCTCTCCCCTCTGTTATGGTCTTCTGCAAGGTGTTATGTCTTTTTATGTGGCTAAAGTATTTTAGCTGCCGAACCTTGATTTCCCTCATTAGTTCTCTTTTCATACCTAGATTTTCTAGGACCTCTTTATTTGTTTTCATCTCTTTCCATGAGATACGCCCCATTCTTCTATATATCCACATTTCAAGAGCCTCAATTCTTTCTTCCAAATGCTTATTCATCGTCCATGTTTCTGCACCATACAGAAATGCAGAATATATATAACACTTTATGATTCTCAGTTTTAATTTGTGAGGTAACTGTTTAGATGTCAGTATATGTTTCATGTTGTTGAATGTAGCTCTGGCCATTCCTATTCTCTTCTTGATTTCTGTTTCACATCTGCCATCTTCTGTTATTATATGACCAAGATATAAGTAGCTTTTGACTTGTTCCAGTGGTAAAATCTACTCTAGAATCCTAGAGCAGAGACTCTGACGCCTAGCTGAGCCACAATTGGATGAGGTCCAGTGCGGATTCCGAGCAAACCGAAGTACTCAAGACCTAATCTTCACACTCAGACAGCTGAGTGAAAAGGCCCTTGAGTATAAGTGAGATCCATCTTTGTTTCATAGATCTGGAAAAGGCGTTTGACAGGGTCCCCTGGAGCAAACTTTGGGACTGTTTGGCAAGGAAGAATATTCCAGCACCTCTGATTCATGCTATACTGACCTTCTACAAGTCTTGCAGAAATTATGTGAGGACAGCAAACCATAAGTCAGAAGAGTTCAGGACCACCACTGGTGTAAGACAAGGTGATATCCTATCACCTTACCTCTTCATACTCCTTATGGACGATGTCATCAAGGCATGTAAGGAGAGAACAAGAAAGTATTCAGTGGGGTACTGGAAGATGAGACAGGTCTATATTTCGGAGCTGGCATTTGCTGATGATGTTGCCCTGATTGCTAAATCAGAGGCACATCTCCAATCCAACCTGCAAGTCTGGAAGGAAGAGCTGGAGAAGAGAGGGATGGTCATAAGCAGCTCTAAAACAAAATCCATGGTGATATCACGAGAAGAAAGAAAACATCAGATTAAGTTGGGAGAACAGGTCCTGGAGCAGGTCGACCACTTTAAATATCTCGGAGCTATTATAGACCGAAAGGGAGGCATCAAAGAAGAAATGGCCACTCGAAAAGCAGCGGCTGGGAGACTTTTTCAGGCCATAAATCGTGGATTCCTCAGCAAGAAAGAGGTTGGTAAGAAAACGAAGATGGCTGTATACCGCTCCACCTATGTCCCAGTCTTGACATATGGATGCGAGTCGTGGGCAATGACTACAACCCACAAAAGCCAGATCCAAACCTCAGAAATGAGGTATCTGAGGAAAGTGGTTGAAGTAACAAGAAGAGACATGGTCCGCAACCAGACGATCCGTCAAGGCCTAAAATCCCATCCGCTGCAGACCCAAATAGAACAGTCCCAACTAAGATGGTTTGGCCATGTCTGCAGAATGGGAGAAGATCTGCTACCACGACAAGCATAGGAAACAAAGAGCCAGGGATCCAGACCTCCAGGACGACCCAGAGTCCGCTGGGAGGACAACATTAGACAATCTTTGAAGGACAGAGGACTAGAATGGAACCAGGCCAGGAAGAAGACAGCTGATAGAATGGTCTGGCGCTCTCTCTTCCAAACCTCTATACCTCACGGTAGAAGGGGAACGACTAAGTAAGTAAGTAAGTGTTTGGAAATGAATGGACTTTAGTACAGTAGTAGTTATTTTGGGTTAGGGTTTAACTTTGTTGAGTAGCAACAAATTAATTACCGAATTTGATGCATGAACAATAAAAATTTACATTCAGTGAAATTTTCAAAGAAGGAAAAAAACAAGCAAATGCAAGATGTACAAAACAGTGGCTTTTATTTAAAAGTACTTTCAGTTTTGTATATGATTTGTGAAAATCAGACAAATATTATCATAAATTCATTAATAAAAAAATTAATTAATGTGTTAGGTACAAAAGAGGAACAACTGAGCATTAGAACACGATTATGATGACTTCACAAAAAAACACTTAAAATCTTGAAAATGTATGAAACTAATGTACATTATACACAGATATGTTTGAAAGTTAATAAACTGTGTATCTGTGGCATTTATAGCAATACCTTTTTACAATGTAATTATCCAAGGTCGAAATGATTGCATAATCTGACACAAAAATGTACATAAACTGAGATATTAAAGAATGAAAAAAACCTATGTAATTAAAATAATACAACAAATTGACATTTATTTAAAAGATTATCCAAGTATGTAAAAATGTAAAACAAAACTTAGAGATTCTGACAGTAAATAAAAAAATTTAAAGCTAATTAAAATTGGCACACAGAATGGGGCAATAAGTGGAAAAGTATAATTTTAAAAAGTAAACTGAGATTTGTGGGAAAAAAGTGACATGAAGCAAATCATATTAGTTGAATCAAGAAACTAAGAAACAAAGATTGTTTTAGGACTGATGGCAGTTTCTGTATTTCATGAAACAAAGAAAGGTGTTGCATGCACTACATTTTGTATGTGTTCTTTTTTCAATACCTTGAGTTGCCCAACAATGTTTACAATTTTTCCTTGTAGCAGTATGTTCTGGTATTATTGAGTGTGTGGTGCTGATTTTAGTTTTTATGGCATTATGTGCAGAAGGAATATTCTGATGTTTTTTTAGTCCACCCAGGTCCATAATAAGTTCCTCCGTAAAATCTATTTGAAGGTAACGATTTGGTCTGTCTAGTTCTTCAACATCGGGATGATCCTTTTTCCACTCTTGAAAAATTATATAGCTGTTAACCCTGGCAATGTCAAGAAAATGGTAGAACAAGGTTTTCCAATATTTGTTTGTTTTCCTAAGAACATTATATTTATTAATTAATTGGTCCCTTTTATCTACCCCACCCATATAAGAATTATATTGTTTCACTACATTAGGCTGCTTAACTTTTAACTCTCTAAATTCCTCATTGACTTTGGTTCTTCTAGTGGTTTCTGAATATCCATTAGCTGTCATAAAATTAGATATAATAGAAACTGTTTTATTATCTCTCCATTGCATTGTTAAAATCTCCCTCTCTCTGACCCAGCGCATGTCACAGTGAGCTGGGTCTTTTTTTTAAATGATTTTATTTCTTTTAAATATTTTGGAAAACCTTTTCTATTTTTTATGATAGTTCCACATGCACAAACACCTTTCTTTAAAAGATCTTTTAGAAGCTGTACACTAGTGTAAAAATTATCAAAAAATAAGTGATAACCTTGATTAATGAGAGACTTTATTAGTCTTATAACTACATCATAAGCCAAACCAAATGGGGAACGTTGGGTACCCTTACCAAGGTAAACTTCAAAATCGTATGTGTATCCTGTTTCAGCTTCAGCAAGGATCCATAATTTCATTCCCCATTTAGTTGGCTTATCTCTAATATACTGCCTAAATGGATACCTGCCTTTATTTCGAGCCATCCTTTCATCGATGGAAAGGTGTTGTCGAGGCTGATAAAGCTTCTGGAATTTTCTATGAATATAACCAAACAGAAAGCGTACTTTACTTAGCATATCAGTTGAATTTTCAGTCTCAAAGTTGGAAACTTTTAGAAATGACATTATCTGTGAAAAATAGCTTTTTTGTCATGAAAGACCTAGCCCGCAATCCATGGTACAAGGAAGATGTAGACCAATATTTCTGCACACCTGGTACTTGTATAATACCCATGTCCATAAGAAGTCCCAGAAACTTATAAAATTCTTCAACCGTTACATCCATCCATCCCCTGTAAACTGATGGCTTTGATGGACCATACATCATGGCATATTTGTTTGTATGTAAACATAAATACAATACAAGATCAACAGTAAAAAATAACTTGAAAAAATCAACAGGCCTTAAAAATTCTCAGACATCTTCTTTTGTTAGAATTTCCTCCTTCAGATGAACCCCAGGCTTTCAACAGGGCAAAAACTTTGGAATTGACATAGGGGCTCCAGCATCCAAATCATTATAGCCTTTGGGTCTGTAATGAAAAAATTTAACAAACTGTTAGTTAAAGTTTGAGAAACTAAGTGTAATATTTTAAAATAGCACATTATGCATTATAACGTATTCTTTAACATTAAAATAATAATGATAATAATAAATTGGAACCTATAAATATCTTTAAACATTATCCCTTCAAACAAAATATAACTTTGATTACTTTCCCAGCTGTTTTATTATATTTTTTTTACTCTGTATCAGTTTGTTTTGCAAATATACATTTCCTTAGCAACCGTTACTAAGGACGGGTAAGCTTTAAAAAAATGAAGTAAAAATAAATTGTTCACCATAAATGTTAAAATCATTATCAATTTTAATAGAAAATAGGTTACAGTTACTATTTAAGTGGTAATTTTTAAAAATCTAGGTCACTACACTACCACATTCCATAACAATTCTTGACGCAATCGCGTCGTCACTGGTTCTCACAGCTTACCTCGCCATGCAGGTTTCACAAATTGGGTCATCAGGGACACTATTTTCAACATCTGTGTCTGAATCCAATGTTTCAGCTCCCAGACATCATCCTCTGCAGAATCAGTGCTGCATTCATAATGTAAATCATTGCTGGAACTCATGTTTTAATTTTTTTTTTGCAGAGACAAAGAAATCGAACTCAGATCAAGTTTAAAAATGGCGTTGAGTGTTTTCGTTCTTCACTCTCATTTTCAACGTTGATTTTTTTCTTATAAAACTTGTTTTACAAGAAAGCTTTTATATTTTAAATAAATTTTATGCAGTATTACATTATTCAATACCCTTTAGCTCCCCAAGGAGCATAGGCCTTCAACAAACACATGCCAAGTCTTCCTGTCCTGTGCCATCCACTCAAGTTCTTTCCATGTTTTCCTCATCATTTTCATCTCTGTATCCAGCTCTCTTCTCCATGTGTTTTTTGGTCTACCTCTGCCTCTCTTTCCCTGTGGATTCCAGAACAAGGACTGCCTTGTATTACTATCAACAGGTTTCCTCAATGTGTGTCCTATCCATCGCCAGCGTCTTCTTCTCAACTCTTGTTCCACTGGCACTTGCCTGGTTCTTGTCATCAATTCCATATTTGTGACTTTGTCATACCATTTCAGTCCTTCTATTCTACGCAAGCACCCGTTTATAAAAGTCTGTAGCTTTCTGGTTGTTGTTTTTGTTGTTCTCCATGTCTCAGAGCCATACAATAGGACTGACCACATTTGAGTTAAAGATTCTTATTTTCGTGTTGGACTTGATTTCTCTTGTTCTCCATATGTTTCCCAATGCAATGAAAGCTCCTCTTGCTTTTTGTATTCTTATTTTGATATCACTGTCTGTCCCTCCAACTTTGTCTATATTACTTCCAAGATATGTGTACAATTCTACATCTTTTAGTGGTGTTTCTTCAAGTTCAACCTTGTTATCATTTCTTGCATTTATTCTCATAATCTTTCTTTTCCCTGTGTATTTTCAGGCCCACTTGTTGTGACCTCTCATCAAGAATTTTCATTTTCTCTTGCATCTGATTATGGTTATGGGACAGAAAAGCCAAGTCATCTGTAAAATCCAGATCATCAAGCTGTTTAGTCAGATTCCACTGGATTCCATTTCTGTTGTGTGATGTCAATGTTTTCATAACCCAATCTACTGCTAGTAAGAAAAGAAATGGAGACAAGAGGCATCCCTGTCTCACTCCCATTCTTATCCTAAATGGTTATGTAAGTTCTCCTTTATGAAGAACTCTGCATGACATGTCTTCATAGGTCTTCTTTATTAAGTTAATGATCTTCATGGGAACTCCATAATGCCTCATGAATTTCCAAAGCAATTCTGTCTACACTGTCAAATGCCTTTTCATAGTCCCCGAATCTGATGTACAACAGTGAATTCCATTCCAGACTTTGTTCAACTATTATTCTCAATGTGGCTATCTGGTCTGTACAGGATCTATTTTGTTGAAAACCTGCTTGTTCATCTCTCAGTTGCTTGTCTATGGGCTCTTTTAATCTCTCAAGGATGATTCTGTTTAATACTTTTCCTGGCACTGATATTAACATTATTCCTCTATAATTTGTGCACTCTTGTAAATTTCCCTTCTTAGGCAACTTGACCAGATAACCTTCCTTCCATTCTGCTGGTATTTCCTCTCTCTCCTAGACTTTGCCAAGCAGTTTGTATAATATCTCTGTAGGGGTATCAATAAATGGCCTCTGGAATGCAATCTGGACCAGCTGCTTTTCCATCTTGGTCGTTCACTGCTGATTTGTAGCTCCTCTTTTGCTAGCTGGATGTCTGGGGGATTAGTTGGAGATGTTATTACATTATAAAATTACGATATTAATATTAAAAAATGTTTTAAGGTCCTTTCAACAGCTTCGGAATTTACCTGCCAAATTTGTCGGGCTTTATAAGGATAGAAACGAATAGAATAGAGTTAAGTTACTTCACCTGGGACATAAACGGGCAAGAGCCCTATTCTTTTTTAATCTCATCAGAGACCCCCCCCCCTTACCCCTTGATTTACACAAAATTTTAATTTTGTCAAGATTTTATCTTACTTTCAGATCTATACTTAATTTTCCCTACAACTCAAATCTGTCTCATGGCACACTGGAGTAGTGGTTGGTTGTTTGTCCATGATGGGTGATGAAGACCACTCTCTGTTCATCCAATTATTAGGAAGATGTTAAGTTAGTCTATGGGTACGAAGGTGACTGATGAGCCCGATGCAGGCCTGGAAAGATCATGGACAGTGTGGGCAGGGAATGTTTGCTTCAATACTACTGGAGTAGTACAGAACACATGGAGGCCATGAATAATACTTCTTGCTATCTGGTAAAATACAGACTACATGACGGCCATGAATAGTATTTCTTGCTATCTGGTAAAATACAGACTACATGACGGCTATGAATAGTATTTCTTGCTATCTGGTAAAATACAGACTACATGACGGCTATGAATAGTATTTCTTGCTATCTGGTAAAATACAGACTACATGACGGCCATGAATAGTATTTCTTGCTATCTGATAAAATACAGACTACATGACGGCCATGAATAGTATTTCTTGCTATCTGGTAAAATACAGACTACATGACGGCCATGAATAGTATTTCTTGCTATCTGGTAAAATACAGACTACATGACGGCCATGAATAGTATTTCTTGCTATCTGGTAAAATACAGACTACATGACGGCCATGAATAGTATTTCTTGCTATCTGGTAAAATACAGAACACATGACGGCCATGAATAGTATTTCTTGCTATCTGGTAAAATACAGACTACATGACGGCCATGAATAGTATTTCTTGCTATCTGGTAAAATACAGACTACATGACGGCCATGAATAGTATTTCTTGCTATCTGGTAAAATACAGAACACATGACGGCCATGAATAGTATTTCTTGCTATCTGGTAAAATACAGAACACATGACGGCCATGAATAGTATTTCTTGCTATCTGGTAAAATACAGACTACATGACGGCCATGAATAGTATTTCTTGCTATCTGGTAAAATACAGACTACATGACGGCCATGAATAGTATTTCTTGCTATCTGGTAAAATACAGAACACATGACGGCCATGAATAGTATTTCTTGCTATCTGGTAAAATACAGAACACATGGCGGCCATGAATAGTATTTCTTGCTATCTGGTAAAATACAGAACACATGACGGCCATGAATAGTATTTCTTGCTATCTGGTAAAATACAGAACACATGACGGCCATGAATAGTATTTCTTGCTATCTGGTAAAATACAGAACACATGACGGCCATGAATAGTATTTCTTGCTATCTGGTAAAATACAGAACACATGACGGCCATGAATAGTATTTCTTGCTATCTGGTAAAATACAGAACACATGACGGCCATGAATAGTATTTCTTGCTATCTGGTAAAATACAGAACACATGACGGCCATGAATAGTATTTCTTGCTATCTGGTAAAATACAGAACACATGACGGCCATGAATAGTATTTCTTGCTATCTGGTAAAATACAGAACACATGACGGCCATGAATAGTATTTCTTGCTATCTGGTAAAATACAGAACACATGACGGCCATGAATAGTATTTCTTGCTATCTGGTAAAATACAGAACACATGACGGCCATGAATAGTATTTCTTGCTATCTGGTAAAATACAGAACACATGATGGCCATGAATAGTATTTCTTGCTATCTGGTAAAATACAGAACACATGACGGCCATGAATAGTATTTCTTGCTATCTGGTAAAATACAGACTACATGACGGCCATGAATAGTATTTCTTGCTATCTGGTAAAATACAGAACACATGACGGCCATGAATAGTATTTCTTGCTATCTGGTAAAATACAGAACACATGACGGCCATGAATAGTATTTCTTGCTATCTGGTAAAATACAGACTACATGACGGCCATGAATAGTATTTCTTGCTATCTGGTAAAATACAGACTACATGACGGCCATGAATAGTATTTCTTGCTATCTGGTAAAATACAGAACACATGACGGCCATGAATAGTATTTCTTGCTATCTGGTAAAATACAGAACACATGGCGGCCATGAATAGTATTTCTTGCTATCTGGTAAAATACAGAACACATGACGGCCATGAATAGTATTTCTTGCTATCTGGTAAAATACAGAACACATGACGGCCATGAATAGTATTTCTTGCTATCTGGTAAAATACAGAACACATGACGGCCATGAATAGTATTTCTTGCTATCTGGTAAAATACAGAACA
The DNA here is from genome assembly GCA_024509875.1 of Oreohelix idahoensis. Classification (NCBI taxonomy): domain Eukaryota; kingdom Metazoa; phylum Mollusca; class Gastropoda; order Stylommatophora; family Oreohelicidae; genus Oreohelix; species Oreohelix idahoensis. Next base: position 343,893 of record JAMPIV010004476.1, read on the forward strand.
CATGACGGCCATGAATAGTATTTCTTGCTATCTGGTAAAATACAGAACACATGACGGCCATGAATAGTATTTCTTGCTATCTGGTAAAATACAGAACACATGACGGCCATGAATAGTATTTCTTGCTATCTGGTAAAATACAGAAACACATGACGGCCATGAATAGTATTTCTTGCTATCTGGTAAAATACAGAAACACATGACGGCCATGAATAGTATTTCTTGCTATCTGGTAAAATACAGAACACATGACGGCCATGAATAGTATTTCTTGCTATCTGGTAAAATACAGAACACATGACGGCCATGAATAGTATTTCTTGCTATCTGGTAAAATACAGAACACATGGCGGCCATGAATAGTATTTCTTGCTATCTGGTAAAATACAGAACACATGACGGCCATGAATAGTATTTCTTGCTATCTGGTAAAATACAGAACACATGACGGCCATGAATAGTATTTCTTGCTATCTGGTAAAATACAGAACACATGACGGCCATGAATAGTATTTCTTGCTATCTGGTAAAATACAGAACACATGACGGCCATGAATAGTATTTCTTGCTATCTGGTAAAATACAGAACACATGACGGCCATGAATAGTATTTCTTGCTATCTGGTAAAATACAGAACACATGACGGCCATGAATAGTATTTCTTGCTATCTGGTAAAATACAGAACACATGACGGCCATGAATAGTATTTCTTGCTATCTGGTAAAATACAGAACACATGACGGCCATGAATAGTATTTCTTGCTATCTGGTAAAATACAGAACACATGACGGCCATGAATAGTATTTCTTGCTATCTGGTAAAATACAGAACACATGACGGCCATGAATAGTATTTCTTGCTATCTGGTAAAATACAGAACACATGACGGCCATGAATAGTATTTACTGCTATCTGGTAAAATACAGAACACATGACGGCCATGAATAGTATTTCTTGCTATCTGGTAAAATACAGAACACATGACGGCCATGAATAGTATTTCTTGCTATCTGGTAAAATACAGAACACATGACGGCCATGAATAGTATTTCTTGCTATCTGGTAAAATACAGAACACATGACGGCCATGAATAGTATTTCTTGCTATCTGGTAAAATACAGAACACATGACGGCCATGAATAGTATTTCTTGCTATCTGGTAAAATACAGAACACATGACGGCCATGAATAGTATTTCTTGCTATCTGGTAAAATACAGAACACATGACGGCCATGAATAGTATTTCTTGCTATCTGGTAAAATACAGAACACATGGAGGCCATGAATAGTATTTCTTGCTATCTGGTAAAATACAGACTACATGACGGCCATGAATAGTATTTCTTGCTATCTGGTAAAATACAGAACACATGACGGCCATGAATAGTATTTCTTGCTATCTGGTAAAATACAGAACACATGACGGCCATGAATAGTATTTCTTGCTATCTGGTAAAATACAGAACACATGACGGCCATGAATAGTATTTCTTGCTATCTGGTAAAATACAGAACACATGACGGCCATGAATAGTATTTCTTGCTATCTGGTAAAATACAGACTACATGACGGCCATGAATAGTATTTCTTGCTATCTGGTAAAATACAGACTACATGATGGCCATGAATAGTATTTCTTGCTATCTGGTAAAATACAGAACACATGACGGCCATGAATAGTATTTCTTGCTATCTGGTAAAATACAGAACACATGACGGCCATGAATAGTATTTCTTGCTATCTGGTAAAATACAGAACACATGACGGCCATGAATAGTATTTCTTGCTATCTGGTAAAATACAGAACACATGACGGCCATGAATAGTATTTCTTGCTATCTGGTAAAATACAGACTACATGACGGCCATGAATAGTATTTCTTGCTATCTGGTAAAATACAGAACACATGGAGGCATCTGTAAAGAGATGTAAATCAACAATAATTATATTATACCCCATAGACTGCCAAGCCAACAGGTACTTACCACTGCTGAAGGCTGGTCATAATGAACAGCTTTGTCTTACCACACTGGTAAATACATGAAATATGATGAAGCACTACATCATGTAGCACTCAAGGAGTTGAGAGATATAACATCAGTTTCACATGTTTGGTTGGTTTTGTTAACTCTGTATTTTTGAAAAATTGCGAGTATTTACTAGTAATTTCATGACAAAATAACTCACTTCACAATCTGCTTTTATCTCCTGTTTGATTATGTCATCCAGATGGGTGATGTTTGTTTCCATATTTCTTGTAGTCTGTTAGAAAAAGAATGATTACAATTGTTTTTAAAATGCCCTTTACATCTTCTAAAATCCAACTCTGTGTGAGAGTGGAGGGACATGTATAGTAATACTGAAAATGTCTCTCATTCTACTCACTGAAGCATCACTACAAGATGTAGAGTCATACATATATCTTGGTAGCAGAAAAGACAATCCAGGAGGGATAGACAACAATATCACAATAAAAATATGAAATGCAAGAAAACTTTCATTGCAATGAGATCATACTGTTACATGTCCTAAAGATGGCACTATTTCTACTTGCATGGCCTGCATCAGCATCTTGTAATGCCTCTCTGGGTTGCTGTGATGCATGAAATATCCGACTTTAAATCTTCAGTTTTAGCTCTTGGTGTTGTAATTTCTTTCATGAAGAATCTATTCTTTATGTACCATGCCTGGTGGTGTATGTGATCATGTCTCTCTACAACTTCCTGTCAAAAGCAATACTGATCAATTCTGTTGTTGACTTCTTTCCATGCCATTATGTCAAACTGTCAAGAATCCTCTCTTTGTCACCTTCTATCTTTCCTAGAGTCACGATATACTCCGGCTTCCATTTTCTCATAGTGTGCCCACAGAAAGTGGATTGCTTTTTTCTAAACCTGAGGAATAAACTTCCTTTGCACATTGGCTTCTTTCACAACCGCATTACTCATTTTAATTGTCCATGTTTGTCGTATTTTGAATCTGTCTAACAACACAGTCATATTTACCATGCTCACTATAGGATAAATGGACCGATAGAATAGCCAATCAGGACGCTCCTTTTCTAGTATATATAAAGAAACTTTTTTATGTTGGACAGAAAGGGCCTATTCTGTGTATTTGATAGGAAGGAGTTATTTTATTTCTTAAAGAATAAAGATATATACAGGTAAATACATAACTATTATAACACCTATTGATATTGATACACCCTTGCTCTTTTCAGAGAAGGGGGTATTTCTTATAAGACCAGTCTCTTATCTGGCACTATCCTGGTATCATCTGATACACCTTTGTGTCCAGGAAAGTCTTTAGTTTAATAACATCCAAACCTCTCGCGACAATGTTGTTTAACATTCTTCTGTAAAACCACATTTCTGTGATCTCCAGTGATTTTCCTACATGTTTACTTATTGTCCATAACTCACTTCCATGTCAGGACTGAAGAACTCATTATTACTTCCATATGTCAGGACTGAAGAACTCATTATTACTTCCATATGTCAGGACTGAAGAACTCATTATTACTTCCATATCTCAGGACTGAAGAACTCATTCTTACTTCCATTGACAAAGATTATTGCATAAAATACTTTTCATTTTATAGAATGCTGCTATCACCTGGTCTATTCTACTCTTCACTTAAGAGATGCATAATCCATCCAATGTTATTTGAATCTACTGACCTGTTTTAAAATTGTTGCTTTTACATTGATTGTGCATACTGAAGAATATTAGCAAGATAAGCGCAATATTTCAGGGGTCGTGCAATTTAGTACAATGGTCATAACAGCACCACTTTTACATAATTTTCACACTGCAACTTTGATGGGAAAAAGTTAATGCTGGCTTTTTTTTTTTTAGGGACGTAATTTATTTTATATCAAAGGGAAACAATTAAGCCACAAATTAGAAATAATAACAATAAAATATATTGTAGATTTTTGACACTTTAATATGTGTTTCTATTTTTTATTTAAAATACAACTGCAACTTTGGTGGGGAAAAAAGATGCGTGGTATATTAAGCGTCGTGCAGTTTGTGCAAAGGCTAAAAGCGCACGACTTTAATATAATTTCTAGAGTGCAAGAAAAAAATATTGTGGGGCAGGACAGGACCGGGCATTCTTAGAGAATTATATAGTTAAATTCCTAACTGGGTGCTCACATCAAATAGATGGATTGATATGGTATGACAAGTCAGAGGTAGACCAAAAAATACACGAAGAAGAGAACTGGAAGCAGAAGTGAAAATAATGAGTAAAACATGGAAAGAACTTGAGCTGATGGCACATGACAAGAGGACTTGGTAGGTGTTTGTTGAAGGCCTATGCTCCTTGGTGAGCTAAAGGGTACTGACTGATTGACTCACTAAAACAATGACACATATATCTTATTTTAACCAGTTGTAGCCCATGGCCTAAAAAAACAGAGAAGCAGGTCAAACTTAAAAAAAATAAATAATACATATCCCATCAACAATTACCACATACAGATGACACTATTCCATATCAACAGTTACCACATACAGATGACACTATTTCATATCAACAGTTACCACATACAGATGACACTATTTCACATCAAGAGTTACCACATACAAATGACACTATTTCATATTGTGATAGGGTGAGTGAGAAATGCTAGTGTTGTGATATGTGATCACTTTCTTGCACACTTGCACTAGACCCGTACAACAATAAAACTCTTGATTCTAAGGTAGGGGCTGTATTTATTCATACAACCCTTTCAGTGACCCAAACCCACAAAGCAAACTAATGAACAAACATTAAACAAATAAGCAAACAAACACCCAGCCAGTGCTCAATTGCTAATCTGAAACGCAAACAAAGCACCGACTAGTTAAAACCATAATACTTAAATAATGAGAAACACCATGCTCTCACCTGCCAAACGGCCCGCTCTTCCACACTGCCTGAAACATTCAACTTTCACACACACACACTCATGCATGTCATCCAATGAGACTAGTATGATGTTGTGCATGAGGCTGGCAATCTCACCATGTAACATAGATTGCTACCAAAACCACTACTACAAGAACCTATGAATGCTTTGTGTGGGCTTCATGTGGAGGCCAGCCACATTGGTGGCCCCATGCTCCATAAGGAGCAAGAAGAGACATAAATTATTCCCATGTGAACTCACGTGCTCTCATAAACTATCCTACACACAGCAATAATTAAATAATACTAAAATGGGCATAAAACAGAATTAAACATTATGTACAACCAATACTCTTATTATGTGACTGGGGCAGTAGTAACACCAATGTATTTTCATTGTGTATTTTCGCTGTGCGCACTCCAACTAGTATGCCAATCCACATGACTGCGCGAGCCCTCATAGCTCCATCTTGCATGTGAAAAGTATGATGCAGGAGAAGCAGCAATCATTTTGGTGAGATTCGTGGTAGAGGCAAGGTGTGAGAAGAAGGCACCCAGAGTCAGCAGATTGCACAATGCATGGAGGTTAGCTATTGACCACTGGCTGTGTGTTTGTTTAGCGTTCATTTATTTGCTTTTTGTCACTGAGAGGGTTGTATAAATAAATACAGCCCCTGCCTTAGAATCAGAGTTTTATTGTTGTACTGGTCTGGTGCGAGTGTGCAAGAAAGTATCACATATCACAACACCATCATTTCTTGCCCACCCTATCACAATATCAACAGTTACCACATGCAGATGACACTATTCCATATCAAGTTATCACATACAGATGACACTATTTCATATCAATAGTTACCACACACAGATGACACTATGTCATATCAACAGTTATCACATACAGATGACACAATTTCATATCAACATGTGTTTTTTTTTCTGGTCTACCTCTGCCTCTCTATTACCCTGGGGATTCCAGAACAAGAACTGACTTGTAATACTATCACCAGTTTCACCAATGTGTGTCCTATCTATCACCAGTTTCACCAATGTGTGTCCTATACTTGTATCACCAGTTTCACCAATGTGTGTCCTTTTTCTCATCTCTTGTTCCTCATAATTCTTTGGTTGCAGCATCCTCTGCTTCCCTTGTCAACTCATCAATATATTTATTCTCGTCTCTTTTGAAAATTCTTCTCACGTCTTAAAAATTATGCAGTATGATATAATTTTGTGTAATTGTTTTTACATAATATTTTAGTAATATAACTACACAGCTATTATCCATAATGAAATCATTTATATTGGTACTTACTTTACATTATCTTTATTAAGATGCCTGGTCATTACTCAGCACCTGCTCCCTTAAACAAACCTACTCATTCCTATTTACAATGACTACTCCCTGCCACAATAGTTTCCAGATTACAGGAAATGTCAACAGCACAAAGAACGGGTTTTGCTAAAAAAGATAAGTATAGTCTCAGACTCAGCAAGGTGTTAGCAGACTTTAATTCTCATTGAAAAATAATGGATTCAATTTAAAATACTGATAAAACAGACTTAGTTACAGTAGTAGTAAAAGATAAGGAAGTGATATAAAACTGGACAAAGCAGTTAAACTCATGTAGTGTTTTTCTCCATGAAAATTAACAGTATACATTGAAAAAAGAAATGACTGACATTTGATACTGATAACTTGTGTCATGCCAAAGTAGGTCCAGCCTTTAATATTAGTGTATAAATTAAAGAACACTTTTAGAAAAAGCAATATACAAAAATACAACAAAAAAAGAAAAAAAATTAAAATACCTGATAATTTAGCTCTTGTTTTATCTGCATTGTTTCACCATGTTGATTCATCTTTAACAGTTTCAGGTCCAACAAAGAAATGTCCAATCTCAAAAAAGAAATATCTCTCATTTGAAAAAAAAATGGACTCCTGACTCTGCTCTTGAGTTAAGGAAGCTTAACTGGACTTAGTATATTAAAGTATCTAACACTTTCCTCCCATACAGCAGTATTAAGCAGTGCATGAATTAAGATTGAACCTTGTATATCTAAGTCTTTAACACTTCCCCTACAGCAGTATCTGCTATGAGATAACCCTGACCGTAAACAGTTCATGAAAGAAGACTGGATCTAGTAAATCAAAGTTGCAAAGAGGACCATTCTCCACACTAAAACTAGAAAAAAGTCAACTGAATGAGTCTGTAGGTGCTGCTCAATAAACTCTAAGGCCAAATAAGATGATCAAATACACCCACAAACAGACAGGGATCTGGCCATATCCAATGGTGGTAGAAAGCATCAAACAAGGAATGAAACAGATATGGTTATTCGGTAAATCTGGAAAACAGAGAATAGCAAGTGTACACAAAAAGTTGTGCAGCATGTTCTACAAGGCCAAGGTTGAACGCAAACAGCAAAATCATGGCTACTGCTACATATTCACATTGTTAAGTCAGCAGATTCCAATATCAAATATTTGCTTATAAACTGTTCTCAATGGTGCAGGTGACTAAGATGGCAGTAAATCTACCCCAGCAAAGGAAATACTCTGCACTCATCAGGAAATCTAAGATAATGAGAATAAATGTAGGAAATGATAATAGTATTGCACTTCCAACAAACATTCAAGGCACTGGAAAATAATTACTACCACAGACTTAGCCCTTACCACACACAGCCTAGTACACACACACACAAAAACATATAACAGTACTAGAACAACTGGGAGGAAGTGATCCTAATGCAATAAAATGTACTGTTAATCTAGAATACACACCACCATTGTAAAAACAACTTCCATGATGGACCTATGAAAAGGTAAATTGGGAAAAGTACACACAGCTGACTGAGAAGTATTGCAAGAATGTCAACACATGATACGCAAAAAAGTAGGAGATATGATAGAAAAGTTGAATAGAGCTATGCTGAAAGCAGCAAAAGAATCAATTCCTCTTGGAGCGAGAAAGAGTCACAAACCATATTCGACAGAAGAACTAGAGAAACTTGAGGAAGAACTATCAATGGCCAGGAATAGAGCACACACACAAACCATATTGGACAGAAGATCTAGAGAAACTTGAGGAAGAACTATCAATGGCCAGGAATAGAGCACACACACAAACCATATTCGACAGAAGAACTAGAGAAACTTGAGGAAGAACTATCAATGGCCAGGAATAGAGCACACACACAAACCATATTCGACAGAAGATCTAGAGAAACTTGAGGAAGAACTATCAATGGCCAGGAATAGAGCACACACACAAACCATATTCGACAGAAGATCTAGAGAAACTTGAGGAAGAACTATCAATGGCCAGGAATAGAGCACACACACAAACCATATTGGACAGAAGATCTAGAGAAACTTGAGGAAGAACTATCAATGACCAGGAATAGAGCACACACACAAACCATATTGGACAGAAGATCTAGAGAAACTTGAGGAAGAACTATCAATGGCCAGGAATAGAGCACACACACAAACCATATTCGACAGAAGATCTAGAGAAACTTGAGGAAGAACTATCAATGGCCAGGAATAGAGCACACACACAAACCATATTCGACAGAAGATCTAGAGAAACTTGAGGAAGAACTATCAATGGCCAGGAATAGAGCACACACACAAACCATATTCGACAGAAGATCTAGAGAAACTTGAGGAAGAACTATCAATGGCCAGGAATAGAGCACACACACAAACCATATTCGACAGAAGAACTAGAGAAACTTGAGGAAGAACTATCAATGGCCAGGAATAGAGCACACACACAAACCATATTCGACAGAAGAACTAGAGAAACTTGAGGAAGAACTATCGATTGTCAGGGATAGAGCACACACACAAACCATATTCGACAGAAGAACTAGAGAAACTTGAGGAAGAACTATCAATGGCCAGGAATAGAGCACACACACAAACCATATTCGACAGAAATAGAGCACACACACAAACCATATTCGACAGAAGAACTAGAGAAACTTGAGGAAGAACTATCAATGGCCAGGAATAGAGCACACACACAAACCATATTGGACAGAAGAACTAGAGAAACTTGAGGAAGAACTATCAATGGCCAGGAATAGAGCACACACACAAACCATATTCGACAGAAGAACTAGAGAAACTTGAGGAAGAACTATCAATGGCCAGGAATAGAGCACACACACAAACCATATTGGACAGAAGATCTAGAGAAACTTGAGGAAGAACTATCAATGGCCAGGAATAGAGCACACACACAAACCATATTGGACAGAAGATCTAGAGAAACTTGAGGAAGAACTATCAATGGCCAGGAATAGAGCACACACACAAACCATATTGGACAGAAGATCTAGAGAAACTTGAGGAAGAACTATCAATGGCCAGGAATAGAGCACACACACAAACCATATTGGACAGAAGATCTAGAGAAACTTGAGGAAGAACTATCGATTGTCAGGGATAGAGAAGAAATAAAACAAACTCTGGAAAGAAATATTCAACTGAAAAAAAAAAGCCAATGCTCAGTATAGAAAGACCATGAATGAAACACTTAGAAACCCCTAGAAAGAGAAAAAACTGAAAGCATAAACTTAGACAAGAATGGAACAAAACTGCAAAAAATAAACAGTGAAGATGCACAAACATCCAACATTGCACTAGAAGAGAATGGAGGAATGATAAAATAAAAGAGTGCAGAATGCATTCTTCTTTATAAAATACAGCACAGTTAGCAAAGTAAATACAACTAGAAGGGAGAAAGATTTGAAAAAGATATACTGTTCAAAAACAGAAACGCAACATTATTTCAAACCAAATTTCAAACTTGTACCAAAATTTTGTTTTACGGAATTAATGTTTCAATTTTGGCATGAAGAAACTTTCAGACTTTAACAATGAAATGATGTTCATTAAATTTGGTTTGGACTTTTATTCTTTGCGACTGAGGCCTCCGTTTCAGTAAGGTGTATGACCTCCTCTGGCTTCTATCAGAGAACGACATCTCCTTGACATGGATCCGATTAGCCGTTGGATCTGTTGTTGTGGGATGGCTGCCCACTCTTCCCGCAGTGCAAGAGACAACTGTCGGAGATTGGCTGGAGCCACGTCTCGCTGGCGGAGTCGTCTGTCGAGTTCATCCCATAAGTGTTCTATGGGGTTCATGTCTGATGACATGGCTGGCCACGGAATGGTCTGGACGTTGTTGTCAGCAAAGAACGGGGTGGTGAGTTGTGCCACATGAGGTCGAGCGTTATCCTGCTGAAAAATCGACCCTCGTGCAGCCAGAAGTGAAAGGACGTGAGGACGAAGAATTTCAGCGACGTATCGTTGGGCATTCAGGCGTCCTTCAATTTGCACCAGGTCACTTCTTCCCATGAAGTTGATCGCCCCCCCACATCAGTACACCTCCACCACCATGTGGAGAAGCCTCACCAACGCTGTTCTGGGCGTAGCGCTCATGGACTCTGCGGTAAACTCTTCTCCGTCTATCGTGTCGCTGGAGCACAAAAAATGATTCATCACTAAACCAAACCCGTCTCCAGTCATTCCCAACGGTCCATTGATGATGCTGGTTCGCCCACTGCAGTCGGTTCTGCCGATGCCGGTCCATAAGAACAGGACCTCTGTAGGGTCTTCTAGCCCAAAGACCACAGTTGTGCAGCCGGTTCCTGACCGTTTGATCTGAAATTTGACGAGCTGCTGACATTGACTGGACTGTGGAGTACGCAGATGCAAGTCGATTCCTGAGGTGACGCAGCCGTATGAAGCGGTCTTCGACAGGAGTTGTGACTCTGAGTCTTCCACTGCACGGCCGGTCTGCCACTGAGCCAGTTTCTTGAAATCGCGTCCAAAGGCGACTAATGGTGCTTCTAACCACATTAAATTGTCTGGCCACTACACTTTGTGACTGTCCAGTCTGTAAACGTCCACTGATGATAAATCGTTGTTCTGTAGTGAGATGAGCCATACTTGCGCATTTAATTTTCAGATGAATTTATTCGAGGAGCGTCAATCTTTTATAGGCATTCAATAATATGGTCAGAGAATTTTGTGTTCAGTAAGTTTCACGGGATTCTCATGAACCTGTCACGAGTTATTGTCAAAAATGTTGTTTTGACCTTGACCTCTTTCATGACCTCACAAATCATGAGGTGAGTACAATTCAGGTAACCACGAGAAGTTAATGACCAGGTGGACACAGTTGATAGGTTGACTGATGTCCAATCAGCGAATATCTTTTATAAAAGTAACACCAAAAGAGTTGCGTTTCTTTTTTTGAACAGTATACAAAGTTAAAGAACAAAACAAATAATGTAGCCAAGGAACACACGACTAAATTCACACTGCCCAACTAGAAGATGCACCTGAAAAACAAAAAATCGCCAGAAAAGGATGGAATCACAAATGAAATGCTAAAACAGCCTGGAACATAAAGTAAAAAGAAACTACTAGAAATAATAAATCTAAGCTGGAAAAAAGGTGTAGTGCTACAAATATGGACAGAATCAAACTCCATAATTCTCGCCATTTGTACGTCGGTCACCTCTAAGGGATGCAACTGTGGTTGACAGTTAGACATTAATTGTATTGTTTCCTTATACGTAATCTCCCGAAAATAGTAACACTCAACGAAGATAAGTCAGTGAATTGTGCAGCACAAAGTGAGTGACAGTGATGTATGAATAAAATGTAAGTTTTTGATTGTAGAACCCAGTTTCATTCCAGAAATAATATTTAACTCAGCATTTTGTTAAAAATAACCTTAAAATGTAAGTTTTTTATTGTTTCTTCAAGACAACATTTTAATTTAAAGTATTGCAGACTTATTGTTAGAGTTACTTGCTGGAAATGAAACGGTTTACTGGAGCATAGATACAATGATTTCCGATGATCCTAATGATGCAGTTGATTTCCCAACCCAGTTCCTTAATGAGCAGTGCCCATCAAAAATGCCACCGCATATACTGAAATTAAAGGTTGCTGCATGTATCAAGCAATTGCAAAATCTGAACGCAAGAAACGGACTATTGAATGGCACGCATTTGGTCATAAAAGTCTTGCATCGGAATTTCATTGATGCAGAAATTATCATTGGCAGTAATAATGGAGAACGAGTCCTAATTCCTCGCATTGACTTAGAACCGAGCGAGCTCAGTTTGCCATTTAGGATGTGACGTCGTCAATTCCCAGTGATTTTAGCATTTGCAATGACGATCAATAAGGCACAAGGACAATCTTTTGATCACGTAGGAGTTTTCCTTCCTGAACCTGTTTTCAAACACGGCCAGCTCTATGTCGCCCTCACCCGAGGAACAAATCATGAAAACTTGAAAGTTTTTGTTAAAAACACTTTTTATCAGGGAACATTTTTTGAAACAAATCCACGTACTTTCACAAAAAATATTGTCATCAAATAACTTTTATATTGAATTAAAAACTATTTAAAAAATATATTACTGTCTTTTATTTACTTCCGTCATTATTGACGGGTTATTGCTAAAAAAACCTGGAAATAACAGAACAAAAGTTGACAGATACAGACAGACCCATCAGCTTACTTAGCTACATGGGAAAACTGATGGAAAGATGTCAAAACCAGGCTCATATGGCACCTTGTAGGATAACAGACACTCCAACAAGATGGCTTTATTAACAAAGCACATCAAAAAAAAAACCAGACAAACTGAAAAAATACAGCCAACAAGTGGGACTGAACATCAATCTGAAGAAGACTGAAATCATGACACTCAATGTAATAAATCCTGAGGCCTTAAAAATAAGGAACCAAAAGCTGGAACAATCAAATACATTTACACATCAAGGAAGCATAGTAACACCACACAATGAAACAAGCAGAGACATCAGCAACAGAATGAGTAAAGCCAGAATCGCCTTCGCCAATCTAAACAACATTTGGAAATCTCAGTACAGTGCAACCTTCTCAGTACAATACACTAAATTAAGATTATACAAAAGCTGGATCCTTCTCTGTACAGTGCGGGTTGCTGGAGAGTAACATAAAAGAAAATATCCAAATTATACTGCCTAAGGAAAATTCTTTGAATTTTATGACTGAATCACATTCCAGGAACTGTTCATACAGCGTAGTCAAAAAGATACGAACACCATCATTGTGGGCAGATGTTGGAACTAGGTTGGCAATATCCTCAGAAGAGACCCTGACACCATCACCTCAACTGCCATGCTATGGACCCCAGAAGGATGGCAAAAGAGAGACAAACCAAAAACAACCTGGTGTAAAACTGTGGAGGTTGAGATGCAAAGCATGAACCAGAGTTGGGGTACTGCACAAAGGATGGCCACCAACAGAGAAAAGTGGGGACAGTTTGTTGCTGCCCTACAAGACACCACTAGGTGTGATGGCCACTGACTGCTTTGTGAGCTGAGCCAGTGGCCAAAGATCCAAGAAGAAGGAGAAGCTGGCTTTAGTTAATACAGGTTAACAAAGGACATCTGTAAATCCAGAATCCGAACATTCGAAAACCAAAATATTCTGGAAATAAATTTGTTTTTGCTTTTTTGGGGGGCAATTTTCAAAATGATTTTGGACAATTTAGGCTACTTTCTAGGCAACATGGTCACCTTAAAGGCGATCTTTGTCCTCTCAAGGCTGTGTGTGGTCCCGGTTGCCGGGTCCTCCCAGCACAGAAGAGGCAGTGAGTGGGAACTGTGCCTGTGCCAGACTGCCCTTTTTCGAGGACCTTCGGTCCCGAATGGATTTTGGCTGGACGGGCGGCTGGGAGGCATGGCGATATGGTTTTATAGCGACAGGAGTAGAGTACACATGAGGGCAAGTTCGGGGCACAGCGGATTGATCTACCGCTTGCTTGTCACATTGATCACAGAAACAACAATTAAAAGTCTGTTGTACCAATATACGCCGTTAGGTGTGACGGAACAACGGACGATTTCTTGTTGCCCTAATGACGCCGCAAGGTGTTATGGCCGAAGTCTGCTTAGGCGGGCGGCGGTCAAAGGAATAATAATAATAATAATAATAGGCAACATGGGCGACTACATGTGATTTTTTTGTTGTTGTTTCTTTGGGCAATATTAAAAAACAAACAAAAAAATCTGATTTCCGAAACAAGGCCATCCTTGAGTACTTAGGATTCTGTTCCCTGCCAAGGCTAATGATGATCTGCTAACAATCTGTCCAGTTCTAACCTGACTTAATCCACTCTTCCCCTTTGAACATGTTTTGCAGCTGTGATCATCTGCCCAATCATTGTCTGTGCAGTCCATAACACTGCTCCTTTATTCAGCAATCCAAGCATGTACCTTGTTATTACAATGGGGGTATCTCTCATACAGTCTAAGGGAATATGCATCCATTTTTTTTTAAATGTAGTTCAGTCGCTTGCATTGTGATAATGACAGTATGAGTATTCTCAGGGAATAATCATTTAATAACATTACTAGTTGATGATACAGGAGAAACAGTAGTCTCTTGTCCAGGTGTGCAACTGTCATTATTTTTAGGACTGCCAGATCTTGCTTGCATATTTGTATAATCAGCTCAACATGGTACTTGTAAGATAGCCAGTTATCGAATACTACTAATAGATATTTCAGGTTTTCTTGCCTTTTAATTTAATGCACACTAAGAGAAATGTCTGGAAGGCCAGCTTTCACTATGGCATTATTCAAGCAGAACATCACAAAGGTGTTTGCCAGTAGTGTTTCATGTATGCTTTTGACCATTTCCTTTGTGTCTTGACCCTGTTGGTTGAATTGTGGCTACTTTTGCTGTTGAGACTTTAGTCCTGGGCAAAAGTGCACCGTCTGTGGTGACCATATTCCTAAGCAAAATACAACTGATCTCTCCAGTAATTCTAAAGCTATCCATTCTGTTAGCCAAGGGTTTACATCACATGCCATTAAACAGTCCTTTAAAGTTGCACAATTCACACGGTCATATGCATCCTCCAGGTAAACAGTCACTGTTTCTTATTTACCTTGACATCCCTTGTACACATCCTATGTAAATGTTCCAGCATTTCCTGCTGGGCCTTTGGTTAGGAAGATGTGTTCATTTTTGAGGTGGCTCATTACTTATCACAGAAAAATGGGACATCTTATTTGATGCCATCCAAATACATCACCAATGTCATTAGGGTTAGGATTTGCACTAGGGTTAGGTTTAGGATGGATTCCTAAATTTAACCATTACCTCTTCTTGCTGTATCTCTGAATTTTTTTAACTCATTAAGTCTCAAGAACCGTTATATCGGGTGTACCGAGAGACCATTTTGACCCCATCCACGTTATTTCCGACAGGAAGAACTTCCTTTCCTCTAAAGAGTAATCACTGAACAAAAGCACACACACACACACATGTGTTTACTTGTTAATTTGTGGATTTTTAGTGTTTATTTTATCACTTTCAAAATGACCATGCCCACTAGATCTAACAGGCCTCAGTGATTAATTTTGGATCGAGCTAGGAAATTATTTCAAGAAATTCTGAATGATAATAATTCAGATTGTGTTAGTTATTCAGATAATGAAAATGAGTTGGAATATCGAAAGGAGTTTGAAATCAAGTTAGATGATAATGGCGCATTTTATGGCAACAACGATATTATGAGGGCAGGACAATGTAATGAAACTGCCATAAATTCAGAAGATTTGTCTGTTAAAAGTAAAGAAAGTGAGGATCATGTTGCAATGCAATATTATGTTATTGATACCAAACAGTCTACTCCTTGTCATAGTTGAAATAAAACACTGTACCCAGTCTGTTGGATACAGCCTTCAAACAGAAGGAGAATGCAGAGACACAGTAAAAATATGATGTGAGGAAAAGGGGTAGTCTGATGGGGTGCTTGTATGGTTGATGGCAGATAATTGGTGGATATGATGCAATCTCTGACACCCCAGGGCTTTCTCACCCCCTTACACTATGTTAACAACAGGGCAGTTGTGAGAGACTTCATTTTATTTTTTATTTTTTTTATTCGTTTTTATTTTGGGGTTATTTCTTGAAATGGGGAGGTAAGGGGAAGTCTGATAGAGTACTGACGTGGATGATGGCAGATGGTCGATTTGATGTAATCTCCAACTCCTCCAGGCTTTCTCACCCCCTTACACTGTGTTAACAGCAGGGCAGTTGTGAGAGACTTTACTTTTTTTTCTTTGTTTTTCTTGTTTGTATTAGCTTGTTTTTTTATTTCTTGAAAGAGGGGTGTAACATGCAAATTGATTCACACAACTGTGGTTTTGCTTTGCTTAGGGTTGAGGAATAGGCCTATACTATATTTGAATATCAAAGATCTGATTTTGTTATCTTGAATTTATTAGACTACACTAAGTGTCCTAATTATAACCCATCAAGGGTTGAACGGGATACTTTGTTTTTAAAAAAAACAGTAAAAAGGGGCAAAGGTTAAAAATTTAAAACCAACCCCTTCACGACGTTGAGGTCCTATTAGGATGACAACAAAGAAGACAACCCACTGTACTTCATTTCATCACTTTTTTTCATCTTTAACGTTTGGACGGCATCGAAATACACATCCTACTGTTCTTCATTCAATCGATTACTACACGTAGGGCCTATAACTAATGAAAACATAAAGTAGATCCACACGTGGCTGTAATGCTGGTTTCTATTGAATGTAGGCTAATGCTTTATTTATCTGCACATGCAAGCTTTATCTGTCTGCAAGGTAGAAGTTTCATTATAGTTAATACGCATAGGCCTACATCTTAGTGCTAATGTCACATCATACTGTCATCTCGGTAGCAGTTTACAAACAGACGCGCTGAAATGATTACAATGGTAGTCTACCCCACTACCTTCAATTAAAATGCTCTGCCATACTCACTAGTTACAAATAGTTACAATGGAATGGAATCGGCATTGTGGACATTGGAGTTAACTCCCCATGCAGTGTCCATTGTTATTTTTTCTTTTTTAAAATTTTTCCTGCCTTTAAAAACAAAAATAATTCTCAAAAGCAAATTTATTTACATTTCTGATGAAAATATCAGAATGAAAGGCTTGATTTTTGACAGTCGTTTTATTAATTATGTCTGCCAAGTGGTAGTCTGTATCTGTTGTTTTTTTTTAAGCCCCTATGGTGGTACCATCGGCTTGTATATGCTACTGTTATTAATTGGTGCATTTAGGGTATCCCCAATTGTACTAGTTTTTCCATGCATTTTTAACTTGTCGGGTGGGAGCCGCGCTGGTGTAATGGCTTCGGCGTTGTACTGGCGACCAGGTGTTCATGGTTCAAACCTGGGCGTCGGCGTTTGAAGAAATGTTTACGGCCGGAAATTTGACTGAATAGCCTGAACGGCTCCTGTGATAAACCCTCTGTGGATGGGAAGGAGCGAAGCTCCTGACCGGGTTGGAAGGAAAGTCCTCAGGTTCCCCAGCCTCGCAATGACATGTCATTGGGCCGAAGGGCTGAAAGCCCAAAGGCCGCTGGTTAAGAAAAAAAAATAAGAAAAATAAAAAAAACTTGTCGGGTATCTTCTGAGTATAAATATTCAGCAGTGAATGCTAAAGCACGAAACACTGCTAAATGTAAATAACTCCAAGGGAATATTCACTGCGGAATATTTAGTCACTTTCATTCCGATATTACCATATGGTATTCCACATAACTGATATTACAATGCGGTCATCCAAATTATAAAGAAATACCACTGTAAATACAATGACAAAGAACTTTCGTAGGCACAAGCCCACGCATACAAATGAAGAATCAGTATCTTTATTCTCCATAAAATACATTGACATGTACTGACATGATATAATAAAATACAACATACCATATAGGAGAATCATTAGAATTTACAAAAGTGTCGAAGATTTTTTTAAGACAAAGTATCCCGTTCAACCCTTAATGGGTTATTACTAGGAAATATAGTGTAGTAAATTCAAGATAATAAAATCTGATTTCCGATATCTAAACATAATAACTTCTCTTCCCCTGCCCTCAACTCAGTCCAAATACCGGTAGTTAAAAAAAACTGTAAAATTGTGTACATGTATGTGTGTGTGTGTGTGTGTGTGTATGTGTGTGTGTGTGTGTGTGTGTGTGTGTGTGTGTGTGTGTGTGTGTGTGTGTGTGTGTGTGTGTGTGTGTGTGTGTGTGTGTGTGTGTGTGTGTGTGCCCTCCCTTTTCCAAAAACAAACAAACAAACAAGCAAGCAAACAATGATAATTTAAAAAAAAAAGAAACAAATACAATTGAAAACGCGGATAAAGAAGCTAAGAAAAGTAGAAAAAATATAAACCAAATAAATGAAGGGATGAGTAAATCAATCAATACGCTTTAGCTTCCCTAGGAGCATAGGCCTTCAACAAACACATGCCAAGTCTTCCTGTCCTGTGCCATCCGCTCAAGGTCTTTCCATGTTTTCCTCATCATTTTCACCTCTGTATCCAGTTCTCTTCTTCGTGTGTTTTTTGTCTACCTCTGCCTCTCTTTCCCTGTGGATTCCAGAATAAGGACTGCCTTGTAATGCTATCAACTGGTCTCCTCAATGTGTGTCCTATCTATTGCCAGCGTCTTCTTCTCAACCCTTGTTCCACTGGCACTTGTCTTGTTCTTGTCATCAATTCGCTATTTTTACAATGCTTATGACTTTTAACAGATGAAAGTCAATTAAATATCTGTTAAAGTCAGTTATATAACTGGAACCACCAGGCCTTTACACCCCTCTACTTTAAGATTATTCTTGTTCAGAGTTTCTTCTTGATTTTGTTCGTTTTATTTAGTTTTTATTTATTTAACGTATAAGCATAATTGTGATTGTCCCTATTTACAATGATTTGACAAATGTGATGCCACTTTCTCATATCGGCAGTTTTTCATATTATTTGGAATTGAAAACAATATATATCCTAATTATAACCCATCAGAGGTTGAACGGGATATTTTTCTTATGTTTATGTTATAACAGATAACATGTACACGGAAAAAAGATAACTTGAAATTTTGAACAAACATTTTCGACTTACGTAAGGCTTGTAACATAAATTGTTATCACAATACAGTTTTACTGCTCTCTTTGTGCAGGTAATCCATTTAGAAACACAGAAAAAGTAAGAAAGTTATGGTTGATCACACAGTTTGTTCACTGTTCACATATTAGTAACATATCCTGTGTGTTTTTCGGCCATTATGGCGATACGACAAAACACGATTAAAGATGAAGATAAATGTGAAAAAAATCCGTTCAAACGCAAATAAAAGACGTTGAAGCTTGTTGAAATTTGCCCAGTTTTGTGTTTACTTCCGTTCGAGATAAATTCCGGGCAGTATAAAATATCAGAATAGAAAGAAACAATGAAATAAATCAGCGTCTTTTAAAAGATCTTACGTCTACAGCGTTCGGCCTTTGCATCTATTATTAGATCTTGCGTACGGAATCAGTTAATATAAAAAAAAAAAGCATTTGAGTTGAAGATTCTTATTTTCGTGTTGGACTTGTTCAACACGATGAGTAAAGCAGAGATCAAAAGCTTAGTTAAAAAAATAATAACTGAGGAATGGACAGTAGAGTGTGATGGAAGTCTGAAGGGCAATCATGTATATAAATTGTTCAAGATTTTTTTTTACAAAGCAACCTTTAATGTGTTATAATTAGGACATTTGTTGTAATACATTCAAGACAACAAAATCAGATTTCCGATATCCAAATATAATATCTTTTTTCTGCCCTCCACGCAGTCCAAATATAGTAAATCGAAACCAAAATTGTGTGAATCAATTTTTGTGTGACGCCCCCTTTTCAAGAAACAAACAAACAATTAAAAAGCAAACAACTGCAACCAACAACAACAAACAAACAAAAACAACAAAAAACAAACAAACAAAGTAAAGTAAAGTCTCTCACAACTGCCCTGCTGTTAACAATGTGGAAAGGGGGGGGGGGGGGGGGGGGGGGGGGTGAGAAAGCCTGGAGGTGTCCGAGATGACATCAAATCCACCAACCATCTGCCATCATCCACATGTACTCTATCAGACTATCTCTTGTCCTCACACCATCATTGATCTTTATATATTAATTTTTGTTCTTGTTATGAACAATGGGCTAATCACCTGTTTGTCAAACATTTTGATTACATGTTTTGCCCCGGAGCCTAGTGCTCTTTGGGTCACCTCTACACTTCGTTTTACGGGGTAGAAGAGGTTCCGATTATGAGATGAGATGAGATATACTGATGTACTATATTATGCAGTTATCTAGGTCTATCTATTCTCAACACCTGTTCCACATTTATGGATAAATTACATGCCTGTAAATAATCTAATACCGCTGTATTGGTTTTCTCTGTTGTTCATACTCCATGCACTTTAGCAGGAAATATTCTATGTTATTTTTCTGTAGACACTCTGCACAGTAAGGTTCTTCTATTCTAAAATATCCCATTCCTAGTTGCAGTCTAAGAAGTTTCTTATTACTTTGAATTTTTAGTTCTCTTGATACCTCTCACGTTCTCGTTGGAGTCTTTGTCACATAGGGAGTTATGTTCTATAAATTGTCTATATTTTCCTCTTTCTTCCACTCGGGTCCTCTAATTTTTTCTGTCACTCTTTACCTTTTTTACTTACTTACTTAGTCGTTCCCCTTCTACCGTGAGGTGTAGAGGTTTGGAAGAGAGAGCGCCAGACTATTCTATCAGCTGTCTTCCTCCTGGCCTGGTTCCATTCTAGTCCTCGGTCCTTCAAAGATTGTCTAACGTTGTCCTCCCAGCGGACTCTGGGTCGTCCTCGGGGTCTGGATCCTTGGCTCTTTGTTTCCCATGCTTGTCGTGGTAGCCGATCTTCTCCCATTCTGCAGACATGGCCAAACCATCTTAGTTGGGACTGTTCTACTTGGGTCTGTAGGGGGTGGCATTTTAGGCCTTGACGTATCGTCTGGTTGCGTACCATGTCTCTTCTTGTTACTTCAACCACCTTCCTCAGATACCTCATTTCTGAGGTTTGGATCTTGCTTTTATGGGTTGTAGTCATTGCCCATGACTCGCATCCATATGTCAAGACTGGGACATAGGTGGAGCGGTATACAGCCATCTTCGTTTTCTTACCAACCTCTCTCTTGCTGAGGAATCCTCGATTTATGGCCTGAAAAAGTCTCCCAGCTGCTGCTTTTCGAGTGGCCAACTCTTCTTTGATGCCTCCCTTTCGGTCTATAATAGCTCCGAGGTATTTAATGTGGTCAACCTGCTCCAGGACCTGTTCTCCCAGCTTAATCTGATGTCTTCTTTCTTCTCGTGATATCACCATGGATTTTGTTTTAGAGATGCTTATGACCATCCCTCTCTTCTCCAGCTCTTCCTTCCAGACTTGCAGGTTGGATTGGAGATGTGCCTCTGATTTAGCAATCAGGGCAACATCATCAGCAAATGCCAGCTCTGAAATATAGACCTGTCTCATCTTCCAGTACCCCACTGAATACTTTCTTGTTCTCTCTTTACATGCCTTGATGACATCGTCCATAAGAAGTATGAAGAGGTAAGGTGATAGGATATCACCTTGTCTTACACCAGTGGTGGTCCTGAACTCTTCTGACTTATGGTTTGCTGTCCTCACATAATTTCTGCAAGACTTGTAGAAGCTCTGTATAGCATGAATCAGAGGTGCTGGAATATTCTTCCTTGCCAAACAGTCCCAAAGTTTGCTCCAAGGGACCCTGTCAAACGCCTTTTCCAGATCTATGAAACAAAGATGGATCTCACTCTTATACTCAAGGGCCTTTTCACTCAGCTGTCTGAGTGTGAAGATTAGGTCTTGAGTACTTCGGTTTGCTCGGAATCCGCACTTGACCTCATCCAATTGTGGCTCATCTAGGCGTCAGAGTCTCTGCTCTAGGATTCTAGAGTAGATTTTTCCAGGGACACTGAGAAGGGATATGCCTCTATGGTTTCCACACTGTCGGTTGTCACCCTTTTTGAAAATTGGTGTTATGATGGCGATCTCCCAATCCTTTGGTATGGTCTTGTTGCACCATGCTGCCTGTAGGACCCTTAAGAGTAACAGGTCGCCTGATGCTCCCATGTACTTAACCATTTCTGGTGTTATACCATCATGCCCTGCTGCTTTGCCCATCTTGATTTTCTCCAGTGCTGCCTTCAGTTCTTCCATCTTTACCTTTTTTCATATATATAATTTTTTTCGCATTCGTTAGTTTGCGAAAAATATTTTCTTTTCCCATTCGAAATTTTACCGTCTTTCTTTCTCATGCTGACTGAAACTTGATTACGTAGATGTCAGGGCTGCAGGGCGACAGAAGGCGTGATAATTCGTTTCGCGGGATATAGATGCAGACTTACCGTCTGAAAATTTAACCTGTCACAGCGCTTTCCCTGGCTGAATTTCTCGGCGAAGTGTAAAATCGCTCTCCGCATTAGACACGGGATGGCTGAGACTTGCACATGACACGGCACTCACTGTTGGTCATTCTAAAAACAGTGGAAGAAACCTGTAATTGTAGAGCTGGGATTCGCTTTATCCAAAGTATACAGATTCACTGTAGAGAAGTGTCCTAAGGTTGCGCCAGACGGTGAACAACATCAAGTTTTTTTAGGTAAGCACGTGTGCCAGGGTACCCTGATGAATGAACCGAGTGAAAGTGACGGAAGGATGTTCTTTGATTGATTCACTCACTTTGTACTTTTCCCTTAGACAAGATTTGCTGCTTAATTAAATTGTTCCTTTAGAATAGATACTGCGGTCAAAGTCAGGTCATACCTTCAAAAAGGAGACAATATTAGACCCTAACCATATGTATTTGTGACTCTTTGGGCCACCATTTGTCTCATAACGGGGCTGTGGGCTAAACCTAGAGTTAATATCATAACGAGGCTATCACCCTTGTAGCATTCTCTTGATATTGTATGACTATTTGTATATGTTTTGATGTAATTTCTATGTGTTGTGAAGAAATTTTAAATGATAATTAAAATTTCTCTTGGAATTAATCAGCGTGTTGGTCAGCTCGTTCTAGTATATATATATATATTCATTGTTATAGATTTTCCCACGTCTGTGTGTTTAACTGTCGTCACGTGTATGTGCGTGCCCGTGAGTAGATAGAAATATAGGTTATATATATATATATATATATATATATATATATATATATATATATATATATATATATATATATATATATATATATATGTGTGTGTTTAGACTGTCTGACGCGGTAAAAGCTGTCGTAGAAGATAGGTGAGAGAGAGAAGAATTTTTTTCGCTTTCAGAGACAGCCTCTATATCACATTCTATCATCTCACTCGTGGAATCTATTTCATTTACTAACTCACACAGTGACTATCACTCATTCTAATCTATTCAGAAGGGACCAACCCAAGTCTTAATTCTCCTATCTAAAATCTACGACAGTCTTGAACAATTTATATCTTCTTCTTCTTTGATCCTTAGCCGCCGACCGTCAAAGCAGTCAGTGGCCATCACGCCTAGTGGCGTCTTGTAGGGCAACAACAAATTGATTCCACTTTGCTCGGTCGGTGGCCATCCTTCATACAGTGCCCCAACTCTGGTTCATTCTTTGCATCTCAGCCTCCACAGTCCTCCGCCAGGTTGTTTTTGGTCGGCCTCTCTTTCGTTTTCCTTCAGGGGTCCAAAGCATAGCTGTTCTTGTGATGGCATCGGGGTCTCTTCTGAGGACATGGCCAACCCAGCTCCAGCGTCTGCCAGCTATGATGGTGTGCATGTCCTCTTGCTTGCTACGAGTAAGCAGATCTTGGTTAGAGATCGTATTCGGCCAAAAGATTCGGTGAATTTTTCTTAGGCATGTTATGTGAAAAGAGGACAATTTCGACATTTCCTTCTCTGTAATTCTCCAGCATTCCGCACCATAGAGAAGCACAGAAAGCACACAGCTCTGATATAATCCTAATTTTGTGCTTGTGCTGTATTGGGAGGACTTCCAGATGTTGTTTAGGCTAAAGAAGGCTGTTCTTGCCTTATTCATTCTGATGTTGATGTCTTTGCCTGCCCCGCCGTCTGGTGTTACTATGCTTCCTAGGTATGTGAAGGTATCTATCTGTACCAATTGCTGATTCCTTACTGATATGGGCTCAGGGTTGCTAACATTGAGCGTCATGATCTCAGACTTCTTTAAATTGATATTCAAGCCCACCTGCTGGCTAAACTTATTAAGTCTATCCGTTTTTTCCTGGATGTGTTGATGTGAATGTGCTAGTAGTGCAATGTCGTCTGCATATTCCAGATCTTCCAATGTAGAAAATGTTGTCCATCTTATTCCTCTTGGACTGCCCTCTGTTGTCTGGCGCATCACCCAGTCTATGACTGTTTAAAAAAATGAGTGGTTTCTAAGGGGCATCCCTGTCGTACTCCTGTCTTCACCTCAAAGGTTAGGTTGCTCTGCCCAACACTACACGTAAAGTTGGCATAGAGGCTTTTTATGATTGACACTATGCAGCTTGGAATTCCATAAGCCATCAGTATTTTCCATAAACTGTCCCTATGTATGCTGTCAAAGCCTTTTCAAAATCAACGAAATTAATGTACAGCTGTCTTTGCCATTCTGAGCACTGCTCTATAATGTTCCTGAGGGTAACTATATGATCTACACATCTTCTGTTCTTTCTAAATCCTGCTTGTTCTTTCCTCAGTTTGTGGTCTACTGCTTTTGAAATTCTCTGTATAATTATCCTGCCTAGTATTTTGCTGGGAACTGAGAGAAGAGTGATTCCTCTCCAATTATTGCAGTCTGCAAGATCTCCCTTCTTGGGCAACTTGACAATTATTCCTTTGTTCCACTCTGATGGTGTTGTCCCCGTTTTCCAGACTTGTGCAAATAGTGGTTCTAATAGTTCTGCTGCTAGCTCAGGGTCTGTCTTAAATAGCTCTGCATTTAAGTTATCATGGCCCGGAGCTTTGCCGTTCTTTAACCCTTTGATTGCTGTGATGATTTCTTCTTTTCGTGGAATGTCTGTATTCACATCTAGATCGTTTTCAGCCTCAGGAACATTCAGTTGTGTCTCTGGTGGTTCCTTGTTCAGAGTTTCTCTGAAGTGCTCTGCCCATCTTGTTTCCTGTCCCTCTGCTGTCGTGATGAGATTACCTTGCTTATCTCTTACCAATGTAATATTGTTTGCACCTCGTTTTCCGCTGATGAATTTAGTTATTTTGTATACTGTGCTTTGTTCATTTCTCAGTGCTGCCTCCTCTGCCTGTCTTGCAAGATCGTCTAGGAAATTCCTTTTGTTGGCTCGGGTTTGGCGTTTAACTTCCTTGTCCAGCTGACTGTACTGTTCGCTATATAGTTACTTTAACCTGGGGGACTTCGCTTCTGTTTTCTTTCTTTTCATTTCCTTTCTCATCGTTATGGTGTTTAATGTTTCTGGTGTTATCCAGTCTTGCTTCTACTTTCCTGGAATCCCAAGCATGATTTGCTGATTTCTTTGTATATTGTTGAAATGGTGTTGAAATTCTGGTCTATATCATCAGTCAATGTCTTTTCCTGACTTTTGGCAAATTGATATCGTTTCTTTATGTCGGCCGCAAAAGCTTTTCTGGTAAGGGAGTCCTTCAATTTGCTGATGTCAAACCTTTTCTGTGTAGTTACAGTTGGTGCAGCCCTTCTTAGTTTCACTTTCAGTTTTGCTACTACTAAATGGTGATCACTTCCCACATCTGCACCTCTTCTTACCTTCACATCTTGTAATGCATGTCTCCATCTACCGTTAACCATGATGTGGTCTATCTGGTTTCTGTCCCGACCATTTGGTGATTCCCATGTTAATTTGTGAATTTCTTTATGTGGTAAGAGTGTTCCTCCAATGACCAGGTTGTTAATGCTATAGAAACTTATTAGTTTATCCCCATTTTCGTTTGCTGTTCCGCTGCCGCATTTCCCCATTGTTCTTTCATTATATGTATTGTGTGTACCAACTTTCGCATTGAGGTCTCCCATTACTATAACAAGATCATATCTAGGTGTGTCTTCCATTTCTTTCTGCAGTTGTTGATAGAATTCATCCTTGACCTCCTCATCGCTATCATTCGTTGGTGCGTAGCATTGTATTATTGTAGTGTTGGTGAATCTCCCTCTCAATCTTAATCTTATCAGTCTGTTATTGATGGGTTTCCATTCCAGTAATGTCCTTTCCATTCCTTTCTGTAGAATAATGGCTACGCCTTCACTGTGCTGTCCATCCTCTCTTCCAGAGTAAAGTACCGTTTCTCCTGTTGCTGTTTTAACTTTTCCTGCCCCTGTCCATCTGCTCTCGCTTATCCCTAGAATGTGTAACCTATAGTTTCTCATTTCTGCCGTGACCTGTCTCAGTCTACCTGTCTCGTACATTGTTCTGACATTCCAAAAACCTATTCTTGTATCCTGTTTTGCGGTCAGGACATCCGTTTTCATGTCAGTGGCTTTCTTTCGGCTTTCACCACTGACAGTCATACGAGCCACAGACTCCGAATGTCCATCCCGCAGCAAAGTTTGTTCATTTATTGTTGTTTCCGTAACTTCATTGTTTTTTTTTTACACAGACAGGGGTGTCAGCCCTATGCTAAAATCCCCAACCTGGAGGACCAGGGTACCAGCTTTTGTCTGACCCCTACCCACACAGACCAGTCCAGCTTGATTGAACCTACCAGGAGTAAAACTCCCACTGGCATAGCTCTGGGGATTGTCAGGGTACGCAAGCTGCCATACCGCTACAAGGTATAGGTACCATTGATGGCAGAACAATTTATATGCATGTCTGCAATTTGGGCGTCAATCCCACTCTGCTGTCATTCGTCAGTGACTATTCTTTTAATTAAACTTTTGATCTCTTCTTTACTCATCCCCCCATTTATTTGGTTTCTATTATTCATACTTTTCTTAGCTTCTTTATCTGTTTTTCATTCCCTTCTATGACAACATGTGAAGGTTGTAATGTTATGATGTATGTATATAAGCATTACCTCGTCATCTACACAAGCACACACATGTTTCAGAAAGCACTCAGTATAAGCATGTTCAGTTCGTAGCCATGTTTATTTACAGAATATCGTACATGTCAAGATTCGCATTATATTACAATGTGTGGTTCGTACTTTAATGTATTCATATTACATCCCCCCTTTTTTGAAAAAAAAAAATGTGTGCAAACATTTCCAACGAAATGTTTCATGTGAGAAAGGATAAGTATGTGTAATGCTCAGTGTGAGTATATATGTCACTTTCTGTATCGGCTGGGAGGTGTCACTGTACGGCCAGAACGAGTGGTGTAAAGTGCTGGTGGTTCTGCGGAAGTCCCTGGTTTAGCTTGAGTTGGTTGTGATTTCGGCCTTGGCGCTTGTTGGTTTTGTGGGGCACCAAAGTCTGGAGTTACTGCATTGTCTGTTGAAAGCATGGGAATTCTCTGTTCTGTTGTATTCTGTGGGATTTCTCTTATGTCCACTCTGTTTCGCCTCAGGAGGTTGCTGCTGCTGTCTGGTCTTAAAGTATAGCTCCTGGGTTCAGGGTTTCTGGAAATGATTGTTGCTTTTGACCATGTGTCATTGTTGTGGTTGTAGGTAGTCACATGCTGACCAGGATATAATGGTGGTAAGTCTTTAGCACATTTGTCATAGTTGGATTTCTGAACTTGCTGACGATGCTGAAGTTGATCATATGTGCTGTCTCTATGTTGTGGACGGAAGTGGACCTTAGACGGTAGGAGGTCTTTAATTCTTCTATCAAACATAAGTTCTGCTGGACTGTCGATCTTACTGTCTACCGGTGTTGTTCTCCATCTCAAGAGTGCTAGGTGTACATCCTCTGTTCTTGTTTTCTTCATGATTGACTTGATAGTTTGTATCTGTCTCTCAATGAAACCATTAGATTTAGGGTATCTAGGTGATGATGTTGTGTGTTTGATCTTCCAGTCCTTAGTGAAGTTTCTGTATGCTTGACCTGAGAAATGTGGACCGTTGTCTGATCTAATTTCATCTGGGATGCCAAACATGCTGCAATACTTCTTTGTAATGTCTGCAATAACAGCTGATGGTGAGGGTTGTGGAAGTTTCTCAATGATGGGAAATTTGCTGTAGTAATCAGCAATAATAAGATAGTCATTATTGTCGATTGAGAAAATATCAGTTCCTATAATGCTCCAAGGGCTCAATGGTATGTCTGATGGTATGAGAGGTTCTCTGCACTGCCTATTTGCATGTTCTTGGCAAATTGAACAGTTTTTACATAGTGTTTCTATGTCCTTGTTTATCTGTGGCCAGTAAACATCTTTCTTTGCTCTCAGTTGTGTCTTCACAATACCAAGGTGACTATTATGGAGCTGTTTAAGGATGATATCGCGTTGTGTTTCTGGTACAACAATGCGATCTCCTTTAAGGATCAGACCATCTTCGATGCTTAACTCGTCCCTCATCGAGTAGTATGGACGGATGTGTGTTGGAACTTCCCTGATAGAGCTTGGCCATCCATGGTATATCAGTTCTTTGAGAGAGTTAAGGATAGGATCTCTCACTTGTGTCTTCTCTGATGTGTTCAAGCCGATTATCGCTAAACTTGACAAAATCAACTTTGATGTTTGGGGTAAGATCTGCTGTCTTGTTGGGGTTTGGTAGTCTGCTGAGAGCATCTGCAAGACCTATATCCTCTCCTGGGATATACTGAATATTAAAATCATAACCTTGTGTTTCCAATAACAGAGCTTGTAGTCGTGGTGGTGCTGAAGCTATTGGTTTTTTATGAATCATCTCAAGTGGCTTGTGATCTGAGAGAATTGTAAATGGGCGGTTGAAAAGAAATGTGTGGAAGCGTTTGATTCCAAAACGTACAGCTAGCATTTCTCTTTCAATGTTTGCAAGTTTCTTTTCGCCAGAACTTAATGATTTGCTTGCGTAAGCTACAGGACGAAGTTCTTTGGCATAGTGTCCTTCAGGATTTTTGTCTGGTTGCAAAAGTGCTGCTCCTAGGCCTTTCAGACTGGAATCAACCATGAGAAAAGTGGGTGCTTGCATGTCATAGTATTTCAAGCATGCATCAGATGATATGAGGGTCTTCAAGTGGTTGAATATGTGTTGGTAGTCTTCTGACCATTCATACGGAGTTTCATTCTGTAGTAGAGATCGCAAAGGTTCTGCAGCAGCTGACAAATTTGGTATGAATTGTGCTAGGAAATTGACAGCACCTAAGAATTGTTGCAGTTCCTTCTTTGTAGCTAGTGTTGGCATGTCATGAATATCTTCAACCTTTTTAGGGTCTGGTTTTACACCATTCTGGGTGTACAGCAATCCAAAAAATTGTATCTCCGTTGCCTTAATTGTACACTTTTTGCTGTTGAATGTTAGCCCATTGGCCTGTGCTACATGCATCAAGTTAATCAAGTTACGGTCGTGTTCTTGTTCTGACCTGCCGCAGACTACAATGTCATCCGCAATAGCCACTGTACCAGAACATTGCTCAACAATGTTGTCAATCTTCTGTTGAAAGATGTCTTGTGATACATTCAAACCAAATGGGAGTCTCTTGAAACAATATCTGCCGAATGGTGTTCGAAAAGTTGTAAGGAGTTGACTTTCCTCTGCTATCTCAACACTCCAGTATCCGTGTACAGCATCTAGTTTAGAAAAATATTTGGCATTGTGGAATCTGTGAGTTATCTCTTCCACTGTATGCATTTTGTGTGGACAGCGCTTTAGACTGTTGTTTAAGTGTTTTGGGTCAAGGCAAACCCGAAGAGAACCATCCTGCTTCAGAACGGTTGTGATACTACTACACCAATCAGAATGCTCTTCAACCTTTCTAATAACATCATTCTGCACCATCTTTTCTAGTTCTGTGGCAAGTTTCTGTTTAACATGTATAGGATACTTTCTAGGTGGGTCTATCTTTGGCTCAGCGTTGTCTTTTAAAAAGAATCTTGCCTTTCCTGGAAGTTTGCCTATTCTGTCGAACTGTTCTGGGAATCGCTGTTTAAGGTCATCTACTCCAGTGACGTGTAGAGTAAGATGTTCTTTTTTGTCAGCTTTAATGTTGTTAATAGTTACCACACTCAGCTTTTCGCACATTGGTAAACCCAAAATTGCAGGTCCTTCAACATCTACCAAGTAAAATGTTGACGATGTCCATTCAGAGTCTCTGTATAAACATTCAAGTGTTACTGCTCCGAAACAGTCTATACTTGTTCCATTGTAAGCTCTTAGCTTTGTCCTGCCACTCCTACTTTTTACATCCCTTGTGGGGAATCCTTGCTCATCCACCTTGTCAGGCATGATCTGTCTGAATATCCTTAAGGGTAGAGTGTTACCTTGGGCACCTGTGTCTATCTTGAACCGAATATATCTTTCTTTGTGCCTTTTAATTCCTGGTATTCGGAATTGTACCTTGCAGAAAGCCTGCGTTCTCTTTGGTTCATTACTGAAAGTTAGTATCTTCACAGTATCAAATGCGGAAGGATCACTTTCTTCACTGGAGTCAAGGCCCTCAGTCATCATAAAGTGTGTTTGTTTTGATGACTCTCTGCTGTGAAGGTTGTGTTGAGCACTGTCTTGTTTCCTCTTGAAACATAATTTTATCCAGTGGCCCCTCTTTCTGCAGTAATGACATGTAGAGTCTTTAGCTGGACAGTGGTTTTGTATGTGGTTTAGGCCACAACATTTACACATAGCACCTCTGCTTGCGTTGTGTTTTCCTTGTTGCTTAGTACCAGTTGTTTTGTTGTGTTTATAGCTTTTTACTGCATCCACCTGGGCTGTTACTGTACCTTGCTGAATTTGTTTAATGTTTAGTGCTTGTGCCTCGTGTTTCCTGCCTTCATCCAGAAGTTGTTGTAAAGTTAGTGTATCACTCTGGCTCAGTAGCCATTTCTGGAACTCTGGCATTGGTGTGCTAAGAAGGATCTGTTCAATAATTCGCTCTTTTTCTTCTTCTTTGTTAAATTTGCATACACTTGTTTTCTCCTTGATGCGAGTGAAGAAATCATCTAAACTTTCACCAGGTTTCTGTCGCAGGTGGTGAAGTTCTAATCTTGCCGCTCTAAAGTTCGTGTGCTTTATGATCAGACGTTTTTCAAATTCGTCCAATATGGCTACGGGGTCGGTCGCTGACTCAACAGGCATGGCGGTAGCAAAACTGTTGTAAATTTTCAAACCTTCATCGTCCAATGCTTCTAGGATATATGGAGTTAAGGTTTGTCCTTCCAGACCAGTGGTCTTGGAATATAGATCTATGCGTTGGCGCCATAACAAGAAAGCTTCACTCTTATCATCTTGACCGGCAAATCTCATTTGCGGTGCGCTGCGGTAATGTTTAGCTGCCATTGTTGACCTCGATGACGAAAATTAGCCGAATAAACTGTACTCACGTGTTATCGTGTAGCTGTTTTGCGTCAGTCCGGTATCGACCGCTGCCACCATGTAATGTTATGATGTATGTATATAAGCATTACCTCGTCATCTACACAAGCACACACATGTTTCAGAAAGCACTCAGTATAAGCATGTTCAGTTCGTAGCCATGTTTATTTACAGAATATCGTACATGTCAAGATTCGCATTATATTACAATGTGTGGTTCGTACTTTAATGTATTCATATTACAAAGGTATCCAAGCTATTAGAACAGAAAATCCCCTGGAGCATAGGTAAGTATTTGCCAGTAATATCTCTTCTGCTATATCAGGCCTGCTGCATTCTCGTAAGTTTCATATAGCTTGAATAGCATCCAACTTACCTATAAATATAGAAGAAGTGTTAAGAATAGACAGACCTAGGGAACTGCATAATATAGTCAAACAATATTTAATACGAACAAATGTTAATATATAGTGGCTGGGAATGTGAAGGTCTGATGCTGTTCTTACAATGCATTTGACTTTTAACAGATGAAAGTCAATTAAATATCTGTTAAAGTCAGTTATATAACTGGAACCACCAGGCCTTTACACCCCTCCACTTTAATATTATTCTTGTTCTGAGTTTCTTCTTTATTTTTTATTTATTTATTTAACGTATAAGCATAATTGCGATTGTCCCTATTTACAATCATTGTAAATAGGGTCAATCACAATTATCAATTATGCTTGTATGTTAAAAAAAATGTGATGCCACTTTCTCGTATCGGCAGTTGTTCATATTATTTGGAATTGAAAACAATATATATCCTAATTATAACCCATCAGAGGTTGAACGGGATATTTTTCTTCATTAATATATATATTTTTTTTAATGAGTATGTTAATATTATCAATTTATGAGAAAGGTTGCTAGAGAAGATTTCCAGAGCTTTCAGAATTGTAACCATCTCTGCCATGAAAATAGATGCATTTTCGGTTATAATATATACTTTCGCCATTTTCCACATGGGAATATAAATTCCTATCCCTATGTGTTATCGTTTAACTTAGATCCATCTGTGTACACTGTAATACTTTCCTTTGATATTTGTTGAATATATTTTATGGCTTTGGTTTTCATAGTAGCCGCTTCAGTTGTTTTATTAATTATGTTTGCAAAGTGGCAGTCTGTATCTATTTTTTTTTTTTTTTTTTTGAGTTTCCAGTGTGGTATCATCGGCATGTATATACTACTATTATTAATTGGTGTTTTAAGGGTATCAAATTTTACTAGTTTTTCCATGCATTTTTAACCTGTCGGGTATCTACTGGCATTCATGAACCTGTTCTGAGTTGGGAATTGATACCTAGCAAATGCTGGAAATGCGGGAGGAGTTTTGTCCAACATAATTTTAGTCATGTAATTTAGTCTTAGTTCCTTTCTCCGGAGTTCCAACGGGAGGACTCCAAAGGCCACCTCCAGAGTACCCCTCGATATTGATCTGATTGCACCTGCAGTTGTACGTAATGCTTGGTGCTGAATTCTATCTCATTTATTCTTGTGAATATGTGCTGCAGAGTTATAGACCGTGCTTCCATAATCAATTTTTCCTCTAATGAAAGATTTATAAAACATGATCAATGTCTTAGTGCTTGCGCCCCATCCATGACCTTTGACATTTCTTATCATGTTAGTTAGCCCTCTACAAGACTTCACCAGTCTTTCTATGGCTTGTTGCAGTTCAGTTGTTGGTCTAGTGTCATTTCTAGGTATCTTGTGGTTTGGGCTGTACTAATTTATTGCCTTTGAAAGTTCATGTCAATTATCTTATTTTTAACAATCCTACCTTTACTGAAGTTCATTCCTACTGTCTTATTCGCATTTGAAATCACCATTTATCCATCCATTTACGTACATTATTTATTTGTTTTTGAAGCTTATTATATAATAGTGTTAGATTTTTCCCAAATCTCCATATAGCAACATCGTCTGCGACCTGCGTCAAATTATTTTTGATATCTTTTGTCAAGTGCTTAGCTGTGAGTGAACATTGACAAATATATATTGCATTACACATGGAGAGACAAACATTGCTCGTTATTCACAGCTAATATTAACTCAATGAACTCGAATACGTAAGCACGATATCCGACGACTTTATATCACAAACTTTAGCATAACACAATAACACAGGCAGGCTGCCAGTTTGGCCATGAATGATAAGAAAAGCACAATGTATCATTTGCATAATTGAAACATCATCCAATGGAAAGAATTTCACTATATCTCAGTATACATTCTACTATCTACTTTCCTTCATACAATTCGCCTTCTCTCTTCACGTAATCTCTACTCGCTCCAAGCTCTCTCGAATGCCTTACGATATATCTACCTTTTCACACATGACCAGTCTTCACCACCACTTCGTTCACAACATGTCAGTCATGCCCGTGAACTCAACATCAGTGCTTACTGCTACTAATATGAACAACTGCCGATATGAGAAAGTGGCATCACATTTGTCAAATCATTGTAAATAGGGACAATCACAATTATCAATTATGCTTGTATGTTAAAAAAAAAAAAAAAAAAACTAACAAAATCAAGAAGAAACTCTAAACAACAATAATATTAAAATATAAATATTATTATTAAACATAATAAAAGATACGATTCTTCTTCTTCCTCGTTTTATTATTCCGATTTGCACGGCAAGGGACCGGGTTTGCCTTCCCACGATAATAAATAATAATTCCAGGAAATTGACCAGGCTGGTCCTGATGCAAGCAGTCAATCTTTTTATTAAGCACCGTCTCTACAGCATTCATCACAGGTCCCAGCTATTTCTAGGAATATTGTCACTGTGTTTTCTTTCTTTTGAAATCCTAATGTGATTTCATGTTCCTTTTTGATTATCTGATCCATAGTGCATCTATCCCTTCTAAATCCTGATTGAGTCTGGGTGCATATTTTATTTTTTTTTCCAAATAAAATTTTAATCTTTTATTTAATATTTTACCTTGATGGTCTTCACTACATCGTCACACTTTAATTTAGGTCAGACAAAGTGCATGATTTACGTTCCAGTCGTATGGTGTGATGACGTCGATCTATATCTTTTTTGTTTGATGAATAGACAATAACCGCATAAAAAAACTTGTTTGTTTTTGTTTTCTTTGCTTTATTTTTATTTTGTGTGAGTACAATGTTTGGCTTTTCTCAAAATGTTAATCTGGCAACCCTGGACCTATAGGCCTAATGGTTTTATATAAGGAGGGGAAACCCGAGGCCTGTAAACAGTAAATAAATAAACAAACAACACACAAAGGTATGATCAGGCACTCAGTGGGAAAATAAAGAAGTAGAAGACCAGACAACAGAAAAACAGCAGAAGTTGGTTTAATAATTATGTGCAAACAAAGCGGGAACGTAAACTATGCCAACATTTATCGCCATATTCCTGAAACTGTTTTTTTTTTTTTGGGATTAAATACGGCGCGTCCATTTCAATCATTAGGCTACCCTAGATTTTCGGTTTCTCTGTTTAAGTGTTTGTAGTTCACTTTGAAGATTCAGTAGGCATATAAAGACTTTCACAATGTTTTATACAGAATCAATACGTTTATGACCATCTGTCATTTTTTCATTCCGCATTTCTTCTTGTTTTTATCTGTTCGTTTTTGCCACTCCTTTAGTCCTTATGAATAATTTTTCGGACTCAATCCTTTTCAGTAAATCTTCATTCTCCTTTATGAGCTCTGATAATTTAGCCACATCTTTAGATATTTCATGCTGAATGTTTTTCACGGTTTTCAAGATTTCTTCTGCTTTTCTCACTGTATCTTCTGTTACCGATTACTTGGTTATTTCTCTCTCACCTGTTAGATTGCAATCGGTTATCAGTTTTTTTTAAAGACTATTTTTTCCTTTTGGGTTATTTCAGCATTTTTGGTATTGACTATGATTTCTCTTGGTGATGGAGTTGTAAATGTAGCAATTGATGATTGATGTTGTACTTGTAGTACTACTTCAAATGGTGTGTCAGCATGGACTGATTTTGTTAGAGCTAGTTTTGTTTGTTGGTAATGTGGACATCCTAAGAAATGTGCACTGTAGTTTCCTAGACAATTTTTTGTTTATATTTCGTGTTCTGTAACCTTTATCATCTTCTGCTAATTTGCAGTTATCATCGGTGTTGTCCCCTGCACAATAATCAGCATTTAGGCTTACTTCTAGATCCTCCATTCCTCCTCTTCCGCCTTCCCTTCCTCTGGTCATCATATTCATTGACACAGTAGGAGGTACAATGTTCTATTTACTACGCTGAAATAAATAGCTAGTAGGGATCACAACAACACAAAGGACTATAATTTTTTTTAAAGAAATTTAATAAAAAAAATTGGTAAATTTTGCTTACTGTAATTATTTCCCTCAAACATTTGACCCCGAATATCATAAAACCATGAAGAAGATTGTGTTGTAAATCAGTATTTTGTTGCTTTTACAGATTCTCATGAGTGCTTGTTTATTTGTATGTGTGTGTTTGTTCTCTTTCTAACTGATGGGTCAAAGACTCAAAACACATCCTCACAACAAGGAGCTAAAAGCTGTGGTCCTTTCCCTGATTCTGTTGCTTTTACCATTGTAGTGTGGGAGACCCTTATGATAGTTAGTGCTACCATCAGCAAACCTTCTGGGATTGCTGAGATGCTGCTCAAGACCTGTTGTCATGATAAGTTGTAATTGACATCAGGAGGGTAACATTCTTCTTAGTGATGTTCATCTTCAAGAAGTTATCTTATACCTGATCGCTGACGTGTTATTATATGTCTTCATTTGTTTCTTCAATTTTGTGTTTCCTTGTAGAACCTATGATTATCAAACATGGATCAAACTGATGAAACACTACAGATTAAACATGAGCAGAATTATGTGGTAAGTGAATTTTGTCTGCTTGTATAAGAATTTTCAGCTAAAATGATAAGACCATCCTGTTGTACGGTTCTAAAACATGAGACAAATACAAATAACAACATATGGGTAGAGATAATACTGGCTAAAGATAAGTCACACACACAGTGAGAAAATTAGTTGATGTAACAGATGTCACACACACAGTGAGAAAATCAGTTTATGCAACAGATAAGTCACACATAGTGAGAAAATTAGTTGATGTAACAGATAAATCACACACAGTGAGAAAATTAGTTGATGTAACAGATAAGTCACACATACAGTGAGAAAATTAGTTGATGTAACAGATGTCACATACAGTGAGAAAATTAGTTGATGTAACATATAAATCACACACAGTGAGAAAATTAGTTGACAATGGATGTCACACAACACAGTGAGAAAATTAGTTGATGTATCAGATACATCACACACACAGTGAGAAAATTAGTTGATGTAACAGATAAATCACACACACAGTGAGAAAATTAGTTGATGTAACAGATAAGTCACACACACACAGTGAGAAATTAGGAATTACAAGATAGCTATCTTGAGACAGGTGAAAGGACATAGAGAGGAAGAAACTGATTATAGGAAAAAAATGGTGCTATCTTCAGGACATGAGGAAGAACATTCCCAGCTCAGTGAGGGTTGTGATGCTAATACTGTCTAAGAAGGCACAGAAAACATTCATAGACTGGGAAGCAGTAGGATCCATCATTGTAATGGCAACATTCAAAACAACCAAAACGAAGAGAAAGATAAACATCCAGTGTCATGTACGAACCAGTGACAAGAAAGAGTCAAAGAAAATTTTACACCAGACTACAAAATATCATGGATAAAATGAGAAGAAAAGACATAAAAGTCGAAAAAGTCATGGGAATACATGGGCTAGGAACAAGGGATGAAAATAGGGAACCATTCTCAAATGTCTGTGCTTCAAATCAACTGGCTTTAGGAAGAATCGTTTTTCCACATGAAAGAATACATAATGCAACACGTATGTCACCAGAAAACATAAAAGAAATTACAATAGTTCGTATATTCATGAATAAGATAATTATAATTTTGTGATGTAAAGGTATCTTCTTCTTCCTTGTTCGTCCTGAAAAGGACGTTGGTTGTGTTGTGTCTGTTTACGCCGGAGCTGCGATATCTGCGCCTTTTAGCTGACACATCCGACTTCAGCACAGCATTTTTTGGGACCGGATTAGCCTTCCCTCTTCGATCCCTACTCTCTCAGCCAGACTGCAGTGATGCAGCCTGTTTCCAGGACCACCACGTGGAGGTGGAGTAGGGTCTTGGTCAGCTCTGGTTCGCTGACCATGACGCAAGCAGTCAAGCTATGGGTCGCTGACTGCATTCTCTGTTGCTGCATCTTTGGGTCCCTGATGTAAAGGTATAGAGGAGCAGATGTGGCATCAGACCACTGTCACAGTGACCTGGTATGAGTGGGCAGGACTTGATCTGTGCTCCTTTTATCTGTCATTTTTTAATCTGTTGAAGGCAACTTCGTACTAGTGGTTTCATCTTACTTCAGCTTCATTTTGTGGCCATTTTTCTTCTTTATCTTACTTGTGAAATTATAACCTTGACTGTCCTAAATCTTTATGATCATATCTCTTGCATTTGATTCCTCAGTTGGAAAACTGTAGCCTCATTTAACAATGTTAACGGAAAATTATGAAAATGCAACAGTGTTCAACAGTAGAAGAACTCACTCCGCCTTGTTGAAGTTAACTTTATTTCTGGGTCTCCTGGATTGTATTGTTCATACATATAGCAGGTATATATAGATCTGAGGATTTGTAGCAGCTCCAAACAAATTAATAATTACTGCAGCTTTACAGGGCAATCAGTCATGTGTACTAAACTGGGGATCTGTGAACTGTCCGTATACCATCTTAAGGTCTGGCAAAAGCCCTGTGCCTGACTATATAAAGGTTCCACTTTCATTCTCAAGTTAAACATCGTATGGTTTGATGTTTCAGCCATCTTACAAATTGCTGCTCTCAATATGGAGTAATATGCTGAAAACAATGTCAATATGGGTCTAAATAAAGCAGAACCCAGCTGATGTAAAAGAAACTGGCTGCTTAGCAGGAAACTTGTTCATGATTTTGGATGACTCTTATTTATTTGTTTCATTTTCATTTAATTCTTACACTTGGAATATGGAGTTCCATATCCATATATTTATCTTTCCAGAACCTATTTATCACTGGAAGTGTAGAATTTAATTGATTTCTTGTAGATAAAACATCTGTTTGTGCCTGCCATATGGCTGCAAGTATCACCTTGCCCTCAAACGTCATCCCCTAGTAACTACAACTAATCATCTTGTCTTTTTTTTTTCTTCGACGAACGCAATGGGCCGCTTGCATATCACCAAGATCAGTATGGTGTTTATCTCTTCCAATAATGTCATTTCTAAAATGGCCGTGTAAATCTGAGAGAAGTACATTAAATGAATGCAACATTACATTACAGATGTAATGTTATCTGTTACATAACCATCTCTGAAGCTAAAACAAAAATGAAACTCAAGAGATATACAACAGCACATAGCTATAGATAACAGTTTCATGTAAGACATCTGAGAAATTAAACAAAAACAAAAGACACATTTACAGTCACAATATCCAACAAATACCAAATGCTAGATTAGCTGAAAGATGTAGCAAATATAGACACTGGCTACAGGTCAAAACTAAATAGAATGAGACATATAAAGGAATACTGGGAAAAAGAGAAAGCCAGCACAAAGCATGGATAAAAACAGAAACCACTGACAAGATAAAAGGCAGGAAAAAAATAAGAAAGCAGATTTAAACAGAAGTAAATCCAGACGTTCCAAGGCTCAAGAAGTGTACACAGAAGCAAACAAAGAAGTAAGATGAAGCATTTAAAAAAAAAAAAAGAGAGACAAGGAAATATACTGAGGAGTGGCAAGAGAGGCAGAAGAAACTGCAGCCAAAGGAAATATGAGAGACCTGTATAACAGCACTGATGTGAAAAGACACTATCAAACTGTAGACATGTCTTTGTGAGAAAAAAAAAGGTGTTTTATATTTTAAGTAAAATTGGTGTATCTGGGACTCGGTTGATCCATCACAGAATCAAATATTGTTGATCTTTAGAGCTGCTAGGTAAATCATCTGTGTAAGTACCAGGTAAGTATCTATAATATAAAATGTTGCTTGATCATCATTGCTTGTTTTTTTTATTATTTAATTGTTGTTCTTTAATCTAAGACAAGCTAGTCTAGAATTTTGGGAAGAATAGACTTAACCTTTGAACTCAGAAAATGTCCACTGTGTGGGCTGTACATGTATACACTATTCTCATATAGCTAATGACATTTTAATTGTGCAGTTATTGATTGACCAGTGAACTATATTGACTATTGAACAGTTTATAAATGCAGCTGTCCATGCTGAAACTGAAAACGAACATTTAATTTCTAGGTATTAACACTTTTTTCTACACTGTGTTTGAAAATCATACATAAATAAATTGACATTTTTAATTGTATCAGAAGAAATTTACATCTGGACCACTAATTTTTGATATGAAGTAGCATCATTAATGTATGATCACTGTTGTCGAGGTATGCACTCTTTTTTCTTTTTAAATTGAACCTGTTGCTTAGATCATGTGCTAGAGCTAGTTGCAATAATGTTTCAGCATTTGAGTGAGTAGAAATGGAGATATTTTCAGTATTGCTACATATCTTCCTTCACTCTCTCGGAGTTTAGGAGATGTTAAGGCCATACCTTTATGATTTAATAACAGTGGTAACTGTTGTTTCTTCCAGTCAACAGGAAATAAGGAAACAAACATCCCATTTCTGGGTGAAATAATAAAACAGGAGATAAAATCAAACTGTGAAGTAAGTAAGTTTTGACCTCTAAATAATCATGATTTTGTTTATATTATCAGAGTTAACAGAACCAACAAAACATTTCCAACTGATGTTATATCTCTCACTTAACTCCTTGAGTGCTGCATGATGCAGTGTTTCATCATACTTTATGTAATCACAACTATAATAAGAACATACCCTGCATTATGACTATTCATTTGGCATTCAGTTTTTTAACACTGGCAACTACATTTTGGCCTGATAGTCTGGAGCAGCCTTTCTCGCTCTTTTTATCCTGAAGGAATGTTCGAAATACTTTTCAGGTCTCAAGGAACCCCTGCACAATAGTGATTATCATTAAATATATATATTTATTAATTGTTTTCAACCTCATTCAAGTAGGCTTAAAAGTCTTACCACAGAATTGTAAAAACTTGAATTTATTTTGTCTATGGTAGGCTCGGTAGATTTAATTTAAATAAAGGTTGTAAATTGTCACAGAGAGTTTTATGATCAATAAATTTTCTATATACCCTTCTTTTTCTACCCGTGTCCTCTATTTTATTATCACTCTTTACCTTTTCCTGTATTTTTCGCATTCGTTCATTTGCGAAAAATATTTTCTTTCCCATTCTCACTTTTCCGCTTTCTTTCTCATACTGGGATACGCATTTCTATTAGGTAAGACGTCAGCCACTTAGGTAGACGAGAAATTGTGAATATGCATCTATCTCAGACATATGAGCAGACTTTTGTCTGCACATTCAGCTGACATGCGCATTTTCTTCAGCTGAGCGCTCAGGTGAGGCGCGATAACCGACATCTCCACGGCGCAGTATGAGACATTTATCTGGCAATTCCATCTGACACGGCACTCACTGTTGGCCCTGGTCAGCGTGAGGTGTGAAGATGAGAAGTGTCAGTTATGGCATGCGTCTAGTTAATGGGAGGTGTTAGAGAGAGAGAAGGGGTGAGACCTGCGCTATTGCGTGGTTTTGGAAATAGTGGGATCTTTTGTTTGTTTCATAGATATTAACCTGAGTTTGAAACTTTATTTCACTCATTCTCCAAGTGCAGTAGACATGGTCACTCCGTTCTAGATACTTAAACTTATAAGTGAAATCTCTTAGTTTCGTTGTGATACCGTAGTTCTGTGTTGAGGTAAATATTACATTAAGTATCTAATATTTTGCGAGTGATTAAGTGTTAAACCGCCTATTTTATCCCACTAGTTTCTTTTGAGCAGAGTGATTAATTTATAAGTCTGTTATATTCTCTAGCTGATGAGTTACAGTGGAAAACAGAATAAATTATAATTTCTAGCTTAAAATCATGTAGCTATAATGAATTTAATTTAACTGCTAAATAATCAGACGAGAATAATTTTTCTAAACTAACTTATAAATGCTAGATGCCTCATGAGTGTTGACGGAATATGTAGGTATTCCTAATTCATGATGATTGATTTACATATATAACTTATTTCACGGGAAAGTTAAACGTCAAGTCAAGCTCTACGCTTGCAGTTCTAATGTAAGTTATATTGAGTACATAATATGTAAAATATTTCATATGTGTTTTTTCTTTATTCAGTGAATACTGGGGTAACCTAACTTTGCCGGCGTTTAGTACAGAGACAAACCTGTGAGAAACATAAACATTTTATATCTTTAACCACGTGGGTTTTTCAAGTAACACCTGTCTGACAGGGCGTGTGCCTTTAGAGATAGACAGAATACCAATCCCACTAACGGGTTTTTTTTAAAGAATAAATGCTTATACTGGGCCTTTGAGCCAGATCATATTTCTTCACAAACTCTAATGTACATGCTGCCTTGTGGCGAGAATAATTACAGAAAAAACATTAACTTTTCCGACATTATTTGACCAAGTGTGTGGTGAACCAAGATTATCTGTTGAGAGAAGTTGTCCACCGGTCATCTTCCTAATTAAGGGAAACCTCGTGCTCTGACACTGTGTGCCCGCTAAACCCTAACTCTTACCTCGTGAATAAGTGACATTAACTTAAATCTGTAAAGAAAGAACGATCGCCTGAAGAGGACGCTCCCCGGACACGTTGAATGAAACCAATATCTGCAGAGCTGGGTATCTGCTTCATCCACAAATAGACAGATTAAACGAAGTGTACACTAAGGCTTTTGGGTGATGCGCCAGACAACAGAGGGCAATCCAAGAGGAATAAGATGGACTACATTTTCTACATTGGAAGATCTGGAATATGCAGATGACATTGCACTGCTAGCACATTCACATCAACACATCCAGGAAAAAACGGATAGACTTAATAAGTATAGCCAGCAGGTGGGCTTGAACATCAACCTAAAGAAGACAGAGGTCATGACGCTCAATGTGAGCAACCCTGAGCCCATATCAGTAAGTAATCAGCAACTGGAACAGACAGATGCCTTCACATACCTAGGATGCATAGTAACACCAGACGGCGGAGCAAGCAAAGACATCAACAACAGAATGAACAAAGCAAGAAAAGCCTTTTTTAGTCTAAACAACATCTGGAAATCCTCTCAGTACAGAACAAGCACAAAATTAGGATTATATCAGAGCTGTGTGCTTTCTGTGCTTCTCTATGGTGCGGAGAGCTGGAGAGTTACAGAGAAGGAAATGTCGAAATTGTCCTCTTTTTACACAACATGCCTAAGAAAAATTCTCCGAATCTTTTGGCCGAATACCATCACCAACCAAGATCTGCTTACTCAGAGCAAGCAAGAGGACATGCACACCATCATAGCTGGCAGACGCTGGAGCAGGGTTGGCCATGTCCTCAGAAGAGACCCCGATGCCATCACAAGAACAGCTATGCTATGGACCCCTGAAGGAAAACAAAAGAGAGGCCGACCAAAAACAACTTGGCGGAACTGTGGAGGCTGAGATGCAAAGAATGAACCAGAGTTGGGGCACTGTACGAAGGATGGCCGCCGACCGAGCAAAGTGGAATCAATTTGTTGTTGCCCTACAAGACGCCACCAGGCGTAATGGCCACTGACTGCTTTGACAGTCGGCGGCTAAGGATCAAAGAAGAAGAAGACACTAAGGCTTGCGCCAGATGACAAACGACAGCACGATTGTAGGTAAGGTTGGTTGAGTCAGGGCCCTGATGAAAGAACCGAGTGAAAGTAGACTGAAGGATGTTCTTCGTTTGATTCACTCACTTTGTAACTTTCCTTATGCAAGATTTGTTGCTAAACTATATTTTTCATTATAATAGATACTGCTATCAAAGTTAGTTCATACCTTCAAAAGGGGAAAATATTAGACCCAAATCATATGTATCTGTGACTTTTTGGGCTATCATCTTTCTCCTAACGGGACTGTGGGCTAAACATCGAGGGAAGATCATAACTGTGGGTCTATCATTTCTTGTAGAAATTCCTTGATTTTTATGACTATTTGTATATGCTTTGATGTAATTTTATGTGTTGTGATGGGATTTTAGATGATAATTAAAACTGCTCCTTAAACTTAATCAGCGTGTTGGTCAGCTCGTTCTAGAATATCTATATAATCATCTGTTATAGTTTTCCCACGTCTGTACGTCTAACTGTCGTCTTGTATGTGCGTGCATGTGAGTGGATAGAACTATATATATATATGTAATATATATATGTGTTTAGACTGTCTGACTCCTCTAAATCTGTCGTAGAAGATAGGTGAAAGAGAGAAGATTTCTCAATTTCAGAGACAGCCTCTATCACAGTCTACCATCTCACTCGTGGAAATCTATTGCTATTACTATCTCTCACTGTGACTATCACTTATTCTGATCTATTCAGAAGGGACCAACCCAAGTCTTAATTCCCCTATCAAAAATCTACGACATAAATTGATTTTAATTAATGCTATTTACAGAATGAAAATTTATTAACAATGTTAAATATTAAAGCTACTAAAAATTATCAGTGAAGGTAGTATGAAAATTTAGCCTGCTCTGTCACTGCATGCCATTCATTGCAAAGTAAACAAAAATGAAAAACCCCGTTTATATTTTTTATATTACGATCTCTCACGGTACCCCGAGAGACTTCTTGCAGAACCCTGTTTGAGAAACTCTTGTCTAGAGGTTAATATAAGGATAGTTTCATTTACATCTCTGTACAGATGTCTCCATGTGTTCTGTATGTTACCAGAGAGCAAAATGTACTATTCATGGCCTCCACATGTTCTTTATTTTACCAGTTATAAAGAAATACTGTTCAAAACCTCCATGTGTTCTTTATTTTACCAGTTATAAAGAAATACTATTCAAAGCCTCCATGTGTTCTGTATTTTACCAGTTATAAAGAAATGCTATTAAAAGCCTCCGTGTGTTCTTTATTTTACCAGTTATAAAGAAATACTGTTCAAAGCCTCAATGTGTTCTTTATTTTACCAGTTATAAAGAAATAC
Source organism: Oreohelix idahoensis (assembly GCA_024509875.1). NCBI lineage: Eukaryota > Metazoa > Mollusca > Gastropoda > Stylommatophora > Oreohelicidae > Oreohelix > Oreohelix idahoensis. Next base: position 388,360 of record JAMPIV010004476.1, read on the forward strand.
TATTCAAAGCCTCCATGTGTTCTGTATTTTACCAGTTATAAAGAAATACTATTCAAAGCCTCCATGTGTTCTTTATTTTACCAGTTATAAAGAAATACTATTCAAAGCCTCCATGTGTTCTGTATTTTACCAGTTATAAAGAAATACTATTCAAAGCCTCCATGTGTTCTGTATTTTACCAGTTATAAAGAAATACTATTCAAAGCCTCCATGTGTTCTTTATTTTACCAGTTATAAAGAAATACTATTCAAAGCCTCCATGTGTTCTGTATTTTACCAGTTATAAAGAAATACTATTCAAAGCCTCCATGTGTTCTGTATTTTACCAGTTAGCAAGAAATACTATTCAAAGCCTCCAAAGTGCCATGAGACAGATTTAAGTTGTAAGGAAAATTAAGTTTAGATCTGAAAGTAAGATAAAATCATGACTAAATTAAAATTTTCTGTGTAGTTCCGGAGTTGTGGGGGAGGGTGTCTGTTGAGATTAAGAAAGAAAAGGACAACCACTCCCTTTTATGTCCAAGGTGTAGTAACTTAAAGAATTAAAAACTTCACCCCAGACTTGTATATGTACAACGTTTTATGTCCAAGGTGTAGTAAAATAATGAAACATTTCACCTCAGACTTGTATATGTCTTGACTTGACTTGACTTTGACCCACTGTCACTGAGCGTCATCTCTTGGTGACCTTGATGCCATTATATGGTACTGCGCAGTTCGTATAAGCTGTCTTGAGCTGCCATACAGTGTATTGTCTATGGATGGGTTGTGTGGTAGTTGTTGTTGTCTCAGTCCCTGGAGTGCAGGGCATTTTAGTAGGTGGTGTTCTACTGTCTCCAATGGGTTTGGGCAGTGTCTACATTTTGCTATATTTTGTGAACACATTCTGTTTCTGTGGCCATTTAGTGTAGAGTGACCTGTTCTCAAACTGAAAATTTGTGTTTGGTATCTTCGTTCAATATGGTTCATAACATCTTCCTTATTTGGGGCTGTTTGGTGTGGGAAGAGTCTTCTTCCTGTTTTAGCCTGTGCCCATGTGTTCAGCCAAACTTCTTTACAGTTGTTTTTGGTTATTTGTTTAACTGTTAACATATTCAGTGTTTGGTCAATCTGTGGCATTTTTGCTCCCTTCTTAACAGTCTCGACCGACTGGCTAAACTATGTTGAGCGGCCTTGCACAGCCTACTTATGCCTGTGACTGGCCTCCAACTTGGACTAGCACAGCTACAAACCATCCACAGTATCACATCATAGTGAAGGCACCAGGGTGCACAACATGATGATCCTTTTGACCAACTAGAAGCGCTAGTGCTGACAAAAATAGCTGACAATTATGGATGTTTCCAGAAGAAAGTGGTAATCTGGTGGTGGGGACTGCACAATGGTGAACCCCTCTGAGGTGGTGCAACATGGTATTGAGACTGTCTACCTCCAGGCGGCAGGACAGTGTCATGAAATATTCTAATCCACATATATAAATTATTAGGTAAATATGAAGCCTAACAAATAAAATTAATAAAGAGAAGAGCAATGGTAAAATAACAGTGCTGTCACAAAGAATGTACTCGAAATCCCCCTTGTTTTCTGCTTCGTCTGCAAATTGTAACGCTTTCACGTTGATATAAAAGCTTACTGTATTATTACCCGCCTTCTTCAATGAAACGTGTGCTGCATTTCTAAGAAAAACATTGAGACGTACTGCGTAATGACCTAAATTAATCCTAACATTAATTATACTGCGTTACCAAAACGAACGAACAGATGGACAAAAGGATAAAGAGAGAGGGGAGGGCTGAAAATCAGGAACGCATGCATCACGCGTGTAAGTCTACATGCACTAATTTTTTTTTCAGACGGACAGTGATAAAATACACTACCCTTTCCCAGAGTTAGGTTTATAAATCATAAAAAACTCTTATTAGAAAAGATAACATTAGATGGGTTTACGGTTGAGAACATAACAGTACCCAGACAGCACATCTTCGAAACAGGAGGTAGAAGAAATTGCATATTTTGAATGCAGCCACGTAGCTCCTTTAAATTTGTATTTTTGGGTTCCTTAGGGCTTGCTGACAAATAATATGTAAAACGTTACGCAAATAGTCCAGGAATTAATAAATTATACCCAAAATAAAATAGTGAGGGTGCCTGACAGCATAAAATCATTTCTGCTCATAAGATTTTTTTTTAACGTGTTTGAAAAAAAATTTACGTTACAGAAATAGCCTACCATGTAAACTCCAAATTGATTGGAGCGCAACAAATGAAAGCCTAACCACGATTGGTCGGGCTATAAATACTATCTTGGTTGTTAGGGGAAACGGGGAAAGGTAACATTTTTTCAAACACTTGTCGAAACGGGGCTCATTGGTCAGACTCGCTGATATACACACTTGGGAGCGTTAGTTCGAAACCACTTGTTTAAAATAGCTTGATAAAGCATCAGTGCGTTGAAGCCAGCATATATTTTGCTAAATAAAAGCCTGGAAGATAAGCAGATGGGAATTTGTGCCAGTTTGTGCCAGAATTCATTGCTAATCAACGTATCTGTGTTTATTCGTATGAAATTGTGGTAAGCTTGAACCATTCAATATCTTTTAATGAAAATTGAATGTGAATTGTTGATTTATGCCTGTATATATATGTGTAGTTCAGTGGCCAACGTGAGGTAAAGCCTGTAATGCTCCAGCCTGAACAGAGGGTGTCGGAGAGAAGTAAAACGGCATGGAATGGCCAAACAGTACACTGACACCTGGATGATTGACTAGAAAGAAATAATGCTGGAAGTGCAGAGGCGTAGTAACCATTAAGAAGGGTAATACTGGAATAAAGTATTTCAAATGAAGCTGACAGTTGGCCTAATGCTCTGAACTCAATGTTTGTGCTGTGTTGTGATCAATGTAACAAGAGAGTTTAAGTTAGTTATGAAGTAGAAGGTACATCCTTCTTGATTTCAGGGACAGTGGTCTTGATGGTACTGAGCAGCACCTAGTCAGAGCTTTGCTGAATCCAGTGTCGGACAGCATACTCCTTGGTCCTTTTAGCTATCAGTGAGGTGTCTCCAGAGCCCAGAGGAGAATTCGAGCAGAGGAGTCCTTTCCTGCCGCCATCACGCCAGATAAGCTAACTTGGCCAGCTGAGCTCAACATTATATCCCCTCATCTTGAAATGACTTAGTAAAAATAATATTAAGAGGGGAAATTACTTGTCTTAATATCAGGAACTGAGAACATCTCCAATACTAGTCCCTAAAGACAAACTATTGAAGTCATGATGACAAATACCAACAGAGCTTGAACAAAACAAAACCAGTATTACCTCATTTTACCACTACACAACTGACACACATAGAACATTTGTAATAATATATGTCACTACAATATTCATATTAAATACATTCTGTACATAACTTGTAATTTTAATTGATTGTGATTCCTGGTTCCCTTGTAGTTGAATCAGGACACATATTCATTCATGCCAGTAATGAATACATATTGTTATTTGAAAGTTTATCAGTGACTCTTTTAAGATATCTTTGTAGAGTGTTATATGTATGTGAGTGTCACAGTGTTGTCAAGAGTAGTGGATTAAATTAAATTGTTTATCTGTCTGTTGTTGTGACTTACACTTCACCATACTCATACCCTAGACACATAACGTAGCATCACACTATTCCAGAATAATTCTGACTGAGATATATAGATATGTGGTAGCAAGTAAGGTTATCTATAATACACTACTCTTAATAGATATAGATACCTTCACAGCTGATCTCAGTCAGTACACTAAGTTCCCTATAAGTATTTATAACATCCCACTTCACCACATATATTGGGGTCTCGCTCTTGGGATTTTGAATCTTTAACTATTAAAAATATTGGGGGTAATTCACTTCAGGGAATATAAGAATTAAAAGGTATCCTTGGGTTGAATTAAATAAGGTTGAGCTCACGGTGCCTGTGTTGTCCATTAGATATATAGTTAGAAATTGAATTGTTGGGTAGACATTATAAAAATTTACCTGATAGACAATGGCGGACCTGGCCAAATTTCGATCTGCTGCGGTTCAGACTGCAAAAGAGTTAGGATTAGATGGGCAAGTTATGGTTGCCTATGTCACAACGGAATGTGACAAATTTATTGAACGCGAAGAAAGAAGATTAGAAAAAGAAGCCGAAAGAAGGTTAGAGGCTGAAAGGGAAATTAAGAAGTTACAATTTGAAGCTGAGGCTGAGACTAAGAGGTTGCAAGCTGAGGCTGAGACTAAGAGGTTGCAGATTGAGGCTGACAAAGAGGCTAATTGGAAAAATTGAAGCTGCAGAAAGAGAAGAGAAGAAATTAGCTGCAGAAAGAGAAGAGAAGAAATTAGCTGCAGAAAGAGAAGAGAAGAGATTAGCTGCAGAGAGGGAAGCAGAAAAGGAGGAGAAGAGATTACAAAGGGAACATGAGTTACGACTAAGGGAGTTTGAGTTTCAAGGCCATGCTCCTGAAAATGGTGCCAGTCCCTTTGCCTCTGATGCTACGGTTACTCAGGGAGCCTCGACCTCAGCTATGAACTTTCATTTAGATCATTTTGTTGAGAAAGACGATGATATTGAGAGCTATATAAATAGGTACGAACTATTAGCTACCACGTATGGGTTAGAGAGAGAAAGGTGGAGCTTAAAGTTATCTCAGGGACTTCGTGGGGCAGCTTATGAAGTTTTTGCAAAAATGAGCAGAGGTGATCAGGAAAATTATGACATGCTAAAGCAGGCTCTTTTGTTAAGGTATGAAAAGAATGCAGAGTTTTTACAGGAAAAAATTTAGGAATGCTAAACTACTGTCAGGTGAAACCTATCACCAGTTCTCTGCACGAATCGAGACATACTTGGAGAAATGGACTTCTCTGGGGAAAACCCAAGATCTTAAGGAAATGGTCCTTATAGAGCAACTAAGAGAGTCCATGGCTCCAGACCTGAGAAAGTTTCTCATGGAACAAGGTGCAGAGAGGCTGGAAGAGTTGCTAAATGTTGCTGAAAGGTATCAAGCAGCTCAAGCAGAGGTAACAGGTAATAAAAAGAAACAGGTGGATAACTTTAGGGCACCACAGAACTTTAATAAATTTGATCCTTAGGATCAAAATAAAGGTAAGCACCAATTTGATAGGCCACGGTATGAAAATAAAAATAAATTCCCACAATTCGATGAAAGGAAATATGATGAAAGAAAATCTTTCAACCAAGGAAAAAGGTGGTGTAAGAATTGTCAGATGGACAATCATGACACTGACCGTTGCAGAAGGAAACCTGTGTATATGGCAACCCTTCAGGTCAGGTCGACCTCAAGACAGGAGGAGGATATTATGTTAGATACCACTCCAGAAGAGATGAGGAAGGCACAGGCTGGGGATAAAACACTCAAGCCTTGTTTCAGAAAATTGTCAACTTGTCATACAACTCCAGGCAAGGGAGATTTCTACATGAAAAACAAGTTGATGTATAGGAAGACTGGAGCTAGATCCAATGGTCACGGACAGCTGGTTCTTCCAAAAAGATACAGGACAGAATTAATAAGGAGCCTACATGTGAAACCAGATGGGGACCATGAGAAGATAGGTACCATCATTCAAAAGGTGGCTCACAATTATTATTGGCCCAAAGCAAGATGGGACATTGAGAATTTTGTAGAAAGGTGTAGTATAGCACATGAGGGAACACCCACAAGTGGGAACATGGATCAGGACCTGGACACGCCCCGGAGCAAAATTAGGCCTGATAATAAAAAGAAAAATAGATTTGATAAAGTGGACCAAATGGAATGGGAAGCCCCTTTTCACGGACAAGCTTCACTTAACTGTTTTACAATGGCCACTATGCGGAGAGTGCAAAAAGATGTCTTACCCCAGGATAAGCCGACAATCCCTCAATCGGACTTAAACAAACTGGAGGAAGAAGATGTAGAGAGGAAATCTCTCATCAAGAATTTTAAGAGGGGAGAAAGCCCCAAAAGAAAAATTGGTAGCGGTCGTTTTGTGAATGATAATTCTGGGAGGAAAAATCATCACTATAAAGCTTCGAGTGGAAGAGACCATACCGGTGCATGGACAAATAGGTCCACACAATTAAAGGTCCATATGTAGCTTTGTTAAGAACGTGGACTGATGAAAAGGCAGAGGAAAACATTACATCTTCATACCAATATGTGAATGAGCTGACCACTCGGTTGAAAACTGGCTGGAAACTTGCCAATGAAAATTTGAAACAAGCCAGGAAGAAACATGCTGCCTATTATAACAGGAAGGCGAAAGACAGAGATTTGGCTGTGGGAGAGAAAGTACTGCTTCTTTTGCCCGGGAGTCAGAATAAGTTACAAATTGGATGGCAGGGTCCATATACAGTTCTAGAGAAGGTGTCTAGAACAAATTATAAGATAGATAAGAAGGGGAAAGAAAAAATCTATCATGTGAATCTCCTGAAGAAATATTTGGAAAGAGAACATCAGGAAGAGACACACTTGTTGACCTTGTCCCATCGCCATGGAGATGAAAAAGGAACCACTTTCATCATTTGAATATCCATTACACCCCTGTGAGACAGCAGCACAGGTGAAAATCAGTACACATTTAACGAAAACTCAGAAAGAGAGAGTGCAACAGGTTCTAAATAATCATGCAGAGGTGTTAACAGACCGACCAGGGCATACAAACCTATTGGAATATGATATGAAACTCATAGACTCCACACCTGTCTGTATGAAACCATATTCGATTCCGTTTGCTAAGGAAAAAGCTTTGAAGGAAGAGATAGACTATCTGTTGAAGGAAGGAATTATTTCGCACAGTGAGTCTTCGTATAGTTCCGGGGTGGTACTCTTAAGGAAGCCCTCTGGAGAACATAGACTCTGTATAGATTACAGGAGACTGAATGCTATTACAGAAGGACAGGTGGATCCATTGCCGGATACAAATCAGCTGTTTGCCAGACTAAATAAAGCTAAATATTTCTCAAAAGTGGATCTGAGTAAAGGATACTATCAGATTCCAGTAAAGCCTGAGGTTAGACCATACCTAGCTTTTAGTACCTCAGAAGGACACTATGAGTTTAATAGATTGCCATTTGGATTGAAGAATGCGCCTAGTGTCTTCTCTAGAATGATGAGAAAATTATTGGATCCTCTGAATAATCCCTGTATAACAAATTTTATGGATGATATCCTTATAGCAACAGAAACATTTGAGGAACACATTGACTCTCTGAACATGCTGTTTACTCGACTTAGGGAGGCAAATTTAACAGCCCGACCAACCAAATGTTGCGTTGGATGTAAAGAATTGGAATTTTTGGGACACACAGTTTATCAGGGAACATGACCCCTGACCCAAAGAACTTAGAGAAACTACAGAAAGCCCCGAGACCACAAACCAAGAAGGACGTGAGATCCTTTGTCTCATTATGTGGTTTCTACCAGAAGTATATCAAAAAACTTTAATTCCATATGTGCACCGTTAACTGAATTGACACGTAAAGGACATCCAGATCGCATTACATGGACACCACAATGTGAAATGACTTACCAAGAATTGAAGGAAAAGCTCACAAGTAAACCCATTTTGAAATTACCTGACTTAAGTCAAGAATTCATAGTAAGGACGGATGCAAGTAATATTGGGCTAGGTGCAACTCTACTACAGAAATCAGATGCATTGGATGGGGAATTAAGCCCAGTGGCATATGCTAGCAGAAAGTTGAATAAAGCTGAAATCAACTACTCAACTAGCGAAAAAGAATGTCTTGCAGTAATATGGGCAATAAAGAAATTCAATATTTATCTATATGGGAAGGCATTTAAGTTGCAAACAGATCACAAACCTTTATCGTTTTTAGCACAGGCTAAGCATGAGAACTCTAGGTTACTCCGATGGTCTTTGCTTCTGGCTCCATATAATTTTAGCATCGAGTATATATCTGGAAAAACCAATTTGGGAGCGGATTTTTTAAGCCGCCATCCGTGTGATGAGAATCACCGTAAACACCAGAAATAATAATGAATTTCTCTATGTGAATATAGAATAAAGGACTGACATATAATGTCTGTTTTAAGAGGGGAGGTGTCATGAAATATTCTAATCCACATATATAAATTATTAGGTAAATATGAAGCCTAACAAATAAAATTAATAAAGAGAAGAGCAATGGTAAAATAACAGTGCTGTCACAAAGAATGTACTCGAAATCCCCCTTGTTTTCTGCTTCGTCTGCAAATTGTAACGCTTTCACGTTGATATAAAAGCTTACTGTATTATTACCCGCCTTCTTCAATGAAACGTGTGCTGCATTTCTAAGAAAAACATTGAGACGTACTGCGTAATGACCTAAATTAATCCTAACATTAATTATACTGCGTTACCAAAACGAACGAACAGATGGACAAAAGGATAAAGAGAGAGGGGAGGGCTGAAAATCAGGAACGCATGCATCACGCGTGTAAGTCTACATGCACTAATTTTTTTTCAGACGGACAGTGATAAAATACACTACCCTTTCCCAGAGTTAGGTTTATAAATCATAAAAAACTCTTATTAGAAAAGATAACATTAGATGGGTTTACGGTTGAGAACATAACAGTACCCAGACAGCACATCTTCGAAACAGGAGGTAGAAGAAATTGCATATTTTGAATGCAGCCACGTAGCTCCTTTAAATTTGTATTTTTGGGTTCCTTAGGGCTTGCTGACAAATAATATGTAAAACGTTACGCAAATAGTCCAGGAATTAATAAATTATACCCAAAATAAAATATGGGGGCTGCCTGACAGCATAAAATCATTTCTGCTCACAAGATTTTTTTTTAACGTGTTTGAAAAAAATTTACGTTACAGAAATAGCCTACCATGTAAACTCCAAATTGATTGGAGCGCAACAAATGAAAGCCTAACCACGATTGGTCGGGCTATAAATACTATCTTGGTTGTTAGGGGAAACGGGGAAAGGTAACATTTTTTCAAACACTTGTCGAAACGGGGCTCATTGGTCAGACTCGCTGATATACACACTTGGGAGCGTTAGTTCGAAACCACTTGTTTAAAATAGCTTGATAAAGCATCAGTGCGTTGAAGCCAGCATATATTTTGCTAAATAAAAGCCTGGAAGATAAGCAGATGGGAATTTGTGCCAGTTTGTGCCAGAATTCATTGCTAATCAACGTATCTGTGTTTATTCGTATGAATTGTGGTAAGCTTGAACCATTCAATATCTTTTAATGAAAATTGAATGTGAATTGTTGATTTATGCCTGTATATATATGTGTAGTTCAGTGGCCAACGTGAGGTAAAGCCTGTAATGCTCCAGCCTGAACAGAGGGTGTCGGAGAGAAGTAAAACGGCATGGAATGGCCAAACAGTACACTGACACCTGGATGATTGACTAGAAAGAAATAATGCTGGAAGTGCAGAGGCGTAGTAACCATTAAGAAGGGTAATACTGGAATAAAGTATTTCAAATGAAGCTGACAGTTGGCCTAATGCTCTGAACTCAATGTTTGTGCTGTGTTGTGATCAATGTAACAAGAGAGTTTAAGTTAGTTATGAAGTAGAAGGTACATCCTTCTTGATTTCAGGGACAGTGGTCTTGATGGTACTGAGCAGCACCTGGTCAGAGCTTTGCTGAATCCAGTGTCGGACAGCATACTCCTTGGTCCTTCTAGCTATCAGTGAGGTGTCTCCAGAGCCCAGAGGAGAATTCGAGCAGAGGAGTCCTTTCCTGCCGCCATCACGCCAGATAAGCTAACTTGGCCAGCTGAGCTCAACATTATATCCCCTCATCTTGAAATGACTTAGTAAAAATAATATTAAGAGGGGAAATTAATTGTCTTAATATCAGGAACTGAGAACATCTCCAATACTAGTCCCTAAAGACAAACTATTGAAGTCATGATGACAAATACCAACAGAGCTTGAACAAAACAAAACCAGTATTACCTCATTTTACCACTACACAACTGACACACATAGAACATTTGTAATAATATATGTCACTACAATATTCATATTAAATACATTCTGTACATAACTTGTAATTTAAATTGATTGTGATTCCTGGTTCCCTTGTAGTTGAATCAGGACACATATTCATTCATGCCAGTAATGAATACATATTGTTATTTGAAAGTTTATCAGTGACTCTTTTAAGATATCTTTGTAGAGTGTTATATGTATGTGAGTGTCACAGTGTTGTTAAGAGTAGTGGATTAAATTAAATTGTTTATCTGTCTGTTGTTGTGACTTACACTTCACCATACTCATACCCTAGACACATAACGTAGCATCACACTATTCCAGAATAATTCTGACTGAGATATATAGATATGTGGTAGCAAGTAAGGTTATCTATAATACACTACTCTTAATAGATATAGATACCTTCACAGCTGATCTCAGTCAGTACACTAAGTTCCCTATAAGTATTTATAACATCCCACTTCACCACAGACAGACATCAGGTGAGTAGGACAGCAGGGAAAAATAATACTTCCCCACCAATGATGGTACAGTGCCCACCATGCCTTGCACAACCCGCATGGAAAAAGAGGATAACTAACGGGATGAAAGAAAGTCATCACAACCCCCCACTATTCATGATGACTTTTATATGTACAATGTTCTATGTCCCAGGTGTAGTAACATAAAGAATGAAACATTTCACCTCAGACTTGTATATGTACAATGTTCTATGTCCCAGGTGTAGTAACATAAAGAACGAAACATGTCACCTCAGACTTGTATATGTACAATGTTCTATGTCCCAGGTGTAGTAACTTAATCAATGAAACACTTCACCCCAGACTTGTATATGTACAATGTTCTATGTCCCAGGTGTAGTAACTTAAAGAATGAAACACTTCACCCCAGACTTGTATATGTACAATGTTTTATTTCCAGGAACTGACAGTGAAAAGTGAAACAAATGATGATGAGGAAGAAGTTCATGTTTATCCTGTGAGAAATAAAATGGAGTCAAGCTGTACATCCAGTACATGTCCTGTTGTTGAGGAGAATTTACTTGGTAATATTGTATTTCTTTTATGTTAAAGTGTATCTGTGCTTCATGATTTATTACTTTTGTTTTGTTTGTTACGATCATTAAAAGTTAAACAACAATACTTGTATATAAAATATCAATAACAATAGCTGTCATATCAGGGAATTCAAGGAGTTGGATTTTAGAAACCATTTGGTTTTAAATTAAATTGATTTGTTACTTATATTCAGTCTAGTTCTAGTTCTTACCATAACATAACAAGATCAAATCTGATTTAGAGACACAGAGAACGAACGAACGAACTTTATTTTCAAAGGGTTAAGAATTGGGCACGCAGGCCCATCTGACATTCTGCCCTTCCCCTCTCTCTCTCGTCATGTATACTATATCCTTTCATCCTCACATTTGCTTTAACTCATTCCCCCCCAGGCTGTTTTTGGGTTTTACCCAGGCCCGAAAATGGATGCAATTTTTTCAGACAGGTGAGGTTTTAAAAACAGACAGTGGACAAATACATAAGTTCAGTAAGTAGTTGTGTTATACATTTAAATGTGTGAAATTGACTGGAGAATCTTATGAATTGCTTCATATAATTAATTAATATGAATAGGTGTGTGTTATGTCTTGTGAAGTGTAGACTTGATTTAAAAAGTGTTAAAAATTATTTTTTTTATTGTATACTTAAACTTAAATATTTCAGCTCCCAATTAATGTATGGCAATAAAATGTTCAGAATGTCAGTGCACATTTAGTTTGAAACATATCTAGAAACTTTTATCACTATCACTTCATAGATGTAATTTTTATGATTTTTTTTCTCAAAGCCACATATGTTTGTAAAAACAACCGCTCAAAATGTGTGCAATTTTCTCTTCATGTTATATTTAAAAAACAGGCAGTAGATACACATTTTATTTAACTAGGTGTTAATGTTATACATTTAAATGTGTGAAATTGACTGGAGAATCTTATGAATTGATTCATATAATTAATTGATATGAATAGGTGTGTGTTATGTTTTGTGAAGTGTAGACTTGATTTTAAAAATGTTTAAAAAATAAAATAAAATTGTATACTTAAATTTAAATATTTCAGCTCCCAATTAATGTATAGCAATAAAATATTAAGAATATCAGTGCACATTTAGTTTGAAACATATCTAGAAACTTTTATCACTATCACTTCATAGATGTAATTTTTATGATTTTTTTCTCAAAACCACATATGTTTGTAAACACAACCGCTCAAAATGTGTGCAATTTTTCTCTTCAGGTTATATTTAAAAAACTGCAGTAGACACACATTTTATTTAACTAGGTGTTAATGTTATACATTTAAATGTGTGAAATTGACTGGAGAATCTTATGAATTGATTCATATAATTAATTGATATGAATAGATGTGTGTTATGTCTTGTGAAGTGTATACTTGATTTTAAAAATGTTTAAAAAATAAAATAAAATTGTATACTTAAATTTAAATATTTCAGCTCCCTATTAATATATGGCAATAAAATATTAAGAATATCAGTGCACATTTAGTTTGAAACATATCTAGAAACTTTTATTACTATCACTTCATAGATATAATTTTTATGATTTTTTTTCTCAAAACCACATATGTTTGTAAAAACAACCGCTCAAAATGTGTGCAATTTTTCTCTTCAGGTTATATTAAAAAAACAGGCAGTAGATACACATATTATTTAACTAGGTGTTTATGTTATACATTTAAATGTGTGAAATTGACTGGAGAATCTTATGAATTGATTCATATAATTAATTGATATGAATAGGTGTGTTATGTCTTGTAAAGTGTAGACTTGATTTTAAAAATGTTTAAAAAATAAAATAAAATTGCATACTTAAACTTAAATATTTCAGCTCCCAATTAATATATGGCAATAAAATATTAAGAATATCAGTGCACATTTAGTTTGAAACATATCTAGAAACTTTTATCACTATCACTTCATAGATGTAATTTTTTTAATTTTTGTTCTCAAAACCACATATGTTTGTAAAAACAACCGCTCAAAATATGTGCAATTTTTCTCTTCAGGTTATATTTTAAAAACAGGCAGTAGATACACATTTTATTTAACTAGGTGTTGATGTTATACATCAACATGTGGGAAATTGACTGAAGAATCTTGTGAAATGCTGTAGATAATTATTTGATGTAGGAAAAGAGTCTGTCATGTTATGTGAAGTGTAGACCTAATAAAAAATAACTGGAAAAAAGATAAATAAACTGTACTCACATATGTCAGCTCCAGTTTAATCCATAGCAGAAAAAATCTCAGAATATCAGTGCACATCCATTTTGAAACACAACACATTTTACCACAATCACTTCAAATATATAATTTATATGATTTTTTTTCCTACACCACAAATTTCTGTAAATACCAAACAACTATGACTAATATTATTTACACCAACTATATTCTATCATTTTTGGTTTGACAATGTGCTTCCACTTTGGCCTGAGAAGATACAAGGAAAACCTTGGATTATACTGCTTATATTGCCATCTGCCTTTATACCCTATTACCACTTCATTCAAACTGAGATTTTGGAATGGGTAAAAGGCACTCTGAAATTTTTGCAACAACATGTTCATAAAAGGTTCAATCTTTTCTTTTCCTTGTGAATTTTCATCAGAGGCATGAAGCATTGTATGATATAATGCTTCAAATCTACTTCTTGAAAACATTTGAAGAAACCAAGGAGTATAAAATTCTGCAGATGTAGACCAGTAGTTGCGAATGCATGGTCTTTTCTGAATCCCAATATTTATTAGGACAGCAATAAACTTATCAAGTTCATGGCGTGTGACTTTGGTCCACCGAGAATACAATGAATACTGTTTTGCAGGGTTAATTTGAATAGATTTGAGTCTGGTATAATCATTGATGCACTGGAACATGAAATCTTGAACCTCATCTGTAAACAAAACACTGAAACATTTCAATGGGGTTGACAGGTCAAACCCCTCAGTCACACCTGGTGTTCTCTTTGGACAAAATCGAAATGCATTTTGTGTCATCCCCTCAGCAATTTCTAACCACTCTGGGACATCTTGTGAGGATGCACCTGCCTCTAGACTTGTGGCAGTTCTCATAGCTTTACTTTTGGTCACAATGGTGTTTTTGCCTCTTTATCCTTCTCCTTTAGTGACTGAAAGTTTTGCTCTTTTTATACCAGCCCTACCTGATGCATGTTCAATCAGCTGATCGACATCGCTTTCAGAATGATCACTTTCATGAATATTTTGACACAAAGTCTTTACAATGTCTTCATTGGAATTACTAAACCTAACTTCTAAAATCCGTGTCGCTCGAGTTATCTTCTGTCCCCTGAGAAATTAGCGTCGTGCTTGCTCAGCCGAAAGCAGGTGTTTAGAAGAAGATTCTCGATCCATTTTGTATGTAAACAAAGAAATAGAAATGGATATAAAACACACAATTTTAGCTTCACAAATTTGTTTTTCGCTCACAAACGTCCATAAACATGTCCTAGATGTAATGAAATGATTTAAAAACCAGCTAGTTGCTAGGTATTTATAACTTTTCGTTCAAACTCGACATATATCACACTGGCGCGCCACGCGTCATTGGTCCAAACGGAAGTCCTATCTAGCGCGTGGTGCGCCACTGTGGACGGAAAGAGTTAAGCATAATTAAGGCATTTATCATTATAAAAGTAATATTACATTTGCAATAATAATCATAATTAAAGTATGTTTTTAAAATAAAATTTAAAAATAAAATAAAATAAAAAATAATAATAATAATGAATTTTAAAATAAAGTAAATAAACATTAAAAAAAAAAACAACAACAACAACAAGACATAAAAATCGAATTCTTCGTACAGTAAATTAGTGATTTGAGACATATTCAGAAGTATGTTATAAGAACTCGTGAAATTTTCAAACGGTGTGCAACTGAATGACTCAGGGACTTTTTTTAGGTTCATCAAGATGAGGTGAGGTAAACAGTTACTTTCCTCGTTGTCTTTGCGTCTCGAACGAATGAACGAACGAACTTTATTTTCAAAGGGTTAAGAATTGGGCACACAGGCCCATCTTACATTTTGCCCTTCTTCTCTCTGTCATCTTACATACCGTATCCTTCAAAAGCACATGTATTTTTAGCATTATTTAAGCATACAACATTATTGAAAGGTATGGAGGTATAGCAGACATTTATCAGCAAACATGACTTCTCTGTAAACCCAGCATCCTGTCATAGTTTATGTTCTCATGCAGGTTGTGAGGAACTCACACAGGAGACTCATGGAGACTGTCATCAGTGTCCATTCTCTGTTGGTAATTTTAAGGTAGACAATTGTATGTAAATAGTTACTCAGTGTTTAGTGTCTCATCTCTTGTGTTAATGATTAGATAGTGATTGAGTTGCTTTTAACCAAATACTGAGGGGAGCCGCGCTGGTGTAATGGTTACCACACTGCGCTGGTGATCAGGGGATCCAGGTTCGAGCCCTGGCAAGGACATTTGAAGAAGTGTCATCGACCCGTACTTGGACTGGAATAATTTGAGCCCTGGCGAAGACATTTGAAGAAGTGTCTTCGACCAGGGATTGGAATAACCTGAACGGCTCCTGAGCCGACCCAACTCTAATGGGTACTTCTGAAATCGGCAAGTATCTGCCTGAATGGTGAGAGGACACCTGTCATTTTACAAGGAAAAAAGGGACACTCACGTAAAATCAGTCTCATGTTAGACATATTAACTGGAGATTTTGCCTCGAGTAATAGCGGGCGTATGAAAAAAAAAATACTGGATGGCTCATCTCTATTTTTGTAAAAGCTCAGGTAGACAATTGGATTTGAAAAGAATGTTTGATGTCTTGATCAGTAATGGTAGTGATCAGGTATGGTAGTGATCAGGTATGGTAGTGATCAGTAATGATAGTGATCAGGTATGGTAGTGATCAGTAATGGTAGTGATCAGGTATGGTAGTGATCAGTAATGGTAGTGATCAGTAATGGTAGTGATCAGGTATGACACTGTATGTAATTATATGTTATTGTTATTGATGATCAGCAAACGTTGAAGGGTATGAATGCTAATTGTTCTTGTAGCATGCTGGTTGTATACACAATGGATGAATCCTCTCAAACCTTCATCTCTGCTAGTCTTACATCTGATGCCAAATTCTAGCCTTGATGATTCATCGATGTCAGTGTCTTTTTCTAGCCAGTAATTATCTTCAGTATTTCTCCCTTATCCATATCCAGTGTCCCCACTATGTAATTATCTTTAGCATTTCTCCCTTATCCATATTTAGTGTCCCAGCTTTGGGTGCTCTTTAGGCTAGTATGTCAGCTCTCTCATTGCTGCATACCTCTGCATGACCAGGACAGTAGATCCACACCAGTTCCTGAAGATGTGAGGCTTCTGTGGATATTTTCCATTTATCCACTTTTTAGCTTCTGTGGCACGGACTGAGAGTCTGATACAATAACTTCCCTGGTTGATGGAGTTTTAGACAGCCATTTCAGGGCTGTGATAGCTGCCTCTATCTCCATTCTCATGCTGGAGGTTGTTGTCATATTAGCTTTGCTCTGTTCAGCGATGACTCTGCCCTGTACTCCAGCCCAGAAGCCAGATCCTGATTTCTCCCCACTGAGTACAGACCCATCAGTTACGCAATGACATCATCATCCCTGGCATGATAATTTATCAGTTGATTTATTTCCATCTCTGCTCTCCCATTGCTCCAATCTCTTCATTGTCTACGAAGGCTGATGATGACTTGCTGGTTGTTTGTCCAGTTCTCATCTGACTTGCCCCACTCTTACCCTTTGAATATATTTTTAATTGTGGTTGCCTGCCCAATTGTAGTCTCCACATGTGCCATCCATGTCATCCCTTTCTTTGTTCTTGAATTAAATTTCACACATGAAGACTTAACAAATTCTACATGTGAAACTAAATGTTGAATGTCCTTCCGAAGCGTGGACTAAGAGTCTGACACAATGATAGCCTTTGTTAATGAAGTTTCAGATATCCACCTTAAGGCTGAGTAACAGCCTCTACTTCCATTCTCATGCTGGAAGTTGTTATCATGTAAGCCCCGCTATGTTCAGCGACGATTCTACCCTGCACCAGAACAGAGAAGCCCCAGCCGGATTTCTCACCATGGATCACAGACCCATCTGTATACACAACTGCATCATCATCACCGGAATGATCATGTATCTGTTGATTAATTTCCAATTCTGCTTTTCCATTGCCCCAAGGCTGATGATGACATGCTGGTAGTTAATCCAGTTCTCATCTGACATACTCCACTATTCTACCTTGAATATATTGACTTAACTCTTTGACTGCAGACCAATTCTCTGAGCGTTGCAAAATTCAACGCGCCGTGCCAGTGCAACGCTCAGAGCGTTGTTTTTAGTTTATCACGAATAAACCCCCAAAAATTGTCCGTTTAATGCAGTTCATATTTTAAAACTCATAGAATGACTTCCGCTACTATTTAAACAACTAATTTGACTAGTTAAGCAGCATGTTCCTGTTTTGATGTTATTATCACAATTTGTGTGACGATTTCTGTGTTTGCGTTTTTCGTTGTTATTGCTAGAGAAATATGTCACTTTTTATATTTACATTTTCTAAGTCTCCTAAGCAAATAATTGTGTCAAACTACTTTAAAATATTGCTGACATTGATGATGATTGTTTGGTAGTCACAGTTTGTTGTCAAAATACAGAATCGGTGCAGAAAAGCTAGACACATTAGATTTAGTTGATGAGTGGGCATAGTCATATTCTGGCTGATCAAAAAGCAACAAAACTAGACCTACCATAACATCTAATCACTAGTCCTAGTTAGAAGATGAAGCTAGGGATACTATTAAAACATTAAACAAGTGTAAAACGTTTTTATATGATGTTATTCTTCTTTATTTGTTTGAAAATTACGTGATGCAAGATTGCATAATTTATTTTTTTCTTACAGGAGACCACAGTAAAAACTGGTGTGAATAACACTAAATGTACTAATTGTGGCCATAAGCAATGTTTTTTTTTACTTTGTATATGGATTACCTTGATGTTTGAAGACTAAAAAGAAAGTTTTATTGTCTACAACAGTAATTTGTCTTTGGTAAGATCGTATTCTACAGTTAACTTTTTAGTGTTTTTCAATTTTTCATGCAAAATGTTTTAAGTATACCGAACACACTTGTGTTAATACTACCAAAGACGTTATATATTACAATTCTCTATCCATTTCCCTACAGTTTGGTATATAATAAGGACATATTCACACAAAAAAAGATTAAAATAAAATTTACATTAAAAGACAGTACACTTCACCATTTAGAATTCTTCAAAAAATAATTATGGCACAGGGTGGAAAATAATTATGTAGTCAAAGAGTTAATGTCAGTTTTTTTACCACACAGAAGGTGCCGTTTGTCTGTGGTTACTCGCATATAGGCTTTTGCTTGGGCCATCGCATATCTGGATTTAACCTTTAGCACGCTGCATTCTTTTCCAAAAAATTTGCCCTGCAGCTGCATTCTTTTTCACAAAACCCCCATTTTTATAGTGGATGACTTGTAAATTCTATATTTATTTTTTGTGGCCAATTGCTCTAATTTTTGGACTGTATAGAGATAAATGGATGACGTCACTGATGATGTCATTTTGTTGATGTGATAGGAGAAGAAGACTGGTGGAAAAAAATAAAAATCAACAAAAAAAGAGCCTTACCTCACTCCAGGTGCAGCCCTGGGGTGCAATCTGCCTTAAAATTGAGCAGAGTGTGATAACGCTCAAAGCAGGGATATGGACAGAGAGGCATTACACACCTACGGCACACCTGTGACCCTAGACTGGTAACTTTCAAGAAGCCCATGAGCAATCCGCAGACGGAATGTTTCCGCCTTGATACGAGACGGATGCTTGGCCCTCCACAGGACAAGCGAATTGACAAAGCAAACTTCCAACAGGTAGAAGAATATTTTCTTCCACCATTTGCTGCTCCTGTGTAGAACCATGTAGTATGTCAACTGTTTGTCCACACGATCAATACCTCCCATGTGACAGGAATAGGCTTGGATAGCGCATGGCTTGTCCACGATCCGCACATTGCCAGCATGATGTTTGGATCTAACCTCCTTCCTGAAGGTCTGCGCATCGTGTGCAGTTGTCATTAGATTCACTGGCCTCTTGTCAAACCATGACATATAGAGGATATTGCCTTCTCTAACAGTCATGGGAGGGTCACCAGCTTTGGGTTTCGCCAACTTGAGTTGTGGGGGGACCCCTCGGCGGTTCGTCCGCAGTGTGCCGCAAGCCCCTGTCTGATTATCCCCAAGCTCCGTGAACAGGGCAGGCGAAGAGAAAAAGTTGTCCATGTACACAACATGGCCATGCCCATACAGGGGAGCAACAAGGGAGGTGACAACGCGGTGAGCAACCCCCCTAGTAGGGTCCACATTGTCTTCCTTCCCAAGGTAGAGCTGCCAATTCCAGAGGTAGCCTGTCTTGGAGTCAGCTAGGCCCCAGGCTTTCATACCCCAATTAGAGGGTTTGTTTGGCATGTACTGCATAAGGCTGGTCCTACCTTTGAAAGCTATCATACTTTCATCAACACTAAGCTCTTTGGATGGTGTATAATGGCTTTGCCATAGAGGGAGAAGAGTGTCAACAAACGATTTGATTTTGAAGGCTTTGCTGTGGTCAGGGTGCCCTTGTGGTGCAGCAGTTGTATTGTCCACGAGGTGTAGAAAAGATAAGATAGACAGAAACCTGTCCTTACTCATCACTTTCTTGAATCCTGGCATGTCAAGGAAACAGTCATTTGACCAATACAAATCAAATGACGATCTTTTCGTTACACCCATCAACAGAAGCAAAGCAAGAAATGCCCTCACCTCGTCATCACTGACATCGGTCCACAACTTCAAATGGGATGAAGCACTCGCCTCTTGCCCTTTCTGGTCAAAAACCTGTCTGGCGTAACGATTAGTTTCCGTAACTAATGTGTTCACAACATCATCTGTGATGAACAAACGAAATACATCTACCTCAGAGATGTCATCGTCAACGCCCACAGGTCCCACAACTTGGTCGAAGTTGCGGAGCCAGTCGTGGTTGTAGCCAGAAGGTGCTCTAACAACATTGACTTCTTCAAAATCATCATCAACACTTGACACATCTTTATCTTCCCCTTCAACATCACCCACATTCGGAGTAAATACCGGCAGACCAGCACTAGTAAACCCAAGAAACTCCTCATCATCGGAATCAGAATCCATGAAAATTTCAGATAAAATGGCAGCTGGATCCATGCCGATTGATTTCGATTTGAAAATTACACAGAAAATGTACGCTATCACACCCGTTACAACTAAGAGTCAGAAAAGGAAGTAAAACTTCTTTCACAGAAGATTCAATTTTTGCATCCGGGGTTCAGATCACGTGCACACAAATTATAAATCAGTTCCCCGATGATAGCCGCAAGGCCACACATGTGGCCTCCAGCATGGAGAACATAGGTTACGTTCGGTTAATTGACAGCACTCCAAGCATATACCTCATTGTCACAAGGTGGTATCTCGCGTACAGCCCAAAACTATGCGCATCCCTTCATTCTGAATGCGTTCTAGTCGTTCACATTGTGTTACTGACTGAGAACTTCCCCAACTCAGCAGGCGCAGCTGGTGGAGGTCACACCAGACCCAACCAATTGGTATGTGTGTAATGCCAATCAATTTCTTAAAGTAATGTATACAAACAACTGTTTTGACATCATGGCATATTTGTTCCTGATGAAGTAAATATTTTCACAGCATTCTCTAAGAGTCTATTCTTTAACTGATGACAAGAACCAGACAAGTGCCAGGGGAACTATAGATGACAAGAACCAGATAAGTGTCAGTGGAACTAGAGATGACAAGAACCAGACAAGTGCCAGTGGAACTAGAGATGACAAGAACCAGACAAGTGCCAGTGGAACTAGAGATGACAAGAACCAGACAAGTGTCAGGGGTACTAGAGATGACAAGAACCAGACAAGTGCCAGTGGAACTAGAGATGACAAGAAGATGCTGGTGATGAATTAGACTTGCATTGAGGAAACCACTTGATAATATAGCATTACCAGGAAGTCCTTGTTCTTGAATATATACGGTAAATGGAGCCAGACCAAAAAACACTTTGTGGAGAGAACTGGAGACGGGCATTACAATAATGAAGAAAACATGGACAGACCTTGAGCTGTTGACACATGACAGGAGGATTTGGCTGGTGTGTGTTGAAGGCGTATCTTTTTGGGGGGAGATGAAGGGTATCTGCTCATTGTTCTCTTCTTGTCACTATTAAATAAATGAACTTTTATTTTCTGTTTGAAAACAAGCCCTACCTTCTTTTCTTCTGAATGAATACATTTTGTGTGTTTGATCAGAATTGCTGATATCATTACATAAAATGTCTTACTTATTTACTTAGTCATTCCCCTTCTACCGTATGGTGTAGAGGTTTACATAAAATGTCTTACTTATTTACTTAGTCATTCCCCTTCTACCGTGAGGTGTAGAGGTTTACATTAAATGTCTTACTTATTTACTTAGTCATTTCCCTTCTACTGTGAGGTGTAGAGGTTTACATAAAATGTCTTGGTGTTCAAAAGTTGACATACACATTATTTACATATCTAGTAGTAGTAGTAGTAGCCCCTTCACTCGTAACTTGGGGGGGGCTGAGGTTATAGCCTGCATCTGCTTTTTTTTTGCCTGGTGTTTCTTTTAGCATGTTCTTTTCTCTTCTGCTTGTGAAAGCTTCTTTTTGCCCACTCTTAGGTGGCATCGTAGGGAGCATCGCCACTTGGTGCGATCAGCAGCCTCATCTGTCCAGGTACATATCTGTTTCTTATTTATGGTGGAAATACATCTATTTTTAGTGTATGTTCTATTAATGATTGAATAGTTGACATCTATTAATGATTGAAGAGTTGACATCTATTAATGATTGAAGAGTTGACACCTATTAATGATTGAAGAGTTGACATCTATTAATGACTGAAGAGTTGACACCTATTAATGATTGAAGAGTTGACACCTATTAATGATTGAAGAGTTGACATCTATTAATGATTGAAGAGTTGACACCTATTAATGATTGAAGAGTTGACATCTATTAATGATTGAAGAGTTGACACCTATTAATGATTGAAGAGCTGCCATCTATTAATGATTGAAGAGTTGACATCTATTAATGATTGAAGAGTTGACATCTATTAATGATTGAAGAGTTGACATCTATTAATGATCGAAGAGTTGACACCTATTAATGATTGAAGAGCTGCCATCTATTAATGATCGAAGAGTTGACACCTATTAATGATTGAAGAGTTCACATCTATTAATGATTGAAGAGTTGACATCTATTAATGATTGAAGAGTTCACATCTATTAATGATTGAAGAGTTCACATCTATTAATGTATCCAAGAAGAATTAGATGTTGTTATCTTGGTTTTCCAGTCCCTAGGGATTCCAGTTATTCACTCTTTTACCGTTGCAACAATTCGGGTGTGTCGTTTTGGGCTTGTTTTCAACCTCAGAGAACTTCCCCAACTCAGTGGGTGCAGCTGATGGAGGTCACATCAGACCCAACCAATTGGTATGTGTGCATTGCCATGAGAAGGATGGTCTTCTACCCTCCAAGAAGGTCATTGTGGAGGGAGACTTTGTCATCACCTGAGCTGATAGTGCAGCCACCGCCGCTACTGCCCTGCCCAAAGACACTGTCCGAACAGACACATGTAGCTCTGCTTTATCATTTGAATTTGGAAGGCCCATCACCGGGAGCACCATGCACAGTCTTTTGGGGCAGCATTCACCTGCGTTCAAGAAGAATGTGATAGACACATAAAGATTCCAGAAAATATATTACCCTACTTTTTGACATTGGATATTGTTAACAATTTAATGCAGACTAATTGAGGTAACAGCTGTACTTTTATTCAAATACAGAATACTGTCCCCTTGAAGGTGGCAGAAACTCAAAGAAAAGAAGAGCTGGGCTTATATGGACATGATGGAGGTGAGGCCAGGAAACGTTCATAATTAAAATTTAACAGCTGTAAAACATCTAATCCTATACTTAAGAACATGTGAGACTTTTTAATAGGAGTAGTAATATTTGAACTAAGCTTACAATTATGTGTACGTCATACTTATCTGAACTGTTTATTTTCTCATTTCAGAAATACATTCTTGTCACATGTGTCAGCTTTCCTTCATTCAGAGTGATAACTTGGATGTCCATATGGGAATGTCATGTGGCAAGACGTACTTCAAACTTAATGAACACTATAATCTTCATGAAGTAGTGCCTCAAGGCAGGAGACATAAATTTAATGAAGCCACAGTGGGCAATGGCAATTTTATGTTTACAGAAGCAGCAATAATAAATAAGACTGAGTCAAGTATGACAGATAAAGGAAAGTCGGTGAGCTTCCTAAAATTAGCTGCAAATGTTTGTGAGACTGCTTATAATAAAACTTTACCTATAGATGTTTGTGAGTCTGATAATGAATATAAAGTGGCTGTATCTACAGATGTTTCTGAAACTGATTACACATTGACTTTACCTACATATTTTTCTGAGACTGATTGTATAATAGCTCCACCTGGAAACATTTCTGTGACTGATAATAAAATGACTTTACAGATTGAAGACCGCAGTAGAGAGTCCTATACAATATTTTCTGACAGTCAAAGAAATGCTCAACCTAATATAAGTGATGTATGTATTAAGCTACATGACAGTTCAGGAACTCATACATGTAACATTCATGAGGGGGAAAGTCTTGATAAATGTGATGTAGAATATGTCAAGAGTGGGAATTTACAGCATAATAATACTGGTGGTTGTGACAGTGGGTTTACCTGTAAAAGTCTGCTTCAGAAAGATTACAAACGATCTACAGAACTGAGTCTTTTGAAGTGTGATGTCTGTGAGCTAGAATTTACCTGCAAAAAAAAATTATGGAAGCATGCCAAAATACATACAGGAGAGAAGCCTTGCAAGTGTGATGTTTGTGGTGTAGGATTTGCTTGGGAAAATGCTTTACAATGCCATAAAGTAACACATACAGGAGAGAAGATTTACAAGTGGGATAGTTGTAGTATAAGATTTCCTCAGAAAAGCTACGTACAGTGTCATATAACAACACACACAGAAGAGAAGCCTTACAAGTGTGATGTTTGTGGTGAAGGATTCACTACAAAAGGCCATTTACAATGCCATATAAGAACACACACAGCAGAGAAGCCTTACATGTGTGATATTTTTGGTGTAGGATTTGCTCAGAAAGGTAACTTACAATGTCATATAAAAACACACAGAGTAGAGAAGCCTTACAAGTGTGATGTTTGTGGTGTAGGATTTCCTCAGAAATTCAACTTAAAGAACCATAGAAGAACACACACAGGAGAGAAACCTTACAAGTGTGATGTTTGTGGTACAGGATTTGCTCAGACATTCAACTTAAAGAACCATATAAGAACACATACAGGAGAGAAGCCTTACAAATGTGATATTTGTGGTGTAGAATTTGACCAGAAACGCCATTTACAGTACCATATAATGACACATACAGGAGAAAAGCCTTACAGATGTGATATTTGTGGTGTAGGATTTGCTGCAAATAGTAACTTAAAATGCCATTACAGAAAACACACAGGTGAAAAGCCTTACAAGTGTGATATTTGTGGTGAAGGATTTGCTCAGAAATACAGCTTACAGTGTCATACAAGAACACATACAGGAGAGAAGCCTTACAAGTGTGATATTTGTGGTGAAGGATTTGCTCAGAAAGGCAGCTTACAGTTCCATACAAGAAAACATACAGGAGAGAAGAATTATAGGTGTGTTATTTGTGATGCAGGATTTACTAGGAAAGGTGATATACAGCGCCATAAAAGGATACACAGCAGAGAAAAGCCTTACAGATGTGATATTTGTGGTGTAGGATTGGCTACAAATAGTATCTTAAAATGCCATTACAGAATACACACAGGTGAAAAACCTTACAAGTGTGATATTTGTGGTGTAGGATTGGCTACAAAAAGTATCTTAAAATGCCATTACAGAATACACACAGGTGAAAAGCCTTACAAGTGTGATATTTGTGGTGTAGAATTTGCTCAGAAATTCAACTTACAGTACCATTTAAGAACACACACAGGAGAGAAACCTTACAAGTGTGATATTTGCAGTGTAGGATTTGCCACGAAAAGCCAATTACAATGCCATATAAGAACACATACAGGAGAAAAGCCATACAAGTGTAATATTTGTGGTGTAGAATTTGCTCAAAAAGGCAACTTACAATACCATATAAGAACACACACAGGAGAGAAACCTTACAAGTGCGATATTTGCAGTGTAGGATTTGCCATGAAAAGCCACTTACAATGCCATATAAGAACACATACAGGAGAGAAGCCATACAAGTGTAATATTTGTGGTGTAGAATTTGCTCAAAAAGGCAACTTACAGTATCACATAACAACACACCATGGAGAAAAGCTCTACAAATGTGGGGTATGAATTTCTACAAAAGGCATCTTACAATATCATATAACAACACACACTGAGGAGAGGTCTTACAAGTGTGATATTTTTGGTGTAGGATTTACTCAGAAAGAAACCTTACAGCACTATATAAGACCACATAGAGGAGAGAAGATTTCAAAAGTGGATATTTGTGGTGTTGAATTTGCTCTGAAAGTCAGCATACAGTATCACACATAAATACATACAGGAAAGAAGCCTTACAAGTGTTATATTTGTGGTGCAGGATTGGCAAGAAAAGGTGATATACAGCTCCATAAAACAATACACATGGAATGGGGGAGGGAGAAAAATATTATAAGTACAGTGATTGTGGTGTAGGATTTGCTTGGAAATGAGATAAATATGGCCTTAAAAGATCAGACACATAAGAGAAACCTTACAAGTGTGATTTCTGTGATGCAGGATTTGCTTGAGAATTATTTTACAAAGTTATGAAACATCACTTACAAGAGATAAAGCTTGTGATCATTGTGATGAATGATTTACTAGCAAATTCCACTTGCAAGGGCATAAAGAACAGACAGGAGAGAAGTGTTATAATTGTAGTGTGGGATTTGCTTATAAAGACTAACTGTAGTGCCATTAAAGAACACACACAAGAGAGAAGCCTTAAAGGTGTGATCACTGTGGTGTTGTATTGGCCAGGAAAGTTGATATAGATATATATTGCCATAAAATAACACACACAGGAGAGAAGCCTTAAAGGTGTGATGAATGTGGTGTAGGATTTGCCAGGAAAGGTGATATGCATTGCCATAAAATAACACACATAGGAGAGAAGCCTTAAAGGTGTGATGAATGTGGTGTAGGATTTCCCAGAAAAGGTGATATACATTGCCATAAAATAACACACATAGGAGAGAAGCCTTAAAGGTGTGATGAATGTGGTGTAGGATTTCCCAGAAAAGGTGATATACATTGCCATAAAATAACACACATAGGAGAGAAGCCTTAAAGGTGTAATGAAAGTGGTGCTACATGTCACTATCACCTTTCAGTTCCACAAGGAGCAAAGGCCTTCAATAAACTTATGCCAAGTCTTCCTGTCCTGTGCTATCAGGTCAAGGTCATGTGTCTGTCATGTGGTTCTACAGTAGTAAGGATTTATGATAACTTCTTCATTCTCTCTCAGTCATCATTCTCAGTATGTTCAAATAAAGTAGCAAACAGCTTGAGGTAGTTGTGTGAAGTCTGAAGATTAGCACTTGTTCACTTCTTCTGGTCTGGTAATATGCATCATTTTTTTTTTGGGCGGCCTGGATGCTCTGTTTCTCACTTGGCCTTTTCATAAGTTATGCTTGTGTCAAGTTGAGGTAGCTTTTCACCTTCCTTTGCTAATCTGTCAACATTTTCATTCCCAGTGTGACAGAAGTATGTAAATATATTACATAATATCTACAAGTTTTTGCTTCCACCTGTTTTCCACCTTTTCTTCCTTATTAGTTATGCACGTGTGGTTAACGCAGTACCCCAAACTTCAATTCATTCATCTGTCTCACTCATAATTTAGCCACGCCTAATTTTTGTCTTTTCTCTATTATCTTACAGGCACTAGGAATGTTTAAAATCAGACCGTTTCACGTGTAGAGAGAGGGGACGGGTCGTATATTTTGTAGAATCAAGAGCGATAATTCAAAAGTTGTACCTTGTGATAGATGCACGTAGAAAGAGAAAAGGAGAGATAATCAATCACAGTTCCCCCCCACCTCCCTCATCGTTCGTTCGTGAATGTAATTGGCTAAAGATGAGCGGAGATCAAAAGACAGTTTGCTCGCTGGCGGTCGGGAAAAAGTGGCAAAATTAACTTTGATTCAAAATTTGACCACGGAATTCCCCAAAGGTGTTATGTCTCACGCTGGTCAGCGATTTTTTATCTATTTCATATATATATATTCCAGCTTTCAAACTCAGTTTATCTAATACCCACAAATTTTCAGACGTCTAGCTTCGATATTCTAGATCCATTATAACAGTGGAATTTCTAAGTTTTTTCGATTGGAGATAGTCATTTTGTGTTGCGGTAAATATTTATAATAGCCTCTTGAGTGATTTAATTGTTAAGTCCGGCATTATATTTCACTAAGATTTTTCTGTGTTGAGTGATTTAATTTTTAAAGTCCGTCATGATATTTCACTAGGATTTTTGTGCTAACTGACTAGCGAATTAAAACAACATAGAGCTAACTTTTTAATTTAATTACTATTTTGATCTCGAAGTTATGTTTCATACCTGGACTAATTGCTGTGACATGAATAGAGTCAATAAAACAAAATAACAAAATAGGCGTTCATCAAATTTTTCAGACTCTTTAGCATTGCAATTACTTGCAGCACATCTGTGCCTCTGCCATCAGGATCCCTGCTGCAGTTTCCAAGGCCTTTACCCCTGCTCTAAAGCCATTGGAAAACTTTCCTGTCATGACTGACAGCCCTTTTTGTGTGCCCTTGCTTAAGCTCAGAAAGACTCCTGCACCACCATCCCCTGCTGCACCTGCCACTGAACCATCTGTGTATGCATGGACCTGGTTGCTGAATGGTCAGTGTTTCTCTATGTATTTTGTGGTTAGGTCTCTTCTTTCTGCTTCAGTCTGCTGTTATTTCAGTACCTGGAATGTTCTTGATCATTTCAGGAAGCGCTGTTGTTTCTAAAGCTTTAGCTTATGTCAACATGTGACACACATCAGGGAGTGTTTTTTTTAATAGTTTTATTACTTAATTCTCACTTTCTTTCCCTTCTGTTTTTCGTTTGTCTGTCCCTGATGAAGGCCTTTTTGCCACAACGTAGGTTTTTCTTGTCCAATCCTAGTAAGACGTATCACTATTTGCGTTTTTTTTAATTCTATAGCTTATGTGTAGCGTAGATGATGGACAGCTGTTGATATTGCATTGATAGGATCTGCTCTCATCTTTGTTTTGATTTGTTTCTGCAACGCTGCTCTGCTCCAGTCCCCTTCCCCCAAGACTATTTGCCCCCTAATTGTCCATCAGCCTCCTGAACTGCTCTGCCCATTGCTGGGCTTGGCTATCTCCTCATATTCCACTAGCTGGAGGTGTGTAATCCTGTCCAACTTCCCAATGGGTCCAGACCCCACATTCCCTACCATAATTTTCACCTCCCTGCCTTGGGTCCTATTTATCCCATCGAAGTTGACCTAGCTGTCGTCGACCATGCCACAGCACCATATTCCAGGTCCGGCCACACTTGGCCAGTGCATAGCTTCCCAAGTGCTCACTGGTCCGCTGCCCAACCTGTGCCAGCGAGTTTCTTCATAATTGCCATTCCTAGCCTTGGTCTTGACCTGTTTCTTTCAATCTGGGTTTTCTAAATCAAGTGACGCTCAAAGGTAATGCCTAGCTAATATGAGTTTTCGTCCAGATGTAGATTTTTCCCATGTAGCACGTATTTGGAGCACTTTTGTTTATTTGGGAAGGAGAACACTATATATATATTGTTCTCTATGTTTATCCTTATAAGTCATGCTTGTGCCCACTCCTCCAATGATCTTATGGTTGCTGTGTCTGAATTTGCCATAGAGATATATTCTTCAGAGATTTATGAGTGTTCAGTCAGATGATAAGTAAAAGTTTTAGTCAATAGGAGTAGTTAGACTAAACAAAAAGACAGGAGAATACTGTAGTACTGTGCAGATGGTTAGTACATAAAATATCTACAATAGAATGTAGTATAATGGATTTATGCAGGATGATAAAATGAATGTTTGTAATTTAATTTTCTGGACAGATTACTATTCAGGGAGCCACAAGAGATGACAATATTTAATTTATAAAAACAATATCATTGTTAGCGATGCGTTTCTGTTATTGGTGACTTATGGTGAGAATGTTTATGTGGGCTGTCGCTTCGTTATGGATAATGATGACAAGACAAACATAACGGTAACGATTGGGTCATAAGACTGACCACTTGGTAAGTAATGTATACTAGACCCATTGTTGAACGTGAATGACGATACGATTTATTACAGGAAAAGACGTTGACATCATGTGCAAGTACAGTTCATCGATATGGTTCTGATAGTATATACATTGGCATATATAATAATCAACATGGACGTTGATTGACAGCACTCACTGTTATGACGTCAAGGTTAACGGCTTAGTAGTATACTTGGTTCTGTCGAATTGACCGTTCATATTCTTTACGTAGTTATATATTCCCGTACGCTTCAATCAGCTCCTAGCGTTAGAGGGGACGCACTAGCAATTTGACATATCTGGTCAAATTGAAGCTCTGCCATAACGTTTACAGGAGATGAAGTATCGGAGGCAAGATACTTAAAAAATAAGCTGTTTTCTGGCTAAATATTCATATCAAGCAAGTCTTGGTATTTTCACGTCAAGAACGACATCTTCATCTTCTCAAGTACGTTTGCTGGATAGCAACAGATCACCGCGCCATACCCGTTTAAGAATGGTGCATGGTCGTACGCAAATAATACAATGAACCTTCTATAACTTAGAAGTGCTCAAATGTGTGTCTACAAAATACTAGACTCACATGTGAGGATCTCAAACATTTAACTCCCCCTCTATGAATAGAAAATAACTTAACAATCATGTCCCGGAAACTGAAATACTTTGGACACATTAAACGTCATAGTGGTTTTGAAAGAGCAGTGATGGAGGGTATAGTACCTGGAAGGCGAGGCAGGGGCTGACCAAGATGACGGTGGACACAGGACATTGAAGACACCTTGAATACGACAGTGGAGGAGGCAGAAAGGCTGGCTAGAGATCGAGTCTTTCAGGTGAGCTGTGATGAGAGCGACGTTCTGCAAAGGACATGCTACATGATGATGATAAAAACAATGTTTGTAATTTAATTCTCTGGACAGATTTACTATTCAGGGAGCCACAAGAGATGACAATATTTAATGTATACAAACAAAGACGTGTCAAATTTAAAAGAGAAAAATAAATCAAAATTCAACAGGATAACAGTTACATAATTTATGAAAAGCTAGTAAAATGTCTCTGTCCATAAAATATTTGGAGTTACGTCTGAGACATCATCTCATTAATAGCTGGCTATTTTTACCGATGAAGACAGTGGATTTTAATGGTGGGGTACGTATTCCAGTTATCTGTAAAAGTGCTTATGCCTCAACGTACTGGAGGTAGGGACAAGTTGGTTTTCCAACTAGACATGGAGGATGCTAGTGTGAGGTCAGGTATGATGATGCTTAGTCGGAAGTTGATGTTGGTTGTCAGGTACATGTGTTGTGTACCCCTGAAACAGCAGGCTGAGAGTTCAGGTGTCCGGGGTTTACACATTGTGACCAATAGGGCTTATTGAAACAGATTTTCCAATGCCACACACAGATTCACTGTTGGCTACAATGCAGAATATTCCAGAAATCAGCATAGTATAACCTGGTTAGGGGTAAAATCTCAGCTAGAAACTGAAAATAAGCACTGTAAATTACATCTCTGATAATTACAGAGGGGTTTCCTACCTGTCAAAGGTGTTTGTATTTAGAAGATAGATTGTTGATTATGATAGATGCTCCATTGGGAACGTGTTTATCCGAGTCGTTGTGAGGTGACTAAGAGCTCAGAATAACCATAATATTTTTTAAGTGTGATACAAGAGTAGTGTATGAGTTGTCAGTCAGTTTGTCATAAGTGAACACAATGTTATGAGTTCTGTTTATTGGTCAAAAATAAGCGTGAATTGAGAAATAGTCACTGGTCGAAAGAGACTGGTGTGTGTGTTGAACAGGGCAGTTGAATGTTGGTTATCAGTTGAGCATGTTGGTTGTTGTAATGGTTCCTACTGTGATGTTCTGCCGATGTCTAAGTGGAGATATAATTGATAGTTGATCGACTGTGGGAGATGTCACAAGAAGTTTATTTGTCTAACAATACATCTACTTATATGTGAGTTAGCACCTCTACACCTCATGGTAGAAGGGGAACGACTAAGTAAGTAAGTATATGTGAGTTAGCACCTCTACACCTCACGGTAGAAGGGGAACGACTAAGTAAGTAAGTATATGTGAGTTAGCACCTCTACACCTCACGGTAGAAGGGGAACGACTAAGTAAGTAAGTATATGTGAGTTAGCACCTCTACACCTCACGGTAGAAGGGGAACGACTAAGTAAGTAAGTATATGTGAGTTAGCGATAGTGGATTTGTTATGAGGCAGCTCATGTGTCATTGTAAATGCTGAATCACTACCCATGCTACCAGTGTTATGTACACAATAAATGATGTTGGAGACAGATACATGAAGTTTGTTCTGTTACTTCAACTACCAGTGTTATGTACACAATAAATGATGTTGGAGACAGATGCATGAAGTTTGTTCCGTTACTTCAACTACCAGTGTTATGTACACAATAAATGATGTTGGAGACAGATACATGAAGTTTGTTCCGTTACTTCAACTACCTGTGGCATGTGCATTCGATGTGTTATGAATATGAATGATGTATTCGTCCCTTAAAAAACGTAGCCAAAAGCATGCTCCTTTCTAGATTACAAGGAGCTGTAACACGACTACTTACTTAGTCATTCCCCTTCTACCGTGAGGTGTAGAGGTTTGGAAGAGAGAGCACCATACTATCCTATCAGCTGTCTTCCTCCTGGCTTGGTTCCATTCTAGTCCTCGGTCCTTCAAAGATTGTCTAATGTTGTCCTCCCAGCGGACTTCGGGTCGTCCTGGAGGTTTGGATCCCTGGCTTGTAACACTATCGAATTTTATTATTATTAACCATCAGATTGGGCTTTTTCCATAATCTATCTTTGTTTGTCAGCTGTGGTAGTTTCACATGTGCTGTCTTTTCATGCAAGCCATTCCACTAGTCATGCTTGACTGCCTGAAGGGACTATATATATATATATATATATATATATATATATATATATATATATATATATATATATATATATATATATATATATATATATATATATATATATATATATAAACAAATAAAATGGTATTGATTCAGTTTTACAAATTAACAGTTCACAGGAAACACAGGACGTTTCGGGTTTCACCCTTCGTCAGCCACAGTTACAAACAGGAAACCAGGACAACAAATATAGACATGTAAAAGAAAAATATAACAGACACTGCAAACACGTAATATACATTAACAGAGATGAAGAGCAATAATAAAGCAAGGAAACTCAAAAACCGAAAAGAATAAATCAATACAAGAAATTCAACAATCAACGAAAATGGAATACAAAAACAAGAAGTCCTGCTATAAAACAGCGATGAATGAAAATGACGTCATAAAAATACACAAATAGGACAAGAAAAGAAACACAAAACTTCATAAAAGAAAGATCATGTAAAAGCAGCGGAAGAATAATACAGTCAAGTAAAATGATGTTGGACATTTAGACCATAAGGAGAAAGACAACCCATTTCGAAAATGAGACGATTCTCTAGAGAAAAGTGAATGCGGCCGTCACAAAAACAGGAACGTAAACCCGTTACCTGTTTTTCAAAGGGACTTGAATAGTCTAGTTCGTCGGCTTCGCGCAGGTGTGTGTCCTTAGTTGTGATGTGCGACGGAACGAACGGAATAAACGCTGCGGTACAGAAAACACCAAATTTTTCTAAGACCACAATACGCTGAGTTTTTTGGTGTTCTAGTGAAAGGGCTGTGACTGAGGGGCAACAGGCGGCGTATATTATAAGGGGTGTCAGGCACAGAATTTCAGTGGCTAGACTCGTCGGCTTCGCGCAGGTATGTGTCCTTAGTTGTGATGTGCGACAGAACGAACGGAATAATTTGTCTTCTCTTTGTTACTTTCACAATTACCTCCACGGCTGGCGGAGTTGTGGATTTTAAAGTTGCTACCATAAGTGAAATGGGTTCATTTTCGATACAAGACAACAGGAGGCTGAGACGCTTGGGAGTCATGACCCAAGTGGGCCCGCCCCCTTAGAGTGTAAAGGAGTATATCGGGCCGAAACACTTGTCGGACGGGGGGACTACTTCTGATGATCAGATTGCTTCCTGTTGTATCGCTCTGTAAAGAGTTTCCTATCATGAGGTATTGAAATGAAAGGACACAGGTTTCAGTTCTCTGTGATAAACTTTGTACCGTTAATTTGTAAAACTGATTCAATACCGTTTTATTTGTTTATATATAAATATATATGTGTGTCTGTCTGTACGCACGCATGCATGTACGTATACATATTTCCGTACCAGTTTTACAGCAACCCCATTATTTATTTACGTACACTATACTACTATCATTGCTGCTACCTTGTTTTCGTTTCGTGAATACTGTATTTTGTGTACTTCTCTAGTTTCATATTTTTACATTTGTTCATTGTGCCTTATCAAAAACAGTTGATTTCTTCTCTTCTTTCTTTTATCACCCATTTGTTTTCTCTCATGCCTTCTGGAATATCTCGTATTCCACTGTCTTAGCATTCACTATTTACAAGAAGACAGGCTTCACATGTCACATTAGTTTTCTTAACAACCGCCTCCGTGCTAGGGTTATTCCCAAAAGATTTGTCTCCCGCATCCATCTGTCGGCTGAACTTCCCCGTCCAGCTGACCAGCACCGCTTACAACAAATTGAGAAGAAATGTTCCTTCTAATGTTTGAGGTGCGTTTTTGCTGTGCATAAACGCCTGCTAACTGACTTTGAAATTTCGAAATCCAACCTTACTCACCAGCTACGTCAACTGACTTCTTCGTGCCCGGGGGCATTCCCTCTTATTCGTGCCATTATCTATGATACTAATAGGGAGCTCTATACTCTGTTGAGCACGCATAAACAAGACACATTGCGTCGCCTTTGTCCTCATCCTCCTTCAGTGTCCTCTATTCAGGCTTCTATCCATGATAAAGTTATCTACATTCCTCCAGATCTACATCTGTCTCCCGATGAATTGTCCGTCATAAGTAAAGGTCTCAAGTTTGTTCCTCTTCGTTCGAGTTTTGACAAATACTCTCTACTCCAAAATGTTCACCGCTTCAATCGCCGCATGCGTCTCCAATATTACAATCGTAATGATAAAGATTCTACCAGGGTTTCCTATACTGATATCTTTCGTTGTTTCGACAAGTCCAAACAAGACTGGACTTCAGCTCCAGGTGCTTCTCATGCTCAAGATTTATATTTTGCCAACACTTTACATGACATTAACCAGCTTGCTCTACCCCGTCTCCGTCGATCTAACCTCACGTCTTCTGAATGGCGGGCATTGTCCCGCTGTCGTGGTTGGGTTAAAGCTTTAGAATTATTTGTCGAGTCAGACAATTTTAGTGAAATCGACAATGAAGTGAACTGACAGAATTATAGACAACACACAGATGGCTCTAGCATAGAGTCTCCAATCGAAGCTTCTATCTTTGGAGAAAGATAGGTATTATCTGCTACTTGCAGAAGTTGTTGATTCGCTTTTCCCCTACCAACATGAAGTGAGCCAGAGCTGTCAACAACAACAGCTCATTGTAAATCGTAAGGCAGATTTCTTCACTGTCTTCTGCCCTGACAAGTATGTGAGTGAGTTGACAGGGTGTCCGCCTCCGATAGTTGGGGGCCTTGGTTTCCCTCACATCAATAAAAGTGCCCTCCCCTGAGGGAGCTGATGGCGTCCGTTGGCAACTTTCCTGCGACATCAGCGCTCGTGCCTTTGTCACAGGCGGTCCCGTCTGCAAGCAGAACGGGGAGCTGCCTATCCTCTTGGGCGAACCGAGGGCCCTCGAGAGAGAACTCTCGGTACAATTTTCCAAAATTCCTCGGAAACAATTGGAATTGTTTACCCTTTTAGCAGGCGCCTCATTCTTGCACCATAGCCGCTCAGGGTGATGCGAGGGGCGGCACCTCCTTCCTCCGATCGTTGAGTTAGAGGGATACGCCTCTGCATATGCTTTTTCGCTGTCTCGCTAGGGAGCTTGCGAAATATGACGTGATAGGGTTTCGGACCCTTGTCTCGTGTCGGTAAGGTGGTGCTCGATCTGGAGCATGAGAGGTTCGGGGTTCTCCGACTGACAGACGGTAACTATCCAAATTATAATGCTTGTTAGCACCTCTCCCACTTTTGTGCACTTTCCACGCCTGGGATCGTTTCGTAATCTTCCCCGTGGTTTTAGGGCTGCGTTCCCTACATAAGTCTTTTCCTTGTTTGGGTTTCGGATCCGTCTCCAAAGGGAAGTCTATTTTCTGGAGTTGGGGCGCAGTTTTAGTAGACAAGTTGTCTTTAAGGGGCGCATGATTTACAGGAGAGTTTTCCGATAAGGGCGCAGTAGCTTGGGAATTAGAGTGACTAGAGTTAGTATCTATTTCCACCCTGCGGGATAGGTTTTCTATTTCCTCCATTCTGAGTTGGTGTAACCTTTCCATTTCTCTGGCTTCTATTTCCCATCGTTTTTCTCTTTCCTGTCGTTCTATCTCCCGACGCTTGTCTTCTTATTGTCGTGCCATTTCGAATTTTTTTTCTTGTTCAATTGCT
This sequence comes from Oreohelix idahoensis, assembly GCA_024509875.1. Lineage (NCBI taxonomy): Eukaryota > Metazoa > Mollusca > Gastropoda > Stylommatophora > Oreohelicidae > Oreohelix > Oreohelix idahoensis. The sequence goes on from JAMPIV010004476.1 coordinate 424,470, forward strand.
CCTTCTACATACTCTCGGATGCTTGCTTCGCTCCACCCATCCTTTTTCACATCCCATGCCAAGGCTATACGTATTCCAAACCAGTCGTCTACTACGTCTTGTCTCTGCGTGCTCACTGCACATTTTAGAAAGGGCTGAATTTTGTTCTCATCGTACTCCATTTCCTCAGCCATCTTAAGTGCAATTTGGTGCAACTTAACTAGATCGGCCATTACATCAGGGTGAGCAAACACTGTGCAAGTTAAAGCCCTAGAGATATCTCAGTTACCTAGCCTAGTGGATGCTGGTTGACTTCGCTTGTGAGATATCGCAACCACAGACACAAAAATGTTAAGCTAGACTGAAAAAAAAACGTTGTCTCCAGTTACTGCGACTTGAGATAAGCAAACCCCAAAAACAAAAAAACGTAGTGATGTAAAACTTATTTACCACCACAAACCCCACTATTGTCAGTTACTAAGCTATTTAGAAAGCTATTATTGGCAAATGCTATAACGCTTTCCCTTGGTACAAGAGCAAGCTAGTAAACTGACTATCTGTAGCTTCTTACCCCACATTCAACAGCTTCTACCTGGAAAAAATATTTAACCCAACAAATCGCGGACTTTAACAACAATAGTAGTCAGCCTTATAACAAAAAACTCAGCAGTGATAACAATAACCTTAACCAGCTGTGACATAAGTAAAATAAATAATAATTGTAACTTGAGATTTCTTATTAGCTGTGGAGAAAAAGCTGTTCAGACTTCTTCCCAAAAGAAAAAGGTCGATTGTCTGGGGATAGAATGTCCTATAATCTGTAGAACACTAAACACCAAGAATCGATATAGAATCTTGCTAGAAGTTCGTACTGGACTGAGAACCCATCCTGTCGTTCAAATCGCGGACGATGACCACATCTGTCGTGGTTGGGTTAAAGTTTTAGAACTATTTGTCGAGTCAGACAATTTGAGTAAAATCGACAATGAAGTGAACTGACAGAATTATAGACAACACACAGATAATGTGTAAAAATAAGGTGAACTTGAGACAAACCTGGAAGAGGATTTATTAAATCTATCTCTTTCCAGGCCCCCAACACAGTTATGTGTCTAAGCAACACCAACTCTCTCCTTTCTCACCGTCAGATAGAGACGTTGTTGTTGTTGTTGTTTTCGTCTACTATGTTGCTGTAATACCCTGTTCAACCTGAAAGTTGGTTATAATTGGGGTATATTGAGTGTTTACTTTCTTCAGTGCTAGCCTGTTGTTAGTCCTGAAAAGGACTGGTCCTAAAAAGGACCACTAGCTGACTGTCTGGATACCTCTTCGTTGCTTGTCAGGTTATGGTGTTGTGGCGTGCTCATGGTATTCGTTTCCTGCCTTACGGGTTGTAAACGGTTTATATTGGGGGATAAAGCGTGTTAGCTTCTTCGCTGGTATCGCGTTCCTTGCCCTGGAGATGACTGGTCCTGAAAAGGACCACTAGCTGCCTGTTTGGTTCTTACTCGTTGTTGTCTGATTCGTTGTGCGTTGTCCCATGACTGTCTTTAGTGTGTTTGGTAGGGCCTCATTCATGGTTGCACATGCTCTTTCTTGATTGCGTATCATTTGTTGTACGATTTCGATTCTCATTTTGTCTTTCGTTTCTTTGTTTTGTTCTCTAGTTTTTGTAAGGATATCCTCAACGATCCTTCTCTCTGTTTCAATTCTTTGGAGGATTTCTTCGTTCTCTTCTTTTAGCTTTGTGAGTTTGGAGATGTCGACTTCTATCTCGTGTTTGATGGATTTTGTTTCCTGTAGCATTGCCTGGGCGCTCTGTAACATTTCTGTGACGCTCTGCATTTCTATTATGTCTTCACCTCTGTCCTTGTCGTCTTCGGGAGCCTGCTTGCTTCTGTTTTCGTTCTGCAGTTTGCTTTTCATTTCGTTGATTTCAGCGGTCAGCTTGTGTAGCTGTCGTCTGTCAATCGTGCGCTGTTTTTCTGCAGCATCCGCAGTCACTCTGTGTTTGGCCTCTTTGAAGGGTATGTTTTTAGACACGGCCTCCTTCAAGATGTTCTTAGTTTCCTGGAACATAGGGCATCCTCTGTACCTTGCCCCGTGGTTTCCGTGGCAGTTTGCACAGGTACGGTTTGCGTTAGTTTCTTTGTAGTTGCGGTCCTCCTTTGCTTTGGGGCAGTTGCCATATTGGTGACTACCCGCACAATACCGGCAAACTGCATCTCTCCTGCACGTTTTCTTTGTGTGCGAAAACTGCTGGCAGTTAGAGCACTGCATGACCGGCGGGATAAAAGCCTCTGTCTTTTTTGAAATAGTTTCGAGCGTCAGTTTCTCAGGTCTTGTCGGCCCTTCGACGGTTACCACAATCAGGTTTGTGTCTTTGTTGTTCCATGTTTTTAGCCTTTCGACCTGAGTGAATTTGATGTCTGCGTTTTCGGTCTGAAGTTTGTTGTGAACCTCGCTTGCGGGCCACCTGGTGTCCACCCCTCTTACGACAAACTTCTTTGTAGTCTTGTTGGTCTCCATCACTACTTTTATCTGGTGAGGCAGCATGAATTCTTTCGGTCCTGCCTCCAGTTCTGTCATTAGTGCAGTTGTTTTTTCCGTGCTGTTGAGCGAAAGCACAACTCCCTTTTCGTGTCTCCGTACCTTAGCGATGCCTCTCTTGCCAGTTATTGCCTCTAGAATACCGATCACTTTATCGTCGGGTAGGGCCCTGAGTGTGGCCTCACTTCCCGACGTCTGAGTGATCTTTATGGTTCTCTCTTGTAGTGTCTGGTGAGAAACAGCATTTCTCTGCTTGCGAAGCTGGCACTTTCGGACATCTGTCTCAGTTTGAGTGTGTGGTCTGCTGGACGGATTCACATTCTGGTTGGTTGTCTGCCTCTGATCTCGTTTTTCCGATGTTGCTTGATCGCTGTATGATGGAGGTTCGACTATGACATCCCGCCTTGGTGGTGAACTTACCCTGACGGGCTTCAGAGCTCTGTTGTCTTCTGTCTTCGAAGTTCTGTGGCCGTGTTTTGCAGCTGTTGTCTGGCCACTGCACACTGGAGCCGCCGTCTCGACATCCTGCCTTATCGGTGGTGTAGCTTTGTCCGACCTCGGAGTCTGTTTGTTCTCTGCCTTCGTCGCCTTGGGTTGCTCATCAGTCGTGTCACTGCTCTGAGAGGGACCGGCCCCGACGCTAGTAATTGGAGTAATCTTGCTCCCCGTCTGACTCTGTTTGTTCTTTGTCGGTTCTTGTTTGATGCTGCTGACAAGTGTTTGAGGGCTTGTGTAGACTTTTCTCTTCTTCGCTTGTGGCTTGGTACGAGTCATTTTGGTATACTGCTAACGTATAATGATCTGGTGGTTGAGCGCTGTGGACGTCCTAAAAAGGACGCTGGTTATAGTGCTGTCTTGATCGTCCTGAAAAGGACGCTGGTTATAGTGCTGCTCCTTTCCCGAGTCCTTTACCACCTTTGCCGCGTCCAGACATGTTGTACGAAGATAATGTCAATGAATGAAAAAGAACGACAGATAGAGACGATAGTAAGAGCTTAAATATGTATGGATGAAAGCCGTGAACAGCGCAGTAACAAAAGGTTAAAATTTATTACAGTTCTCTTTTTCTTGTATAGAAGAAGAAGCATAAGAATCTCAGCAAAATAATTGAACAAGTAACAAAGTTAACAAATATATCAATACATAAATCAAAGAAAACCAACCACCAAACCCTCCTGTAGAACATGACAAAATAGAGTTAATTCTTTGGCCGCGTGTGAGAATTACTAAATACCACAGTCAGTGTCTTTTAGGTTAAATCCACTGGAGACGCTATCCTTACGCCTACTTCACCACTGGGGACGCTATCCATGCGCCGTGTTCACACACACACACAAACAACCAAGCTAGGCTGTATATTAACTCTGTCTATATTCTGCCTACTACTACACGCAGAGTCCGTACTGACTAGTAGACCTAACAAATCAAGGGGCCAACTGAGGACGACCGCCCGTTTCTTGCGCTCTTATCAGGCGCGGCAAGATGTAATAGGCGTGCCTCATGTCCGAAACTCGGTGAGTAGATCCAGTTGGGTCTGAGTTGAGACCTGGAGGTTGGGTACTGCGCCTCAGTGTAAGGACGCAGTATGATAATTTCAATTCAGCTAGCGACGATGAGTAAGATTAGGCATTGGATGCCACTAAAGCTCTGACGTGTATTAAATCGGCGAGTAGGAAACCACTACTGCACAATACGATTTCAGATTTGCTGTTGCTGGTTATACATTGCATGAGCTAAATTCCCGTTAGAGGGCTTATGTGAAGACGGTTGCAATTTCAGGTACGTTATGACAACTCGTGGAGTTCGTTGCTTACTGGAACCGTGAGTTCGGGGAGAATGTTACACCCTTTGACTGAGATCCAGCTGTAACAGCGGGATACCCTGGAACTGAGACCAAAACAAACAACTTTTACATCAAGCAACAAATAAAATGATGACAAGGTTATACTAACTGGTTTGTCCCACTATGAGATTTATGTTATTGCTTGGTTACCACCACCTTCTACTCACCTTGTTCTGGTGATGCCACAGTCCAGAATAATCTTACTGTTTATAAGACTATCCGTGGTCTTGTCCAGGATGATCTTCTTCCTTCTGGTGCTTTATCTTTCCATATTTTTTGATAGTAGTCTAGGTAAGCCTTCCTTTTACATGCTTCCTAAGGTGCATACAATTTCTAACCCTGGTAGGCCTATTGTTTCAGCCTGTTCTTGTCCTACTAAACGTATCTCTGCATTCCTTGATAGTATTTTCCAGCCCTTAGTTACAACTCTACCTTCTTATTTGAAAGACACTACTCATGCTATTACTTACTACCTTTGATTTGATTCGACTCACGCCTGGCCGTACTTACCATCTTTTCCTCCTAGATGTTTGTTCCCTTTATACTTCCTATTCCACATGTTGATGTTTCAAGGCACTCCAATTTTTTTCTTGACCAGCGTACTGATCATACTATCAGTACAGGTCTTCATCTTCGCCGTGCTGAGTTAGTTCTTAGTGTTAAATCTTTTGAGTTTAATGGCCAATTCTTAAACCAAATCATTGGCGTTTCCATGGGTACTAAAATGGAGCCTAGTTACACTTGGCTGTTTAGTTTATAGGTCACTTTGAGTATTAGTCTTTCAAAGTTACGATGGCCCGATACCTGAATTTTACCGCAGCTATATTGATAATGGGATTGGCATTACAGAATTGTCTGAGGTTGACCTCTGTCGTTTTATTGACTATGTTGGTAATTTCAATCCTGCCATCAAATTCACTTCTCAAATTTCTACGACTTCTGTGAACTTTCTTGACCTTACTGTGTTAATTAGCCCTACTGGTCTTAGAATGTCTTCGTCCACTCTTAGATAAGTTCACCACTAGTCATATAATTGTATATATCATCTTCGTCTTTTTCTTTGATCCTTAGCCGTCGACTATCAACGCAGTCAATGGCCATCACGCCTGGTGGCGTCTTGTGGGGCAACAACAAACTGCTTCCACTTAACTCAGTCGGCGGCCGTTCTTCGTGCAGTACCCCAGCTCTGATTCATTCTTTGCATCTCAGCCTCCATAGTTCTCCACCAAGCTGTTTTTGGTCGACCTCTCTTTCACTTTCCGTCAAGGGTCCTTAGCATAGCTGTTCTTGTGATGGTATCAAGGTCACTTCTGAAGACGTGGCCAACCCAACGCCAGCGTCTGCCAGCTATGATGGTGTGCATGTCCTCATGGTTGCTCCGAGTAAGCAGTTCTTTATTGGTGATGGTATTCGGCTAAATATTAGGATAATTTTCCTTAGGCAGATTGTGTGGAAAGAAGACAATTTCGACACTTCCTTCATTGTTACTCTCCAGCATTCCGTACCACAGAGAAGCACAGGATCTAGATAGCTTCCATATAATCATAATTTAGTGTTTGTTCTGAACTGAGAGGACTTTCAGATGTTGTTTAGTGCTGTACTGAGAGGACTTCCAGATATTGTTTGGTACTATACTGAGAGGACTTCCAGATGTTGTTTAGTGTTGTACTGAGAAGACTTTCAGATGTTGTTTAGTGCTTGTACTGAGAGGACTTTCAGACGTTGTTTAGACTAGCAAAGGCTGTTCTCGTTTTATTCATTCTGTTGTTGATGTCTTTGCTTGTTCCGCCATCTGGTGTTACTAAGCATCATAGGTATGTAAATGTGTCTCTCTGTTCCATCTTCTGGTTCTTTATTGTTATGGGCTCAGGATTGCCAACATTGAGTGTCATGGCCTCTGCCTTCTTTAGATTCACGTTCAGACCTACCTGCTGACTAAACTTATTCAGTGTACGATATCTGTTTTTTCTTTGATGTATTGACGTGAATGTGTGTTACGACTGTTGTTTCTTTTAGAATGTGTAAAGATGTTTATCTTTAAGAGTTTATCGTGCTATGTTGTCGAATGCATTAGGGTTTGGTCATACAGGACATGATACTGGCAGAACAACTCAAGTCGGCGGTTAGTAGGTCCACAATTTACATGTAGTACATATTTATTAAATTCCTTCACAATACAAGCAATGGAGAATCTTCAACATCTGTCTCCTCAATAAATGTGGTCAGTCCGTAAGTCAATAAGCATGTATGTTGAAAACATATAAATATCTTCGTCTTCTCTATTCAGTTCTGGCCGTTCTGACTAAGAGGTGCGTGCCAATCACGGACACCAAAGTAATGCGACCAAAAACGTGAATTATGTTTCTTGAATAAAAATACTTCTCTGTAAGGTGCGGAACTTCTTCATAAATTCGGGACCATCTTAACGATCGTTGAAAACAAGTGGCGGCCTTCGAGAATATTATAATGCCACATAAATATTACTCAATTTCTCCACAACTCTGGGAGCTCGAAAAATATGTCTTGCTTGGACGAATGAAACATGCGAAAGGCCCAGAATATTAGCCGTTAGAATAAATTAGCGCCACTAGGTTACGTCATTGACAACCTGTGACGTATCAAAGTATACGGCGTTCAATATAAGTTAAAGATCGTGCAAAACATGCATTACCACAAATAGACCTAACTCCTCAAATAACAATGGCTATATGCCTGCGTGTGGCAATATAATATGACATATTAACTTTATTCCTTAACAATGTGCAAGTAGTGCAGTGTCATCGGCATATTCCAGCTCTTCCAGTGTAGAAAATGTTGGCCATTTTATTTTTCTTGGACCGCCTTCTTTTGTCTCGAGCATCACCCAGTCTATGACTGTCAAAAATAAAGTGTTTGATAAGGTGCATCCCTGTCGCACTCATGTCGTCACCTCAAAAGTTAGTTTGCTCTGCCCAACACTACATGTAATGTTAGCATATAGGCATTTTATGATGGAAACAATGCAGCTGAGAATTCCATAAGCCCTCAGTATTTTCCATAGGCTGTCCCTGCAAATGCTGCCAAAAGCCTTTTCAAAATCAACAAAGTTAATATATAGTTGTCTCTGCCATTCTGAACACTGCTCTATAATGTTCCAGAGGGTGGAAATATGTTCTGCACATCTTCTGTTCTTTCGGAATCCCACTTGTTCTATCCTCAGTTTATGCTCGTATATATCTTTCTTACTTAGTCGTTCCCCTTCTACCGTGAGGTGTAGAGGTTTGGTAGAGAGAGAGCGCCAGACTATCCCATCGGCTGTCTTCCTCCTGGCCTCGTTCCATTCTAGTCCTCGGTCCTTTAAAGATTGTCTAATGTTGTCTCCCAGCAGACTCTTGGTCGTCCTGGGGGTCTGGATCCCTGGCTCTTTGTTTCCCATGCTTGTCGTGGTAGCCGATCTTCTCCCATTCTGTAGACATGGCCGAACCATCTTAGTTGGGACTGTTCTACTTGGGTCTGCAGGGGGTGGGATTTTAGGCCTTGACGTATCGTCTGGTTGCTGACTGTTGCGGGTCTTTTATATTATTATTCATAAAGTCTGAGTAGACATCTTGCTACTCTGGCCAAGCACACATAGGGTTACATCAGATAGACCACGCACTTATAATTTCAACTGGAACTTGTAATGTCATCACAAATACCAAGAGGACAATTCAATATACTGTTTAATCTCACAAACGCTGCTCCACAAGTATCAACTGGAAAGCCGTAATATCTATTGGCATTACATATACAGTCATCAGTATAGCTCAGTATCATCTGTAGCTAAAACATTGTCCTCAACAGGTTTACACATTTTAATTACTCACGTTCTTCACAGAAATCATAATTCCTTTCAAACATAAACTAGCATCATCACACGGAGGTGTATGGGTGATCTTGTGGCCGAACATTATAGGAATATGCCATGTAATAATATAATACTCAGGAGCTCAGAGACATACGTCCACTTGCCTCAAGAACACACATAGAAGAACTTAGCAGACGATCGCTAACTTTTTGGGATACTAACTTTGGCGTTTGCAACCTGAGCCAAAAGGCCATGACGAAACTTCCTATTTCCAAGGACTACCGATAATAAACAAATATGAATACTTGTCGAACCATTTTGATATCGACAGACATGTTATGAATTTTAATCATAACACTGACCATGTCTCTTCTTGTTACTTCAACTTATTCCTCAGATACCTCATTTCTGAGGCCTGGATCTGGCCTCCGCGGGTTGCAGCCATTACCCATGACTCACATCCATATGTCAAGACTGGGACATAGGTGGAGCGGTATACAGCCATCTTCGTTTTCTTACAAACCTCCCTCTTGCTGAGGAATCCTCGATTTATGACCTGAAAAAGTCCTCCAGCTGCTGCTTATCGAGTGACCAACTCTTCTTTGATGCCTCCCTTTCGATCTATAATAGCTTCAAGGTATTTAAAGTGGTCGACCTGCTCCAGGACATGTTCTCCCAACTTAATCTGATGCCTTCTTTCTTCTCGTGATATCACCATGGATTTTGTTTTGGAGCTGCTATTACCATCTCTCTCTCTTCTCCAGCTCTTCCTTCCACACTTGCAGGTTGGATCGCAGATGTGCCTCTGATTTAGCAATCAGGGGAACATCATCAGCAAATGTCAGCTCTGAAATACAGACCTGTCTCATCTTCCAGTACCCCACTGAATACTTTCTTGTTCTCTCCTTACATGCCTTGATGACCTCGTCCATGAGGAGTATGAAAAGATAAGGTGACAGGATATCGACTTGTCCTAAACCAGTGGTGGTCCTGAACTCTTCTGACACATAACCTGCTGCCATCACACAATCTCCGCAAGACTTTCAGAAGCTCTGCATTGCATGAATCAGAGCAACTTGCCTTGATAGATTTTGCAAATACCCGCATATAACACAATATGGCGGCCTAGTATTAGCAATGAACTGACCACCGCTCACCATAGCGGCCCTAAGTTATAACAATGAAAAACCTCCAAAACTGGACAACGAATACTCTGCGGTATGTAGAAAAATGGCACTAGTTAACAATCCACACTAGAATTACACACTACACTCCAAATACTCTGCAGGAAGGCAAAACTCAGAATATGAATCTCATGGCACACTCTTCTCAGCAAACTGCTGGGCAGGGAAAAACTCAGTACGTCCGCTCTCGGACAAGACTAGGCGATCACTGCCTATCTTCGCGCCCAAAAAATCCCGCTTCCGTCAATCACATGACTTGAGCGATCCAGTTATCTCAGGGTTGCCAAAACTCAGCGTTAACAATGTTGTAGCCAATATAAATTTTCGTCACCGCGAAAGCGCGCCGTGACATACCCCCCCCCCCCCCCAAGAAAGAAAACGTAGTTTCTTCCACCGGAGGAGCTTCGCCCGACCCCCTTCGGAGTATGGACGAACATATGCCATCATAGCATCTCGTCATCTGCCTAGAGAGCGCCATAGTTCTCCACCACCATTGTCGTACATGCCTTCTCAACCTATCCACAAAACACAATACGAATATGAAGTAGGCTAACCCAGGTACTGGTAGTCGTGAAAAATAACAACGACCACTCACACCTGATCTATCAAACATCCTATATAGTACATTCATAGTTATTCTTATCTAGGCATCCACAACCGTAAATAACCTCATACCATAGACAATCATTTGTAACATGGTTTAAATATACATTCAATATAACTCTATAGCAAATTGCCTTTATGGCACCATGATACATACATTACCAAGCATGACATAGCTAGTTACCAACATGATCTTTCAAGATCACAAAACATCTCAAATGTGGTTGCAATTCATTGCACCCCACTTACACATGTAAATACTTCCCAATGGACACCTCAATACATTATACAGTTGCCCAGAACAACTCATCTTCATCAGAATAGTACTGGTTGCGTAGGTCAGACGCCACTGTTCGGTTCACTTTAACCGAAAGACACGACTAGCACGCGAAACCAATACCTATCCCTTGCTGTTGCTGGACTATCAGCAGGTGGTTATGGAGCAACAACATGTGCTTCCACCTGACTGCATCACGCGCACCCCACCTATTCGCAAAACCACACGTGCAACTTTGATATTGTCCCGCAATGACAATCCCTCCACGAACTTCACTGGCACAACTTCATTAAACACTCGTCTGAGTGTGCACCAACTAGCACTCAGGGGAACATTACGAACCCACACCGTGCAATCGCCAGCTATCGAGCCCTCGTATATGCTTCTACTGCTCCCATTCATGTCACTTGGCACATTCTGCGAACCACGTCTCAGATGTACCTTCTTGTCAGGCGGCGATACCTCGACCATCTGATCCTTCTCCTCGGGACTTTGATGTTGCCGAGCCTCTGCTCCAGCCACACCCATGGCCCTATGTACTCCCCGTACATTGCCGACGATTAGATCGGCAATCGGACCCTCGAGGACGAATGCGTTCACTCTACCCGACAGGAACGGCGTGTCCACATTAATACACGCCTGGGGGTAAGACTCAACTTTGCCCCCAAATGTAGTACACTTTACAGTTTTGCCTGTAAGGCAGGACTCGTCGATACACGACCGACGCACCCCGATTGTGGTACACCCAGTGTCCCTCAATACGGAGACTGGCTACCTTGCCAGTCTCATGGACCACCGAAAGACATGATGCCGTGTGCCCGCAGTGTAGCACTATCCTCTCGTTCACGTGGAACAGAGGATGACACCCCACACAATCCTCGCTTTTGATTGTGTCCAACACAAACGCGGAATTCACATGTTCAATCGGGGTCGGACACCTGTCAACGCAATGGTTATTGCCCCCACAATTGGAACACGGGTGCTCCTTTTTCATCTCATCGCGTGTACTCCTGCTTGAGCTTTTTGATGATGAAGACCGCGCATCAGAGTTGGAAGATCGACTATCTGAGGAACCACTCCTCTGCTTGTGATGTTTTGTACAAAACCTGATCCTCGTCCTGCGTCTCCTCAAAGTGTACCTGCTTTCGCGTTTGGGGCTCTCCTCTGTCACTATCACTTTTAAATTGTCGGTTCTGCTAGTTCGAGTGACCATTCCTATGGGATCGGAAGTTCCCATAATTTCCTCCTCTTGGCTGATAGGGCCTAGAGGAACTCTCAAGCTTCTGCTCTTGGCCACTGTCTGCCTTGCCTGACCGATTTCGCCATGGATGGCGCTGAACTTTGCCGACACCAGCAATTAAGGCGTCTGACAGACCAGACCTTTGGAAGGGTTTACTCGGATGGTCAGGACATAATGATGACCCAATTGGGCCATGGACTCAATGTCTTTTGGCTGGTGCTCTTGAAAGAATGCCACCAACTCAGTTGAGCACGACGACAACACTTTGTCTCATAGCACCAAGTCTAGCAAGCCATCATAGTCCTTATTAATCCCCTCCATCTCAATCCATCTGTTGAGCAGAAGTTTTATCTTCGAGATAAAGTCCTCGAAGTCTTGGTCTGCGCTTGGCATCGCGATTCTGAAATGCGTCTGGTACCCATCAGCAGTCAGACGGAACTTCAAGAGCAACCTTTCCTTTGTCATAATTGGCCCTTTCTTCTAGCGGGAGGCTATAGAAAGTCTCCATCGCCGGCCCCACTAGCAGCGTGGATAACACAGATGGCCACTGATCTCTGTCAGCCTTCCAGGCCACGCATTCGGCCTCGATCCTCTCGAGGAAAAAATCTAAACTATCGATTTTGTCATTGAAATTCGGCAGACGCAGCCTAAAGGGACGATGGAACCCCCCAGGCGTTGAGTTCTGACCACTCGCACCCAGCTCTAACTTCTTTAATTGTATCTTCTTATCCATCCTCACTCTCTCCTTCTCTAATTCTAACTCTCTTTCCGTCTTCTTTTCTTGCAATTCTTGCTCCATCTTCTTTTCTTGCAACTCTTGCTCCAACTTCTTTTCCCGCAATTCTCGCTCCAACTTCTTTTCTTCAAATTCTTTCTTTTCTTTTCTTGTAACTCGAATTCTCTTGTTTTGAGCTCTAACTATTCAGTACGAGCATCCCTTAAGGCATTCTGTTTCTCAATCCTTTCCTTCTCTTCCATCTCTTTCTTTTCCTTCTGTTCCTTCTCTTTCTTTTCCTTCTCTTTCTTTTCCTTCTCCAAAGCTTTTTGATTCTCTGCTGAGTAGTACTATGCCTTGGCAAAATCCATCAGTTCTTTCTGTGTGTACCCATATTCTTTGCCCATCTGAATGCAACCCTCTTGGTCCATGATGTACACTCGGAATACTCACTATTATCTTCTGCTATAGATTCTTACTATGCAACTACTCACCTGTATGTACTGACACCACTTCCCTTATATCAACACATAACTCTCTGCTTACAAAGTATGCAGTAATGATAGTAAATATTGATAACACTTCTCAAATTTACACCTATATATGCATGTAAGTATATACCTCCTCACCTCTCACTGTATACACATAATCCACTTTACCTCTTAATGTATAAATATAATCTTACTTTGCCACTTGGCTACTGTCTCCTCACTCTGAAAATTTGGTCCTTCCGAACACTTAGTCTCTGTGATACACTCAAAGACCCTTACAATAGTCGACAGTTGTATAACATCAGCTGATGATACTTCCTGGTGCTATGACACCACTGTACCAACTTGACAATAAATCAGCTTTTACTCCAAAGTCTGTTACTGTCTTTTGGCACTATGATATGCGAGTGTTTCACAATGTTCACTCCACAGTTCTACACTACAGCAATCCAACAGTTTATAGCACCGACAATACCAGGGTCACGACAGAGGCGTTGGAAGGCACCCACTGGATGGGCCCCTCAGTGAAGTAAGGTCACAACAGAGGCGTTGGAAGGCACCCACTGGATGGGCCCCTCGGTGAAGTAAGGTCACGACAGAGGTGTTGGAAGGCACCCACTGGACGGGCCCCTTGGTGAAGTAAGGTCACGACAGAGGCGTTGGAAGGCACCCACTGGACAGGCCCTTCATTTAAGTAAGTACATGACCAACAAGATTTCCAACCAAGAAGAGTACCACATATCCTGTGATACCTCTACTCCTATTGATCTCCTTACCATCTGCCAATTCCTATCAACAACTTCCTTCCACCCTATACCAAACTTGACCAAACTATCTCCCATCTGGCACCCATTTGCCGCCTGGGAATTTCTATACCAGATAGTACCGACACCTCACACCCTGCTGCTCCACCTGGATCACTATCACTATGCCACAAAATTACCTTGCAATACCTCAAACTGACAAGCCAGATGCAAGTTGCAACTTAATTCTATCACTTTGACACAAATTCTACTAGTAATTGCCACTGTAGCACCAAAATATACTTGCAACACGATGTCAAACACACTGTCCAATACTCTCTGAACTTGAAAAATGCCACTGTTGCCTAACTAGGTCACTAGCGTTATCGAGGTCACTCAACCGTAAACAGTTCACTGCACAATCGATACTACCTAACAAACACACTGTGTGAGCACTGGAAAACCAAAATAACTCACTATCGTGATTCCTGTAACCTGCGAGTGTAAATACACTGCTACTATTACCTTCTATCACTCTGTGTGCATAACTTCTAGCCTTATAATGGAACTCTAGGCCCCACGGCCTTTAAAGAATACAACCGAGCCACCCAGCTGTCAAGAGGACTATATGCTGTGGATTTGTAAACACACCAGTCCTACTGATAACAAGGCTCGTCCTTCCAAAGGTACGACCACCACATATAATGCTGACAATAAGGAATAACACCTTTTACAGGAATTTCCCTTTAATGATCGAATGCACACAATATCGCCACACAAGGCTACAAATATATGAATTAGATATATAGACACATCAATACATGCCAGAGCAACTTGCCTTGATAGATTTGGCTAATACCCGCATATAACACAATATGGTGGCCTAGTATTAGCAATGAACTGACCACCGCTCACCATAGCGGCCCTAAGTTATAACAATGAAAAACCTCCAAAACTGGACAACGAATACTCTGCGTTATCTAGAAAAATGACACTAGTTAACAATCCACACTAGAATTACACACTACACTCCAAATACTCTGCAGGAAGGCAAAACTCAGAATATGAATCTCATGGCACACTCTTCTCAGCAAACTGCTGGGCAGGGAAAAACTCAGTACGTCCGCTCTCGGACAAGACTAGGCGATCACTGCCTATCTTCGCGCCCAAAAAATCCCGCTTCCGTCAATCACATGACTTGAGCGATCCAGTTATCTCAGGGTTGCCAAAACTCAGCGTTAACAATGTTGTAGCCAATATAAATTTTCGTCACCGCGAAAGCGCGCCGTGACATACCCCCCCCCCCCAAGAAAGAAAACGTAGTTTCTTCCACCGGAGGAGCTTCGCCCGACCCCCTTCGGAGTATGGACGAACATATGCCATCATAGCATCTCGTCATCTGCCTAGAGAGCGCCATAGTTCTCCACCACCATTGTCGTACATGCCTTCTCAACCTATCCACAAAACACAATATGAATATGAAGTAGGCTAACCCAGGTACTGGTAGTCGTGAAAAATAACAACGACCACCCACACCTGATCTATCAAACATCCTATATAGTACATTCATAGTTATTCTTATCTAGGCATCCACAACCGTAAATAACCTCATACCATAGACAATCATTTGTAACATGGTTTAAATATACATTCAATATAACTCTATAGCAAATTGCCTTTATGGCACCATGATACATACATTACCAAGCATGACATAGCTAGTTACCAACATGATCTTTCAAGATCACAAAACATCTCAAATGTGGTTGCAATTCATTGCACCCCACTTACACATGTAAATACTTCCCAATGGACACCTCAATACATTATACAGTTGCCCAGAACAACTCATCTTTATCAGAATAGTACTGGTTGCGTAGGTCAGACGCCACTGTTCGGTTCACTTTAACCGAAAGACACGACTAGCACGCGAAACCAATACCTATCCCTTGCTGTTGCTGGACTATCAGCAGGTGGTTATGGAGCAACAACATGTGCTTCCACCTGACTGCATCACGCGCACCCCACCTATTCGCAAAACCACACGTGCAACTTTGATATTGTCCCGCAATGACAATCCCTCCACGAACTTCACTGGCACAACTTCATTAAACACTCGTCTGAGTGTGCACCAACTAGCACTCAGGGGAACATTACGAACCCACACCGTGCAATCGCCAGCTATCGAGCCCTCGTATATGCTTCTACTGCTCCCATTCATGTCACTTGGCACATTCTGCGAACCACGTCTCAGATGTACCTTCTTGTCAGGCGGCGATACCTCGACCATCTGATCCTTCTCCTCGGGACTTTGATGTTGCCGAGCCTCTGCTCCAGCCACACCCATGGCCCTATGTACTCCCCGTACATTGCCGACGATTAGATCGGCAATCGGACCCTCGAGGACGAATGCGTTCACTCTACCCGACAGGAACGGCGTGTCCACATTAATACACGCCTGGGGGTAAGACTCAACTTTGCCCCCAAATGTAGTACACTTTACAGTTTTGCCTGTAAGGCAGGAGTCGTCGATACACGACCGACGCACCCCGATTGTGGTACACCCAGTGTCCCTCAATACGGAGACTGGCTACCTTGCCAGTCTCATGGACCACCGAAAGACATGATGCCGTGTGCCCGCAGTGTAGCACTATCCTCTCGTTCACGTGGAACAGAGGATGACACCCCACACAATCCTCGCTTTTGATTGTGTCCAACACAAACGCGGAATTCACATGTTCAATCGGGGTCGGACACCTGTCAACGCAATGGTTATTGCCCCCACAATTGGAACACGGGTGCTCCTTTTTCATCTCATCGCGTGTACTCCTGCTTGAGCTTTTTGATGATGAAGACCGCGCATCAGAGTTGGAAGATCGACTATCTGAGGAACCACTCCTCTGCTTGTGATGTTTTGTACAAAACCTGATCCTCGTCCTGCGTCTCCTCAAAGTGTACCTGCTTTCGCGTTTGGGGCTCTCCTCTGTCACTATCACTTTTAAATTGTCGGTTCTGCTAGTTCGAGTGACCATTCCTATGGGATCGGAAGTTCCCATAATTTCCTCCTCTTGGCTGATAGGGCCTAGAGGAACTCTCAAGCTTCTGCTCTTGGCCACTGTCTGCCTTGCCTGACCGATTTCGCCATGGATGGCGCTGAACTTTGCCGACACCAGCAATTAAGGCGTCTGACAGACCAGACCTTTGGAAGGGTTTACTCGGATGGTCAGGACATAATGATGACCCAATTGGGCCATGGACTCAATGTCTTTTGGCTGGTGCTCTTGAAAGAATGCCACCAACTCAGTTGAGCACGACGACAACACTTTGTCTCATAGCACCAAGTCTAGCAAGCCATCATAGTCCTTATTAATCCCCTCCATCTCAATCCATCTGTTGAGCAGAAGTTTTATCTTCGAGATAAAGTCCTCGAAGTCTTGGTCTGCGCTTGGCATCGCGATTCTGAAATGCGTCTGGTACCCATCAGCAGTCAGACGGAACTTCAAGAGCAACCTTTCCTTTGTCATAATTGGCCCTTTCTTCTAGCGGGAGGCTATAGAAAGTCTCCATCGCCGGCCCCACTAGCAGCGTGGATAACACAGATGGCCACTGATCTCTGTCAGCCTTCCAGGCCACGCATTCGGCCTCGATCCTCTCGAGGAAAAAATCTAAACTATCGATTTTGTCATTGAAATTCGGCAGACGCAGCCTAAAGGGACGATGGAAACCCCCAGGCGTTGAGTTCTGACCACTCGCACCCAGCTCTAACTTCTTTAATTGTATCTTCTTATCCATCCTCACTCTCTCCTTCTCTAATTCTAACTCTCTTTCCGTCTTCTTTTCTTGCAATTCTTGCTCCATCTTCTTTTCTTGCAACTCTTGCTCCAACTTCTTTTCCCGCAATTCTCGCTCCAACTTCTTTTCTTCAAATTCTTTCTTTTCTTTTCTTGTAACTCGAATTCTCTTGTTTTGAGCTCTAACTATTCAGTACGAGCATCCCTTAAGGCATTCTGTTTCTCAATCCTTTCCTTCTCTTCCATCTCTTTCTTTTCCTTCTGTTCCTTCTCTTTCTTTTCCTTCTCCAAAGCTTTTTGATTCTCTGCTGAGTAGTACTATGCCTTGGCAAAATCCATCAGTTCTTTCTGTGTGTACCCATATTCTTTGCCCATCTGAATGCAACCCTCTTGGTCCATGATGTACACTCGGAATACTCACTATTATCTTCTGCTATAGATTCTTACTATGCAACTACTCACCTGTATGTACTGACACCACTTCCCTTATATCAACACATAACTCTCTGCTTACAAAGTATGCAGTAATGATAGTAAATATTGATAACACTTCTCAAATTTACACCTATATATGCATGTAAGTATATACCTCCTCACCTCTCACTGTATACACATAATCCACTTTACTTTTTAATGTATAAATATAATCTTACTTTGCCACTTGGCTACTGTCTCCTCACTCTGAAAATTTGGTCCTTCCGAACACTTAGTCTCTGTGATACACTCAAAGACCCTTACAATAGTCGACAGTTGTATAACATCAGCTGATGATACTTCCTAGTGCTATGACACCACTGTACCAACTTGACAATAAATCAGCTTTTACTCCAAAGTCTGTTACTGTCTTTTGGCACTATGATATGCGAGTGTTTCACAATGTTCACTCCACAGTTCTACACTACAGCAATCCAACAGTTTATAGCACCGACAATACCAGGGTCACGACAGAGGCGTTGGAAGGCACCCACTGGATGGGCCCCTCAGTGAAGTAAGGTCACAACAGAGGCGTTGGAAGGCACCCACTGGATGGGCCCCTCGGTGAAGTAAGGTCACGACAGAGGTGTTGGAAGGCACCCACTGGACAGGCCCCTTGATGAAGTAAGGTCACGACAGAGGTGTTGGAAGGCACCCACTGGACAGGCCCTTCATTTAAGTAAGTACATGACCAACAAGATTTCCAACCAAGAAGAGTACCACATATCCTGTGATACCTCTACTCCTATTGATCTCCTTACCATCTGCCAATTCCTATCAACAACTTCCTTCCACCCTATACCAAACTTGACCAAACTATCTCCCATCTGGCACCCATTTGCCGCCTGGGAATTTCTATACCAGATAGTACCGACACCTCACACCCTGCTGCTCCACCTGGATCACTATCACTATGCCACAAAATTACCTTGCAATACCTCAAACTGACAAGCCAGATGCAAGTTGCAACTTAATTCTATCACTTTGACACAAATTCTACTAGTAATTGCCACTGTAGCACCAAAATATACTTGCAACACGATGTCAAACACACTGTCCAATACTCTCTGAACTTGAAAAATGCCACTGTTGCCTAACTAGGTCACTAGCGTTATCGAGGTCACTCAACCGTAAACAGTTCACTGCACAATCGATACTACCTAACAAACACACTGTGTGAGCACTGGAAAACCAAAATAACTCACTATCGTGATTCCTGTAACCTGCGAGTGTAAATACACTGCTACTATTACCTTCTATCACTCTGTGTGCATAACTTCTAGCCTTATAGTGGAACTCTAGGCCCCACGGCCTTTAAAGAATACAACCGAGCCACCCAGCTGTCAAGAGGACTATATGCTGTGGATTTGTAAACACACACCAGTCCTACTGATAACAAGGCTCGTCCTTCCAAAGGTACGACCACCACATATAATGCTGACAATAAGGAATAACACCTTTTACAGGAATTTCCCTTTAATGATCGAATGCACACAATATCGCCACACAAGGCTACAAATATATGAATTAGATATATAGACACATCAATACATGCCAGAGCAACTTGCCTTGATAGATTTGGCTAATACCCGCATATAACACAATATGGTGGCCTAGTATTAGCAATGAACTGACCACCGCTCACCATAGCGGCCCTAAGTTTATAACAATGAAAAACCTCCAAAACTGGACAACGAATACTCTGCGTTATCTAGAAAAATGACACTAGTTAACAATCCACACTAGAATTACACACTACACTCCAAATACTCTGCAGGAAGGCAAAACTCAGAATATGAATTTCATGGCACACTCTTCTCAGCAAACTGCTGGGCAGGGAAAAACTCAGTACGTCCGCTCTCGGACAAGACTAGGCGATCACTGCCTATCTTCGCGCCCAAAAAATCCCGCTTCCGTCAATCACATGACTTGAGCGATCCAGTTATCTCAGGGTTGCCAAAACTCAGCGTTAACAATGTTGTAGCCAATATAAATTTTCGTCACCGCGAAAGCGCGCCGTGACATACCCCCCCCCCCCCAAGAAAGAAAACGTAGTTTCTTCCACCGGAGGGGCTTCGCCCGACCCCCTTCGGAGTATGGACGAACATATGCCATCATAGCATCTCGTCATCTGCCTAGAGAGCGCCATAGTTCTCCACCACCATTGTCGTACATGCCTTCTCAACCTATCCACAAAACACAATATGAATATGAAGTAGGCTAACCCAGGTACTGGTAGTCGTGAAAAAATAACAACGACCACCCACACCTGATCTATCAAACATCCTATATAGTACATTCATAGTTATTCTTATCTAGGCATCCACAACCGTAAATAACCTCATACCATAGACAATCATTTGTAACATGGTTTAAATATACATTCAATATAACTCTATAGCAAATTGCCTTTATGGCACCATGATACATACATTACCAAGCATGACATAGCTAGTTACCAACATGATCTTTCAAGATCACAAAACATCTCAAATGTGGTTGCAATTCATTGCACCCCACTTACACATGTAAATACTTCCCAATGGACACCTCAATACATTATACAGTTGCCCAGAACAACTCATCTTCATCAGAATAGTACTGGTTGCGTAGGTCAGACGCCACTGTTCGGTTCACTTTAACCGAAAGACACGACTAGCACGCGAAACCAATACCTATCCCTTGCTGTTGCTGGACTATCAGCAGGTGGTTATGGAGCAACAACATGTGCTTCCACCTGACTGCATCACGCGCACCCCACCTATTCGCAAAACCACACGTGCAACTTTGATATTGTCCCGCAATGACAATCCCTCCACGAACTTCACTGGCACAACTTCATTAAACACTCGTCTGAGTGTGCACCAACTAGCACTCAGGGGAACATTACGAACCCACACCGTGCAATCGCCAGCTATCGAGCCCTCGTATATGCTTCTACTGCTCCCATTCATGTCACTTGGCACATTCTGCGAACCACGTCTCAGATGTACCTTCTTGTCAGGCGGCGATACCTCGACCATCTGATCCTTCTCCTCGGGACTTTGATGTTGCCGAGCCTCTGCTCCAGCCACACCCATGGCCCTATGTACTCCCCGTACATTGCCGACGATTAGATCGGCAATCGGACCCTCGAGGACGAATGCGTTCACTCTACCCGACAGGAACGGCGTGTCCACATTAATACACGCCTGGGGGTAAGACTCAACTTTGCCCCCAAATGTAGTACACTTTACAGTTTTGCCTGTAAGGCAGGACTCGTCTATACACGACCGCCGCACCCCACCGCGCATCAGAGTTGGAAGATCGACTATCTGAGGAACCACTCCTCTGCTTGTGATGTTTTGTACAAAACCTGATCCTCGTCCTGCGTCTCCTCAAAGTGTACCTGCTTTCGCGTTTGGGGCTCTCCTCTGTCACTATCACTTTTAAATTGTCGGTTCTGCTAGTTCGAGTGACCATTCCTATGGGATCGGAAGTTCCCATAATTTCCTCCTCTTGGCTGATAGGGCCTAGAGGAACTCTCAAGCTTCTGCTCTTGGCCACTGTCTGCCTTGCCTGACCGATTTCGCCATGGATGGCGCTGAACTTTGCCGACACCAGCAATTAAGGCGTCTGACAGACCAGACCTTTGGAAGGGTTTACTCGGATGGTCAGGACATAATGATGACCCAATTGGGCCATGGACTCAATGTCTTTTGGCTGGTGCTCTTGAAAGAATGCCACCAACTCAGTTGAGCACGACGACAACACTTTGTCTCATAGCACCAAGTCTAGCAAGCCATCATAGTCCTTATTAATCCCCTCCATCTCAATCCATCTGTTGAGCAGAAGTTTTATCTTCGAGATAAAGTCCTCGAAGTCTTGGTCTGCGCTTGGCATCGCGATTCTGAAATGCGTCTGGTACCCATCAGCAGTCAGACGGAACTTCAAGAGCAACCTTTCCTTTGTCATAATTGGCCCTTTCTTCTAGCGGGAGGCTATAGAAAGTCTCCATCGCCGGCCCCACTAGCAGCGTGGATAACACAGATGGCCACTGATCTCTGTCAGCCTTCCAGGCCACGCATTCGGCCTCGATCCTCTCGAGGAAAAAATCTAAACTATCGATTTTGTCATTGAAATTCGGCAGACGCAGCCTAAAGGGACGATGGACCCCCCAGGCGTTGAGTTCTGACCACTCGCACCCAGCTCTAACTTCTTTAATTGTATCTTCTTATCCATCCTCACTCTCTCCTTCTCTAATTCTAACTCTCTTTCCGTCTTCTTTTCTTGCAATTCTTGCTCCATCTTCTTTTCTTGCAACTCTTGCTCCAACTTCTTTTCCCGCAATTCTCGCTCCAACTTCTTTTCTTCAAATTCTTTCTTTTCTTTTCTTGTAACTCGAATTCTCTTGTTTTGAGCTCTAACTATTCAGTACGAGCATCCCTTAAGGCATTCTGTTTCTCAATCCTTTCCTTCTCTTCCATCTCTTTCTTTTCCTTCTGTTCCTTTCTTTCTTTTCTTCTCTTTCTTTTCCTTCTCCAAAGCTTTTTGATTCTCTGCTGAGTAGTACTATGCCTTGGCAAAATCCATCAGTTCTTTCTGTGTGTACCCATATTCTTTGCCCATCTGAATGCAACCCTCTTGGTCCATGATGTACACTCGGAATACTCACTATTATCTTCTGCTATAGATTCTTACTATGCAACTACTCACCTGTATGTACTGACACCACTTCCCTTATATCAACACATAACTCTCTGCTTACAAAGTATGCAGTAATGATAGTAAATATTGATAACACTTCTCAAATTTACACCTATATATGCATGTAAGTATATACCTCCTCACCTCTCACTGTATACACATAATCCACTTTACCTCTTAATGTATAAATATAATCTTACTTTACAATAGTCGACAGTTGTATAACATCAGCTGATGATACTTCCTGGTGCTATGACACCACTGTACCAACTTGACAATAAATCAGCTTTTACTCCAAAGTCTGTTACTGTCTTTTGGCACTATGATATGCGAGTGTTTCACAATGTTCACTCCACAGTTCTACACTACAGCAATCCAACAGTTTATAGCACCGACAATACCAGGGTCACGACAGAGGCGTTGGAAGGCACCCACTGGATGGGCCCCTCAGTGAAGTAAGGTCACAACAGAGGCGTTGGAAGGCACCCACTGGATGGGCCCCTCGGTGAAGTAAGGTCACGACAGAGGTGTTGGAAGGCACCCACTGGATGGGCCCCTTGGTGAAGTAAGGTCACGACAGAGGCGTTGGAAGGCACCCACTGGACAGGCCCTTCATTTAAGTAAGTACATGACCAACAAGATTTCCAACCAAGAAGAGTACCACATATCCTGTGATACCTCTACTCCTATTGATCTCCTTACCATCTGCCAATTCCTATCAACAACTTCCTTCCACCCTATACCAAACTTGACCAAACTATCTCCCATCTGGCACCCATTTGCCGCCTGGGAATTTCTATACCAGATAGTACCGACACCTCACACCCTGCTGCTCCACCTGGATCACTATCACTATGCCACAAAATTATTTTGCAATACCTCAAACTGACAAGCCAGATGCAAGTTGCAACTTAATTCTATCACTTTGACACAAATTCTACTAGTAATTGCCACTGTAGCACCAAAATATACTTGCAACACGATGTCAAACACACTGTCCAATACTCTCTGAACTTGAAAAATGCCACTGTTGCCTAACTAGGTCACTAGCGTTATCGAGGTCACTCAACCGTAAACAGTTCACTGCACAATCGATACTACCTAACAAACACACTGTGTGAGCACTGGAAAACCAAAATAACTCACTATCGTGATTCCTGTAACCTGCGAGTGTAAATACACTGCTACTATTACCTTCTATCACTCTGTGTGCATAACTTCTAGCCTTATAATGGAACTCTAGGCCCCACGGCCTTTAAAGAGTACAACCGAGCCACCCAGCTGTCAAGAGGACTATATGCTGTGGATTTGTAAACACACCAGTCCTACTGATAACAAGGCTCGTCCTTCCAAAGGTACGACCACCACATATAATGCTGACAATAAGGAATAACACCTTTTACAGGAATTTCCCTTTAATGATCGAATGCACACAATATCGCCACACAAGGCTACAAATATATGAATTAGATATATAGACACATCAATACATGCCAGAGCAACTTGCCTTGATAGATTTGGCTAATACCCGCATATAACACAATATGGTGGCCTAGTATTAGCAATGAACTGACCACCGCTCACCATAGCGGCCCTAAGTTATAACAATGAAAAACCTCCAAAACTGGACAACGAATACTCTGCGTTATCTAGAAAAATGACACTAGTTAACATTCCACACTAGAATTACACACTACACTCCAAATACTCCGCAGGAAGGCAAAACTCAGAATATGAATCTCATGGCACACTCTTCTCAGCAAACTGCTGGGCAGGGAAAAACTCAGTACGTCCGCTCTCGGGCAAGACTAGGCAATCACTGCCTATCTTCGCGCCCAAAAAATCCTGCTTCTGTCAATCACATGACTTTAGCGATCCAGTTATCTCAGGGTTGCCAAAACTCAGCGTTAACAATGTATCCAATATAATTTTTCATCACCGCGAAATCGCGCCGTGACATCCATGTTTCAGAGCCATATAATAGTACTGACTTGACATTTGAGTTGAAGATTCTTCTTTTTTGTGTTGGATTGGATTTCTCTTGATCTCCATATATTTCCCAATGCAATGAAAGCTCCTCTTGCTTTTTGTATTCTTATTTTGATATCAATGCTTGACCCTCCAACTTTGTCTATATTGCTGCTAAGATATGTGTACAATTCTACATCTTGTAGTGGTATTTCTTCAAGTTCAACCCTGTTATCATTAACTGCATTTATTCTCATTATGTGTGTCTTTTCACTGTGTATTTTCAGACCCAGTTGCTGTGACTTCACATCGAGTGTTTTCATTTTGTCCTACATCTGATTACGGTTATGGGACAGAAGAGCCAAGTCATCAGCAAAATCTAGATCATCCAACTGCTTAGTCAGAGTCCACTGGATTCCATTTCTGTTGTGTGTTGTCGATGTTTTCATAACCCAGTATTGATACTAAGAAAAGAAATAGAAACAAGAGGCATCCCTATCGTACTCCCGTTCTTATCCAAAATGGTTCTGTAAGTTGTCCTTCATGAAGAATTCTGCATGTCATGTCTTCATATGTTTTCTGTATTAAATTAATCATCTTCAGGAGAACTTCATTTTGCCTCATCAATTTCCAAAGTGATTCTCTGATTACACAGTGTAGACAGAGAAAGTTAATATGCATGTTGTAAAAACGTGATAAGGAGGG
The DNA here is from genome assembly GCA_024509875.1 of Oreohelix idahoensis. Lineage (NCBI taxonomy): Eukaryota > Metazoa > Mollusca > Gastropoda > Stylommatophora > Oreohelicidae > Oreohelix > Oreohelix idahoensis. Next base: position 449,545 of record JAMPIV010004476.1, read on the forward strand.
TTGTGCAAAGGGCCTATATACCCTATCCTGTAGAAGTGTTAAACCATTAAAAACTTCAACACACAGCATGGACAGGTCAACTAAATGAAATATGTAATTCATCCATCCAAGACAGAAGAAGATCCTCTGATAAGGAAGCTCATGATGCAACACATAGAAAGCTGAAAGGAGTCTGTGTTTCCAACTAACTTGTTTTGTCTAGTAAAATCTCCAGAATTGGCATCTGAAATGTTTGTACTTTAATACTACACAGGTGGCTGGAGAAATATGGAATTTCATTATAGATATTCTGGTACTTTGTGCAACTATGGCATAGAGACAAAGAAACTGATGACAAATGATGCTGTCCTCAAGACAGCAGAAAAAAAGTGACCACCACAGATAATGGGTGGCTCTAATGCTGTCTAAGGAAACACAGAAAGCATTCATTGAATGGGAAGCAATGGCAGATTTATAACAGCAACACTCAAAAAATTCACAAAGAAAATAAATATCATCCAACCTCATCCACCCATCAATGACAAAAACTGAATAAGTTAAACAGAATTTTGCACCAGACTAAAAAGTTTTTATCATAGATAATGAGACAAGACATAATGAGAGAAGACATAATGAGAGAAGACATAATGAGACAAGACATAATGAGAGAAGACATAATGAGAGAAGACATAATGAGAGAAGACATAATGAGAGAAGACATAATGAGACAAGACAAGACATGACAATTATAAGGGTGACCGAAATAGAAAATAGGAATAGACAACACTTGCTTTCAAGAAATCATTGGAAAACGTGGATAAGACAAATGGAATTCACAAACTTCTGTGCTTCAAATCAACTGGCTATAGGAGGAAGCATCTTCTTCTTCTTCCGTCCTTAGCCACCGACCGTCAAAGCAGTCAGTGGCCATTACACCTAGTGGCGTCTTAGGGCAACAGCAGATAGGTTTTCTTTGCCATTGTTTCCCATCACGCCTAGTGGCGTCTTTAGGGCAACGGCAAATCAACCCATTTGCTGCTGTTTCCGTAATCGAAGTGACTGGCAAACGGGTGATCAGCCCGTTGTGCGAAGGAGGAAGCATATTTCCATATAAAAAGCAACATGGATATCACTAGAACAGAGAATCAGACTGATCATATACAAATCAATACAACAAAAGTTTAGATCATCAGTACATGACATAAAGGTCTCATTCACATAAGGACCTAAAATAAATTAGCTTGAAAAATGAGATGACATCAAAACAAGAAATAAGTTTATATAAATACATAAACTATCCTACATTATGCACAAGAACAAAGCCCACATTTATGAGAAAAACAAGAAATGTGCCCTTTATTAAATGAGAAAAAAAAAAAATCAGGTAACACAGAAATGAGAAACAAAAAAAAATGAGCCCACACAGAAATGAGAAACAAAAAAAATGAGCCCACACAGAAAGAAAAAGCAAAAAAAAAAAAAAAAAAGAGCCAACACAGAAATGAGAAACAAAAAAATGAGCCCACACAACAATGAGAAACAAAACAACAACAAAAATGAGCCCACACAGAAATGAGAAACAAAAAAAATGAGCCCACACAGAAAGAAGAAGCAAAAAAAAATGAGCCAACACAGAAATGAGAAACAAAAAAATGAGCCCACACAAAAATGAGAAACAAAACAACAACAAAAATGAGCCCACACAGAAATGAGAAAAAAAAAATGAGCCCACACAGAAATGAGAAACAAAACAAAAAAAAATGAGCCTACACAGAAATGAAAAAAAAAAAAAAAAAAAAATGAGCCCACACAGAAATGAGAAACAAAACAAAAAAAATGAGCCCACACAGAAATGAGAAACAAAAAAATGAGCCAACACAGAAATGAGAAACAAAACAAAATAAATGAGCCCACACAGAAATGAGAAACAAAAAAATGAGCCCACACAGAAATGAGAAACAAAAAAAAATGAGCCCATGCAGAAATGAGAAACAAAAAAAAACATGAGCCAACACAGAAATGAGAAACAAAACAAAAAAAATGAGCCCACACAGAAATGAGAATAAAAAAAATGAGCCCACACAGAAATGAGAAACAAAAAAAAAATGAGCCCACACAGAAATAAGAAACACAAGTAATGTGGTCACAGTGAAATGAGAAACACAAGAAATGAGTCCACACAGACTTGAGAAACACAAGAAATGAGTTCACACAGACATGAGAAACATAAGTAATGTGCTCACATTAAAATGAGAACTACAAAAATTGTGTTCACAGTGAAATTAAAACCACAAAAAAAGTTCACAATGATATGATTGTCACAGTTTGATATAAGTAGGATGATAGATTCTGTCTGAGGTCAGACAGACTATTAAAGGGAAAGTGTGAATTGATAGAAAAATAGAATCACGGGTGCAAAGTTGGGAGAAGATATGTCTCTGGAGGGTAGTGGTGCTACTCCTTCAGTCTACCTGGTGACTAACTTTTAATAAAACAATCTTGCCCCACCCTCCAATGTTTGTAAAAGACTTTACTCTATACTCAGTAAGGAACACTACAGTTACAACACCAACATGACATTTAAAGGTAAGGCGTTCTGACCAGCACAATAATATGTTTCTGGGTTTTTATTAACAATAAAAAAAACTGCATAACATCCAACGTAGCAAAATGCGAACAAAAGAAAGACACAGTAAACTCCGTGTACCTACCCTGAAAATAAACAATGTCGGAAGGATACACAGCAAAGAAAATGAACCTCCAAAAATTAAATAATTTCCCCAAGAGAAAAATACACTGTGGCCACCTCCCTCTACTTCCTTCCTACACTCACACGGACACACCTAAGTTCTCTCAAACCACTCCCGCTCTTAAAACCAACAGTTCTAATACAGTCTTGCTGTCACCTGGACAGGGGTCCCCAGTCCAATAAAATTAGATGACCGTGTTTGCATTCTTCTACTTCTTTGATCCTTAGCCGCCAACCTCAAAGCAGTCAGTGGCCATCACGCCTGGTGACGTCTTGTAGAGCAACAACAAACTGATTCCACTTTGCTTGGTTGGTGGCGATCCTTCATACAGTGCCCCAACTCTGGTTCATTCATTGCATCTCAACCTCCACAGTCCTCCACCAAGTTGTTTTTGTCTTTCGTTTTCCTTCAGGGGTCCATAGCATAGCTGTTCTTGTGATGGCATCGGAGTCTCTTCTGAGGACATGGCCAACCCAGCTCCAGCATCTGCCAGCTATGATTGTGTGAATGTCCTCTTGCTTGCTCCAAGTAAGCAGATCTTGGTTGGTGATGGTATTTGGCCAAAAGATTAGGAGAATTTTTCTTAGGCAGGTTGTGTGAAAAAAAGAAATTTTCGACATTTCCTTCTCTGTAACTCTTCAGCATTCCGCACCATAGAGAAGTACAGAAAACTGATACAATCTTAATTTTGTGCTTGTGCTGTACTGAGAAAATGTCCAGATGTTGTCTAAAAAAGGCTGTTCTTGCTTTGTTCATTCTGTTGTTGATGTCTTTGCTTGCTCTGCCGTCTGGTGTTACTATGCATCCTAGGTATGTGAAGGTGTCTGTCTGTTCCAGTTGCTGATTCCTTACTGATATGGGCTAAGGGTTGCTCACATTGAGCGTCATGAACTCAATGTGAGCAATCATTTAATGTATTATCTTCTTTAGATTGATGTTCAAGCCCTTCTGCTGGCTATACTTATTAAGTCTATCCGTTTTTCCTGGATGTGTTGATGTGAATGTGCTAGTAGTGCAGTGTCATCTGCATATTCCAGATCTTCCAATGTAAAAAATGTAGTCCATCTTATTCCTCTTGAACTGCCCTCTGTTGTCTGGTGCATCACACAGTCTATGACTGTTAAAAATAGAGTGGTTGATAAGGGGCATCCCTGTCGTACTCCTGTCTTCACCTCAAAGGTTAGGTTGCTCTGCCCAATGCTACATGTAAAGTTGGCATAGAGGCTTTTTATGATTGACACTATGCAGCTTGGAATTCCATAAGCCCTCAGTATTTTCCATAAACTGTCCCTATGTATACTGTCAAAAGCCTTTTCAAAATCAACTAAATTAATGTACAGCTGTCTTTGCCATTCTGAGCACTGCTCTATAATGTTCCTGAGGGTAACTATATGATCTGCATATCTTCTGTTCTTTCTAAATCCTGCTTGTTCTTTCCTCAGTTTGTGGTCTACTGCTTTTGAAATTCTTTGTATAATTATCCTGCCTAGTATTTTGCTGGGAACTGAGAGAAGAGTGATTCCTCTCCAATTATTGCAGTCTGCAAGATCTCCCTTCTTGGGGGATTTGACAATTATTCCTTTGTTCCACCCCATTGGTGTTGTCCCTGTTTTACAGACGTGCAAATAGTGGTTCTAATAGTTCTGCTGCTAGCTCAGGGTCTGTCTTAAATAGCTCTACATTTCAGTTATCATGGTCAGGAGCTTTTCCATTCTTTAACCTTTTGATTGCTGTGATGATTTCTTCTTTTCGTGGAATGTCTGTATTAACATCTAGATCGTTTGCCTTATTAGGTGATAAATCCAAAACTGAGAAGAAACATGTAGGTCAACCCTGTCCGGCTGGATTTAGTAATCCACTTTTGCCGGGGGAAATAGTAACATGTAACTTCCACAGTGCGACTACTGCAGTAACTCCGAGTGAACAAAAGGTGGTGAACGGGAAAATAAGCTTAATTGCAGCACACGAATATTATCCGAATGTGCTGATCTAGTAGTAAGTTCACGTGAGAACTTTCAGAGGCTGACACCAGCTGGTTCTTTCTTGGTTATGTGGTTGTATCCTCTTCAACAACTGGGTGGTAATGGGTTACACCAATATGGCCTGTATGTATGAATGGCAAGTTATAACAGCTTGTGAACGAGGCTGTATGCGCTGCACGGCCATAATGTAATCCACGAAATAGCCGCCAGTGGTAGCATTTTGGCAGTTAATCCGTCAGCAAAGAAAAATGAGGCCTAGTAAATGCAAGAGACTAAACATTGTGCATAATAAATCTCCATAGACTCTGGTTGAGCCCGTAGATAGCAAACACTCTCTGTTTTTCTGATCAGGGTCTGGAAAAATAAAGACATTCAAAAACATTGACATGGTTTTGTTCAACCAGAACGATCGACGCTAACAGGCGTACAACCATCCACCCTCTCTTCTGTCTTCCACGAAAACGCATACAAATACACTTCAATAAACATGCGCCATGTCCCCACCCACCTCAGGCAAATTCCTCTCTCGTGCTTGGCTAGCGAGCCGGCGAGGGGCGTTGGCGTAACACACACACGATCAGCCTCGCTAAGCAAGGTCAGGCATTCACCTCACACCACGGTATGTGATGCAGAATTGACAGGCGTAATTGACATGTACGTGGGAAATAAAATTAAATAATACTAGGATAGTTAAATAGGCGTGATGGGAAACAATGGCAAAGAAAACCTATCTGCTGTTGCCCTAAGACGCCACTAGGCGTAATGGCCACTGACTGCTTTGACGGTCGGTGGCTAAGGACGGAAGAAGAAGAAGAAGGATAGTTAAAAACTTAAACGGCGTAATGATCTCCTTCCGTTTTACCTTGCGTTATGAATTAATTATTTTAAGCAACAGAATAGGTAACCCTGGGTAGATTATATCTGCATAAAATCTTATACGCTACCACTCCATATGACTCTAAACAATTATTTCGCTCTTACCAGCTTCACGGAATAATCTCCATATGGCCTTAATTCACAACTGCTATCAACAGGAAGGATAACATGCACACATGCTAGAAAATCCAAGAGAATGACTGAATGAGAGTTATAGAGACAGTCGCTTAAATCCTACAAGATGATGCCAGATATTTTGGCTCGCTTTCGCAGACCATTCGATATGAAACAGTGTACTAGCACGTAATAGGACTCAAGAGCTTCTGATCTCCCCCCGATTAAACAGACGATAAGCCTGCATTAAAAATAAACATAAATGGGAAGATCCTGTAGCGAGTCAAGAGTTTCTCATATCTTGGTCATATAATAACAGAAGATAGCAGATATGAAACGGAAATCAACAAGAGAATAGGAATGACCAAAGCTACATTCAACAACATCACGTCACAAATTAAAATTGAGAATCATCAAGTGTTATATATATATATATATATATATATATATATATATATATATATTCCTTATTTCTGTAGAGCGTAGAAACATGGACTATGAATAAGCAATTGGAATTGAGGCCTTTGAGATGTGGATATTTAGAAGAATGGGGCGCATCTCATGGACAGAGAAGAAAACAAATAATGAGGTCCTAGAAAACTTAGGTATCACCAAAATTAGGCAGCTACAATATTTTGGCCATGTAAAAAGACCTTGCAGATGACCTTAATAGAAGGCAGAGTTGAAGGTAAATGTGCTAGAGGATGACAGTGCTATAAGTGGGAAGATAACATCAAGAAATGGACAGGAAAGAGTCTGCCAGAGTGCACCGTCAAGACAAGAGACTTAGAATTAAAAAAAGACTGTCGCTTGTCAAGCAACATCCATGGATATAGCTACTCACAACAGGACTTATTTTAGAAGTTTAGTTAACTCCTTTTGCGTTTCGTTGATTATTTACTTTCTTGTGTCAATATTTTTTTCTGGTTTTGCGATTTTCTTGCGTTATTATTGTTCTTTTTTTTGCTCATCACCTGTTTTGTTTACTTTCTCATCTGCCTTCTATTGCTATTTTTTGTATATGTTTCTCATCATCGTATGTATTTGTAATATCTTTCTTTGACTTGCATGTAATTCTTGTCCTTGTCACCTGTTTGTAACTGTGGCTAACAAAGGGTGAAACCCAAAACATCCTGTGTTTCTTGTGTACCTTTAACTAGTAAAACTGATTTCATAAAATTTTATTTTTTTAATTTAAATATTTGTTTCCTTACCAGTTTTACAGCAGCCTCCTCATTTATTGTTATATACTATTTGCTAATAACATAGTTGCAAATGTCAATCAAAACTTCTGAAAGTCTAAATGTCCTGACTGACTAATCTCAAATCTTGCACTAATTCAGAGTTTAACATTACTAGGAAATCTGCATCCCCAGGGATATTATACATTCAGTTCATCTATAAAATGGTCATATGAGAAAGCAAGTCAAGAATTTGTTAAACTGCAGGACTTTTACACTGATAGCGCATTTCGGTAAAATATTTTTGTGTACTCTACACAGTTCCTACACAGATTGCTAGAGCTATAACCACTGATGGACAAGTAACATGTTGTACGAATAACCTGCCCCTGACTCACCAGGATTTTCCATTCTTCTCTTGTCTATTGTGTTATTCTTTCTCCCTCTTTCTTACGTATGCCTGCTACATAATTGTTTATGTTTATTATTTATTATTCACAGACCTTGGGTTTTACTCTTTGTTCCTCTACAGATTTCAACCATGTTGTTTTTGTTGCTGTCATCAAATCTTAATGAAAATCCTTTTCTGGCAAACTGAGGTGGGCTAGTGTTTGGCTAGTCGACAAAGTGATATAGTTCACACTAGTGTAAAGAATGCTAGCATTGTAACATGCCTTTATTAACCTTCTATCACCTGTTCACCAAAAAATGATGTAAGGTGACATAGTACTGTAACTTGGGCAATGAAGGTAGAATGTTTACTTAAGTGAGTCCACATCTTATAACATACCTCTGAATATGTCTCAAATCACTAATTTACTGTACGAAAAATTCGATTTTTATGTCTTGTTGTTGTTGTTTTGTTTTTTTTAAATTCATTATTTTTATTATTATTATGTTTTTAATCTTTTTTTATTATATTTTATTTATTTATTTTTTTAAATTAATTTTTTATTTTTTTTTTATTTTAAAAACATACTTTAATTATGATGATTATTGCAAATGTAATATTACTTTTATAATGATAAATGCCTTAATAATGCTTAAAGTAAATGTGAGGATGAAAGGATATTGTATACATGATGAGAGAGAGAGGAAGGGCAGAATGTGTGCCCAATTCTTAACCCTTTGAAAAGAAAGTTCGTTTGTTCGTGTTAAAACAAGCCTTTTCTCAGCAAGTTCCAGACTGAAAACATCATACTTTCTTGTCTATGTGCTCATCTATGAATTTGCAAAATACTTTTTTAATTAAAAAAATATACCACAACAATAAAAACATTTACCACAACAATAAAAAAGTTTACCACAACAATAAAAATAGTTTACCACAACAATAAAAAAGTTTACCACAACAATAAAAATAGTTTACCACAACAATAAAAAAGTATACAACAATAAAAAAAATGAAGAGTTTTTTCTCCTTATGTTTTATATTATGGTGATGTAACTGATATTTGTGAGTAATTCCTACAACACATGTTCCATGTTTTATGAGCACCTGCAAAAGTACTGGGTTCTTGATACATTAGCATCACATTCTATTCTACCCAGGTGTAAAAGAGCACCTGACTCTGCTCTTAAGTTAGTGAAGGAAAAGGCAGTCAGAAAAGGTGTCTAATATTTATTTACAGTGAGAAAAGGAATTGGTTACCCCACCTATCGAATCTGGACCTTGTAAAATGAAGACTCTAACATTTCACTCCCTACAGCAACATCTGCTGGCCTCTTAAAGAAAAAGTACCGGATCTGGAATTAGTAAAATGAAGTCTCTAACACTTTGTTCCTCTACAGCAGTATCTGCTATCAAACCTGTATTTTTTTTCTAAAGTATGTTATTTTATAGCTTGCAAAAGGCATTTATGGGCAAATTATACACCACAAACATCATACGTGTAAAGTTCCTTTCATGAATGAACTCTTAATTATGCTGATTCAAGTCACATTTATAATTATATCCCACACCACAAACATCACACATGTAATGTTTCTCTAATGTGTTTTCTTATGTTAACTCCGCCTAGGCCAGTCCAAGCGCAGCTGAAAAAGGAGGAGGGTGGCCTGCATGGAGACCGTAAGGAGGCAGCCAATCACCTGTTTGCCTTAAAACATGATTACACGAAATACAAGAGAGAAAACCGGACTCTTTCTAAAGGTGACGAACTAGAACGGACTACGGACTACAACTTACGGAACTTGGAACACAAGAAGTATAAATAGGAAGGAAGAGGAGCTGGTGAAAGAGATGAGGAAAGCAAAACTAGAAATCCTGGCTTTAACGGAAATGAAGAAAAAGGGACAAGGAGTCATGGATCTTGATGGTGGCATGCTGCTCTACAGTGGTGTCCCCCACATCTAAAGGAGCTAAAGGGGGGCATGGGTTGCATTGTGGCCAAATACCAAAGGGATAGTATCAAGGGATGGAACTTTGTCTCAGAATGCATTATGGTCCTAAAACTAAAAGAAGGAGAAACCATAGTCAACCTTGTTAAAGTGTATGGGCCAAATGAGAATGAGAGAGCAGAGGTCAAGGAGGAATTCTTTGAGCTGCTTCAAAGGACAATGCATGACTGCCTAGATGAAATTATCATGCTCAGAAATTTCAGTGCCAGAGTTGGAAATTAGATGGGGTGGAGTTATCGGAAGACATGGAGAAGATACTCTTAATGACAATGGAAAGTGACTCCTTGGATTCCGCACTAAGCATAATCTGATTATTACAAACACTAAGTTCCCCCATAAGCACATACATGCATACACTAGATGTGAACCAACAAAGAATGAGAAGTCAGTGATCGACTATGCCATAGTTAGGAAGAACTCATTCAAGTATGTCCGGGATGCTAGAGTCTGGAGGGGGCCAGAGGTTGGAAGTGATCACTACCTGCTAACAATCAAAAGAACAACTGAAAGAGTTTATCAGCCTATGAACTGCCTAACATCATGCAAGAAACTAAGTAAACGAATGGGAGAAATGAGCGTTAATACCTACAAGCTGAGAGAGCCAGAAGTTAAGATCATATATCAGGGGCTTATTGCTACAGCGTTGAGAAACACAGAAGAACAACTGTGACAGTCTGATTTTATGGAAAGGGATGAAAATCTGTATATCACTTGAGATAAGGGAAATAATCCCAAGACTTTCTTTATTGTGGTTCTTCTGGGGAAGACTGGTTATTCACCAGAGATGTTGCTTCCAGAAGAGAGGAACAACCCAGGTAATTAGGAGTACTCATAAGTGCCTTTGTGGTTTCAAAACTGAACTTGAAGGATTTGTATATAATCAATAACTCGAACAGTCAAAGGAAACTTCAATAGAGCAGATTACTTGAAAAGTCCAGTAGATATAAAAGATATCTTTTATTCTGTTTCGTTTCAAAATGAGGAAAATGTGGCAGTTCGATAAGAATTTCTGGTGGGGGAAAGTAAAACTGCCAGCTTTAGCCTCCAAGACAAAAGGCTTACGGCTCCTCAATACTCTAGTCGTTTTTGTGACATCTGTGGAAATCCTAGCGAAATAAAAATTCGATTCAAGACTTCAATTAAAACTAGATCGAACTTACTTCATGTGGAATGAACCACAAACTGGATCGTGGCAGGGGTTAGTGCTGGGTCACCAACTTTCCTGGTTGGTAGGAGATCTCTAGACGGTTATATTAATATCCAAACCGTATGAGTCAAGGGCTTTTTCGTTCAGTAGTAGGGGATGCGCCAGGTTGCTCCACACCTCGACTAAAGAACGCCCTATGTTGGTTTGACTCTAGCTTTGAGATAACTGTCTCAAGCTCTGACTGGTTACTAAGATGCATCAGTCTTTATACTTGTCTGGTGCTATGGCTTGCCAGAGGAAGTATTTCTCATTGGAGTTAAGACCGGAAACCTTCTAATGATTGGTCTTGGGGGCTAGTGGACTGTTGAAATAATCTTTAACCTAACTAACTACGAATCCTCTAGTCTAAAATTATTGTTTCTATGTGATGATGACCAACCATTGTTTAAAGTTCTCTCTAATCTAAATGTTTTCCGGTCTGACTTGTATGGAGGCCACACAAAGTTTGATGACATCATGGGTTCATGTGTGTCATGACTGATGATGTCATTGATTCTTGACTAGGGGTTTATTTATCTCTAACTAGTCATTCATAAATATTTTACTATATGGCTAACTGTTGTAGCGACGTAGTAGTCTATACTGTTACACAACCTGATGCTTGGAAACCCTCTGGCTTAAATTCAAGGACATCATAAAGACATCGGCAGCAGAAGCATGTGGTGAAGTTTGACTTGGGAACAAGAGAAAGAGGACACCTTGGTGGACAGAGGAAGTCAAAGAGAAAATAAGAGAGAAGAAAGTGGCATGGAAACAATACTTAGGAGCTAAAAACAGAGCAGGAAAAATAGAGAAATATAGAGAATATGTGACACTCAGAACAGAAGCAAAGAACAAGGTGCTAGCAGCAAAACAGAAGTCCTGGGAAGAATTTGGAGAAAAGCTAGAAAAAGATGCACAAGAAAACCAGAAATTGTTCTATAAGACCCTAAAGAACATGAGGAAGGAAAAACAATGCCCTCTCAAATTTATAAAGGACAAGCAAGGCAAATTGCTTACTGCCCTGAAGGAAGTAATGGAAAGATGGAAAGAATATTTATCAGAGCTCCTTGATGGTGAGCAAGGTCAAGCATTAGAAATTATAACCACTAGCACAGAAGAGGAAACCAATGGTGATGAAGATGACATAAAGATGGAAGAACTGAAGGCAGCACTGGAGAAAATCAAGATGGGCAAAGCAGCAGGGCATGATGGTATAACACCAGAAATGGTTAAGTACATGGGAGCATCAGGCAACCTATTACTCTTAAGGGTCCTACAGGCAGCATGGTACAACAAGACCATACCAAAGGATTGGGAAATTGCCATCTTAACACTGATTTTCAAAAAGGTGACAATCAACAATGTGGAAACCATAGAGGCATATCCTTTCTCAGTATCCCTGGTAAAATCTACTCTAGAATCCTGAAGCAGAGACTCAGATGCCTGGCTGAGCCACAGTTGGATGAGGTCCAGTGTGGATTCCGAGCAAACCGAAGCACTCAAGACCTAATCTTCACACTCAGACAGCTGAGTGAAAAGGCCCTTGAGTATTAGAGTGAGATCCATCTTTGTTTCATAGATCTGGAAAAGGTTTTTGACAGGGTCCCCTGGAGCAAAGTTTGGGAAGGAAGACCATTCCAGCACCTCTGATTCATGCTATACAGAGCTTCTACAAGTCTTGCAGAAATTATGTGAGGACAGAAAACTATAAGTCAGAAGAGTTCAGGACCACCACTGGTGTAAGACAAGGTGATATCCTGTCACCTGATCTTTTCATCTACCTCATGCATGATGTCATCAAGGCATGTCAGGAGAGGACATGAAAGTATTCAGTGGGGTACTGGAAGATGAGACAGGTCTGAAGTCGTAGATGGCAGGGAGGATAGTGTGATTCGTTTGCATAGCTAGGTGGGGTTGTCGCATGGAAGGTCCAGGGTTCAAATCCTGGGTAAGCCACTCATGTCTGTTGTTTTTCTGTTGTCTAGTGTTCTACTTCTTTATTTCCTACGAGTGCCTGATAACATACCTTTACGTTTGTCTCATATTAATTAGACATACTAACCTGAGATTTCGCCTCGAGTAATAGCGGGCGTACGCAACAACAACAAAATAAAAAAATAAGAGCCAGGGATCCAGACCTCCAGGACAACCCAGAGTCCACTGGGAGGACATTTGGCAATCTTTGAAGGGCCGATGACTAGAATGGAACCAGGCCAGGAGGAAGACAGCTGATAGGATAGTTTGGCATTCTGTCTTCCAAACCTCTACACCTCACGGTAGAAGAGGAACAACTAAGCAAGTACGTTTTCTTATGTTGATTCAAGCAACATTTCTTATTATATCCTACACCACAAACATCAAACATTTAACGTTTCTCTAGTGTGTTTTCTTATGTTGATTCAAGCAACATTTCTTATTATATCCTACACCACAAACATCAAACATTTAACGTTTCTCTAGTGTGTCTTCTTATGTTGATTCAAGCAACATTTCTTATTATATCCTACACCACAAACATCAAACATTTAACGTTTCTCTAGTGTGTTTTCTTATGTTGATTCAAGCAACATTTCTTATTATATCCTACACCACAAACATCAAACATTTAACGTTTCTCTAGTGTGTCTTCTTATGTTGATTCAAGCAACGTTTCTTATTATATCCTACACCACAAACATCAAACATTTAACGTTTCTCTAGTGTGTCTTCTTATGTTGATTCAAGCAACATTTCTTATTATATCCTACACCACAAACATCAAACATTTAACGTTTCTCTAGTGTGTTTTCTTATGTTGATTCAAGCAGCATTTCTTATTATATCCTACACCACAAACATCAAACATTTAACGTTTCTCTAGTGTGTCTTCTTATGTTGATTCAAGCAACGTTTCTTATTATATCCTACACCACAAACATCAAACATTTAATGTTTCTCTAGTGTGTCTTCTTATGTTGATTCAAGCAACATTTCTTATTATATCCTACACCACAAACATCAAACATTTAACGTTTCTCTAGTGTGTCTTCTTATGTTGATTCAAGCAACATTTCTTATTATATCCTACACCACAAACATCAAACATTTAACGTTTCTCTAGTGTGTCTTCTTATGTTGATTCAAGCAACATTTCTTATTATATCCTACACCACAAACATCAAACATTTAACGTTTCTCTAGTGTGTCTTCTTATGTTGATTCAAGCAACATTTCTTATTATATCCTACACCACAAACATCAAACATTTAACGTTTCTCTAGTGTGTTTTCTTATGTTGATTCAAGCAACATTTCTTATTATATCCTACACCACAAACATCAAACATCTAACGTTTCTCTAGTGTGTCTTCTTATGTTGATTCAAGCAACATTTCTTATTATATCCTACACCACAAACATCTAACGTTTCTCTAGTGTGTCTTCTTATGTTGATTCAAGCAACGTTTCTTATTATATCCTACACCACATACATCACACTTGTAACGTTTCTCTCCTGTATGTATACTTTTATGGTCTTGTAATGTGACTTTCTGAATAAATCTAATGCTACAAACATCACACTTATAAGGTTTCTCTCTTGTATGTGTTCTCATGTGCTTTGGTAAGGGAGATTTTTGAGCAAATCCTGCTCCACACATTTCACACTTGTAAGGTTTCTCTCCTGTATGAGTTCTTTTATGGAAAGGTAAGTAAGACTGTTGAGCAAATCCTGCACCACATATATCACATTTGTAAGGTTTCTCTCCAGTATGTATTCTCTTGTGGCATCGTAGGTTGTTACTAAAAGAAAATTTCACACCACAAACATCACACTTGTAAGGCTTCTCTCCTGTATGTGTTCTTTTATGTTCTTGTAATGAGCTTTTCCAAGTAAATCCTGTAGCACAAACATCACACTTGTAAGGCTTCTCTCTTGAATGCACATTTTTATGGCCATATAACGAGCTTTTTTGAGAAAATCTCACACCGCACACATCACATTTGTAAGGTTTCTCTCCTGTGTGTGTTCTTTTATGAATTTTTATAAAACACAGTCGTGCAAATCTCTTACCACAAATGTCACACTTGTATGGTTTCTCTCCTGTATGTGTTCTTCGATGCCTTTGCAAAAGGCCGCTATATGCAAATTCTACATGACAAACATCACATTTGTAAGGTTTTTCTCCCGTGTGTATTCTTTCATGGGATTTTAGGCCATTTTTAACAGAAAACTTCACGCCACATACATAACACTTGTATGGTTTCTCTCCTGTATGTGTTCTTTCATGGTATTGTAAAGAGACTTTCTGAACAAATCCTACACCACACACATCACATTTGTAAGGTTTCTCTCCTGTATGTGTTCTTTTATGACATTTTAGGTTATAAGAACAAAAATATTTCACACCACACACATCACACTCGTAAGGCTTTTCGCCTGTATGTGTCCTTTTATGGTTTCGTAAATTGCGTTTCTGAGCATATCTTAAACCACATACATCACACATGTAAGGCTTCTCATTCACATGTCGCTTTACATGGAAACCTATGTATTTTCTTTTAGCAAAAGCTTTACCACAATCATCACATTTGTAAATTTTATCTCCTCTATCTGTTATTTTATGGTGCTGTTTGTGATAACTCTCTATATTATTTTGAACTTTTTTTTGCCTGGAAGAAAATGTGTTACTTCTCTCCCTGCTGTATTCTTCACTTTGTGAAATCACTTTAAAATCACCATAACTTTTAGAAACGCCTGTAGCTAACGCTACTTTACAAGTAGTTTCACAAATGTCTGCAGATAAATCCACTTTATTTTTAGACTCATGAATGTCTGCAGATAAAGCCACTTTATAATCAGTCTCACAAATGTTTGCAGTTACTTTATGGCCAGACACTGCAAAATTGACTTCTTGTTTTGTGCTTTCTGTATTATTCATTTTATTGCAGTTATCTTCAAGCAATACTTCTGGAAAATCAGAAAGCTCCTGGCAGTTTTTCTTGCATACAATTTTCATACTGACATCTACAACATCATTTCCAAGGTAGGAAGACTTTGATGGGTGACAAGAAAATATTTCTGAAATGTTAAAATAGAGATTTGAGATAATAATGAAACAAACATCAGCTTATTTAACTCTTTCTGTCCCAGACATTTTTTAGGTATTACCCAGGAACCAAAATTTATGCGTTATTTTCCCCACAGAGAGTGTAGCAAAACAAGCAGTGATAGTCACTTTTCCTTTCAAAATATTATGTATGTAGAAAAGCATTGTGGATTATACTTATAAAGTTTTGTTCCTACCGTTTGCAGGATACCCAAAAATTACTAAATGTCTACCTCTTTTGAGCACCTGATTGGCAGAGTGGTTAGACCACTAGCTTCTCACTGCAAAGGTACCAGGTTTGGAATAAAGTATCATCATGCACCAGTTAACCCAACTGTAAATGGGTACCTGATGTTTGTCTTGAGTTAGGGAAGGAAAAGGCAGTTTGAAAGTAAACTGGTTACCCCACCTCTCAATGCTGGACCTAGAATAGTGAAGTCTCTAACACATCACTCCGCTACAGCAGTATCTGCTATGGGACTACCACTACTAATGCTGTTTTTTTATTTTTTTTTATTTATTTCCCAGGCTATTATTCCCTTCCTGGCAAACATTTTTTTAAGGAGAGATTTTATTGAACAAATGATAACTGTTAAAGGTAACATCTATTTTGTCAAAAACCTTGTTCATCTCTCAGCTATCCAAAGTCCCTCTATGGAATCTTGCAATCTCTCAAGGATGATAATCTTTAACATTTTCCCTGGCAGAAAGTAACATTATTCCTCTGTAATTTGTGCTGTCATGTACATTTCCTTTCTTAAGCAACTTGGCCAGATGTTCTTTAACTGTGGCTGCTAAACTTGTTGCTCTTTCACAGCCAATGCAAAGTTGAAGAATTGACATACTTTATCAAGTAATCTGTATAGCTGTAATAATAGCCCCTTCAGTCATAACTGACTATGGGAATGCGCCCCTGAGGTGACAGCCCTCAGCTGCTTATTTTCCTGGTGCTCCTTTCGACATTTTCTCCTCACCTCTGCTTCTTGTGTGAGCCTCTCTTCGCCCAATCTGAGATGGCGCCGTAAATAGCATCGCCACTTAGTGCGATCGGCAGCTTCATCCTCCCATGTTGCTGGATCCATGTCCAGTGCCCTCATATCTCTCTTGCACACATCTTTGAACCTCAGCTGTGGTCGCCCAACTGTTCTCTTGCCATCTGCTAACTGTCCGTAGAAGATATCTTTTGGGATGCGACCATCATCCATGCGGCGAACATGGCCAAGCCAGCGAAGTCTGCGCTGTCTAAGAAGCGTATACATACTTTGAAGGCCAGCACGTGACAACACCTCGAAATTTGTCACTTTATCTGTAGCTGTAGAAGTACCAATATCTGATTTAATGGCCTCTGTTGTAATGTCTTCTTGGCCACCAGCTTTCTCATCGTTTAGAAGCACTAGGTCACAATGACTTGATTTTTGGTTTTTTTGACTTGGTCTTTTACAGTTAAACTGTAGCACCCTTTCTCTTGGCTGTATGTAAAACAAGGGGTTGGGGGTGGAGGGGGGGGGGGGGGAAATTGTGTGCAGCTAGTCTGTTTAGAAATTTCTCAAAATGTTTTATCCACCTCTTCATTTACTCTTGAATTTAGCTAATCAGTGTTCTGTTCTTGTCCTTGATGAGGTCATTTCCTGGCTTGCATTTTCCTGTTAGCATCCTTTGTTGTTGTTGTTGTACAGGTCCCTTATATTTCCTGTTGCTGCAGTTTCCTCTGCCTCTCTTGCTAACTCATCAATACTTTTCCTCTTGTCTGTTCTGATGGTACCTCTTTGTTCACTTCTACATGTACTTAATGAGTTTCTGGTCTTGCACCTATTTAAATCTGCTTCCTTGTTTGTTTTTCTGTTCTTTTCTTATGGTTTCTGCCTATATTCATGTTTTTTTTTTGCTGATGTTCTGTTTTTCCAGCACCTCTCCATGTCTCATTCTCTATATTTTTTATTTGTTGCCAGTGGTCTTCTGTATTTGTTATATCTTGTGACTGTTGTGGTAGCTGTTTCGAGAGCACCCAAATGGGGACACTGGATATGGATAAGGGAGAGAAGCTTAAGATAATTAATGATCACCTGTTAAAGAAAAACACTGCAACTGATGAATTACCAAGGCTAAGGCTGTTAGAATTTGGCATCAAACATACGACTAGCAAACATACGACTAGCATGGGTTGACATATAAGAGGATGCATCCATTGTGTATACAACCAGCATGCTACAAAAACAGTTAGCATTTACATCCTTTGACAGTTGCTAATGGAGACTGAGCACCTTTAGTTACATTGATGTTGACTCTGATCAACAATAACAGCAATAACCTGTAAGACTAAGGAACCAATCAGCAAAACTGACAATAACCTGTAAGACTGCAAGGAGTCAATCAACAAAAACTGACAATAACCTGTAAGACTGCAAGGAGTCAATCAACAAAAACTGACAATAACCTGTAAGACTGCAAGGAGTCAATCAACAAAAACTGACAATAACCTGTAAGACTGCAAGGAGTCAATCAACAAAAACTGACAATAACCTGTAAGACTGCAAGGAGTCAATCAACAAAAACTGACAATAACCTGTAAGACTGCAAGGAGTCAATCAACAAAAACTGACAATAACCTGTAAGATTGCAAGGAGTCAATCAACAAAAACTGACAATAACCTGTAGACTGCAAGGAGTCAATCAACAAAAACTGACAATAACCTGTAAGACTGCAAGGAGTCAATCAACAAAAACTGACAATAACCTGTAAGATTGCAAGGAGTCAATCAACAAAAACTGACAATAACCTGTAAGACTGCAAGGAGTCAATCAACAATAACAGCAATAACCTGTAAGACTGTAAGGAGTCAATCAACAAAAACTGACAATAACCTGTAAGACTGCAAGGAGTCAATCAACAAAAACTGACAATAACCTGTAAGACTGCAAGGAGTCAATCAACAAAAACTGACAATAACCTGTAAGACTGCAAGGAGTCAATCAACAAAAACTGACAATAACCTGTAAGACTGCAAGGAGTCAATCAATAATAACAGCAATAACCTGTAAGACTGTAAGGAGTCAATCAACAAAAACTGACAATAACCTGTAAGACTGCAAGGAGTCAATCAACAAAAACTGACAATAACCTGTAAGACTGCAAGGAGTCAATCAACAAAAACTGACAATAACTTGTAAGACTGCAAGGAGTCAATCAACAAAAACTGACAATAACCTGTAAGACTGTAAGGAGTCAATCAACAAAAACTGACAATAACCTGTAAGACTGTAAGGAGTCAATCAACAAAAACTGACAGTACCTGTAAGACTGTAAGGAGTCAATCAACAAAAACTGACAATAACCTGTAAGACTGTAAGGAGTCAATCAACAAAAACTGACAATAACCTGTGTAGCCGGGGCAGGTGTTCCTTAGGACTGGAACGGCACCATATTACCTTCATGTAGCTGGGGCAGGTGTTCCTTAGGACTGGAACGGCACCATATTACCTTCATGTGGCAGTGCCGGTATATGCAGTATTTTCAGTTTACTTTACAGAGAGCAGATGTTTAACTGGCCTAATCACCAGAGATTTAGATTTCTCTCTTAAATTTGTGTTACCAGGTTCGATTTTCTTCTCTTAGGTGTTGATGTAGCGAATTTAATTGAAATGGATAGATTTCTTATCTAGATCTCACAACTGTAGTAATTCACCTTTTCAACAGCGTTCGATTTCATGCAAAACTTTTAATATCTTTCAGCATGAAACTTAAAATTTCAACAAAGTCTGGAATTCAGAACATTTTTACAATAATAAGTATAATAAAATTCTATCATCTCATCAGATGCTTTCATCGATGCAAAAATCCCTTTTTGCATCCTAGTCTCGTAGGCCTACTCAATTGTCAAATATGGCGAACCTTCTCATTCCACCGTGTTCCTTCTTTTAAGTTACAGTCTTATTTTAGGTTCGACGACATTTACCCATCTCCTCAGATTTGTCCTTGATTTCTTTATAATCATAAGCATTCCTTGAGTTAAATGCTTTCCAACACAAGAATATTTTCTACTCTATATGGTTTGAGGTGTAAGACATTTTTTTGCAAATTGACTCAAATCCTCGAACCTAGTTCTGCTGCGACTAGGGTTGGGAGCTCTATTCAAAATACATATTTAACGATTGTCACTACTTACGCCAGTAAGAAAATTATAACCACTCAATGTCCTGAAATACACATTTTATAAGAAATGTTGAAGTTTGATTTTCTCAAACTAAGAAATATGTAGAGCTGGACCAGATACGACCTCTTGAGTTGCGCTCTTTCATTCTACTGCCCAAATGGCGTCGTTGTTCCACTTTCCCCGGGGTAAATCTGAGCTATCCGATTGGTCAGGGGAAATCACCCAATTATTAGAAATGGCGTGTAGAAGCGACTCTACCCTAAATATGTGACACTATTTATTATTTTCTGTTTCTCATAAAATATAAAATTATGGGGTGGTCTGTGCTTCCTCTGTCTTGTAAGAATATAGTCTGTTTCCAAAGGAACAACTATGTACACGGCCACATATAGATCCCGGGGCTCCGCAAATGTATCCCGTAGGGAGACATTTGAGTACTATCAATAACAAAAATCCATCCCCAAAAATTTCTAAGTTCAAAAAAAATTTTTCAGAAAAATTTAAAGTTCAAAAATTTTTCTAAGTCCAAAAATATTTCCAAAAAATTTAATCTAATTCCTATACTGGGGTCCTATGTCTATATGAGGTCGTCTGCTATGTAAAAAAAAACTAGTAGTGGACATCAACTTCAAAAAGTGTAACTTATTCATCACATCATAATATTTTTTCACCAAATTTACAAATTGGCAACACTGCCCAACAAAATCTGCAAAACACTCATAAGGTCATCACTAAAAAAATTGTGACGAGTGGCAACACTGGGGAATGAACAATAAACTATCTTATTTGCAGAACTTGGCTGGATTATCATAATCTATTACATTTCATTCAAAAATATAGTTGATTACCTTCTCTTGGATATGGTGGGGGGTGTTATCTCTTTTCTGTACTGTTATTTGCTCCATATTAAAAGCCTGCAAGTACTAAAAAAAAATCTTTTTTTTTCTGGCGTACTTATTTATTCTATTTCCCAAGTACTCTGCAATATTCCAAGAAATGTCCAAAATCTCTAATTCCTATGGTAATGGCAATCCACTTTCATAGAATAGCCAATGTTTTCATGGGTACTCATCATCTTCTTCTTCTTTTTTTTTTAGTGAATGAGCCACTTGCTCATTATTACATGTAGAAAACATCTCTAAACATAATATGCATATTTATCAGACGATAATACGACCAGCATCATTTTTATAAGTAATCATTTTTCACAATAAAAGCATTTGAAACCTCATGGCTTATCCTTATTTATCTATCTGAATGTTTCCTTGTTATAGACATTTTCTAAATGGTAAGTGTATAAATTCGTTCTAAGTCCGTCACTGTAGAAAATGTTCTATATTACATTTTTTTTTTTTTTTTTTTTTTTTTAAATATGTGATGTTTGTTTCCAATATCCGTACGTCTGGTGGTGATCCTGTCCATTAGTCAGTTATTTCTAATCATTCCTTCTTTTCTGTCAATACAGTATTTTTTTTTTTTTTTTTTTTAACTCTTTCCTAGCAATATTTTTTTTTATTTTTTTTTTTTCTTCAAAGATCTTCTTTGACTTACCATACATCAATTTTCAAACATCAAATTATTCAGCAACCAACAGACGAATGTGTTACTATCACATTATGAAATATAAGGGAAAAGAAAAATATAGTTTCCAAATCATCATGAATTTTCTACATTGGGTTCCGTATTACTTTATTTTCTCTTTTAAGACAACTGCTTATACTCTTGACAATATGTATCCATGTTGTCACTCTCGAGGCATCCTTGTATACAATTTTTATTTGTCTCCTTTTTTTTTTTTTTTTCCATAACACCAATGTATCATTTATGGTGTTCCAATATCATTGTATCTATTCTAGTCCTCCTGTTATCTTGAGAATTCATCCTTAGTAACTCCCTATGTACCTTATCTAGCAATACCTTTATGCAAAACACATCAAACAATTATTTATGGAACTATCAACTGAGATGTAAGAACTTTTGACAATATGAGATGAAAAAAAATTTTGGGGTCATCACTCAAAAAAAAAAGTGACATAGAAAGGAAGAAAATAATCAATTGATCGTGAGGAATCTACAATATTCTCGTAAGACAAAGTTCCTGGCACTCTGACTACTATTTATCCATATTATTTCTGGTTATCCTTGCATACAGTGTACCATTTCCATTTTCTTTATAAGTCCAATTCCTCGCTCATGGTGCTCCAATATTTAAAATGTGGATCCTTCCTATTCCTCTTATTCTGTACTGGAAATATATCCTTATTAATTGTCCATGTACTATATTTGCGAATATTTATCATCAATATATCAACTAATCATTTATAGAACTATTAACATAAATGTCTAGACATGAACAAAAACATGTCTTTTTACATATGTGCAAAATTTCGACACCAACTCTGCCTTCGCTGGTCGAGGGTTAGTCAGAGTTATGTGGTGCCTGTAACATCCGCTGACTACAGCCAGATGGGTGACTTATGGTACTTATAATTCAAAAATCTCATCCGTCAGTTATCTTAAGTGTGGGGCGGGGGTCTATTTCATGGTGTCCTTGACCAAGTTTGCTGCATTTCTAATCTAGATATTTTTTTTTTTTTTTTTTCATAGTATCTCCATGATATATCTGTGACATGTCTGTCCTTGGGATAACATTATTTTTTTTTTTTTATCCAATATCCTCGGGGTGAGCAAATCTCAGTGTGTCCACTTTCATCAATCATTTATTTATTTTCTCTCCTGTAATTCTGGGTATGTTATGAGTATTTTAAATTGTCAATTTATTTCAACTATCTTACAACATTCTGTAATTTGTGATAAGGAATAGTCATTTGTTATACAACAATGTTCATATTACAAAGGCAATAAGCAAAAATCAAAGAGATATCTTCTCCAAAATGCGGATGCATCTCTATTTCCTTTACCTCTGGGCGTAGCAATTATTCAGTCATTATTTTTTTTTCTCCATTATTTAATCTCCATTTTGTGTCCTTAGTACCTGTGGTTCCATGGGATTATCATAATTCATTTGTGTCTCTTGTCTACTGATAATCCTTCAATAATGACTTCAAATATGGTCCTCATATGTGCAACAATCATCTGCTCTGATTTGTTCCATGGTATTCATCAAATATTCTATTATATCCTTGTCTTATCTCGTAACCACGAAAGACTAAGATTATTCCTCCTCCAATGTTAATGTGGGGGATTTTGTGCATAAACATTACAACAAAATCTCAGCTGTGACAACATAAAGTTTCACCTTAATATAAAATGTCATCTTCATCATACATAACCTGTTGCTTCTTCATCTCATGTGTCATTAGTGGTTATCATGCGGTAATGGGGTATTTCATTTGCTAGGTCAGCATGTGCAAATGCTATTTCTTTAACATGGGCAAAGGCATCATCAACAAATAGGTGCAATTTGTTCAATCTGGGGTTAGCATATACTAATGCTCTCAAGGGATTGTTCATTTGCAGAAAATCAGCATGCACAAATGTCATTGGGGTACTTGTGATATCAACAAAATATTGTTGGAATATCAGGGATCAAGCTGATGGGGGTATGAGTGGCATAGGGTGATTTATTTATTTTCTTCTTCATCTGCTACCCTCAGGGCAGTCAATGTTTTACAATATTGTCTTATCATCATCAAAATGTGTGTGGGTGGCATATAAACATATAGCATCTTATATAAAAAACATTCTAATTGTTTTTTTTCTTTTATGTCTTTTCTGTTTGTATCACAAGTACTAAAGAATGATAAAAATCAATTCACTAAACACTAGATATTCTAATAGTAAATCCTAACCAATAGGGTTGCAAGTAATAGTTTAGGTTAGAACAGAAGGAATGTTTTAGCAGTGTCTGTTGTCAATAAGTGGCGAGGAAAGGGTACATCAAGGATCTCCTGATTACAACATGATTGTAATTCCAAGGAATGAATATGATTGGGATTTAAAAAAATCACAAGTCTAGAATGTCGTCTCAATATAGTGGAAAGGAAAAATAGTAAGTTAAAGATGATGTAACAGTGGAGTGAAGAAAATCTTACTATAGAGAGTCAAGGTTGGGATATGGAATCTCTTTAGGAGAATGTTTAAAATTCTTGACAGTACTAATATACATCTGGGTCTAAAATAATAATGTACATTTGAAAATAAATAATCCTGTGGAGAAAAATAGCATAACCTACAATACTAGTTTTGGGTATGAATTATGTGCTGTTAAGAGATGTCATAGTAGGAACAGTATGATTGATCAAGGTGGCAGATATCAAGGAGTTTAGCATAATATAGATCAAAGAAATATTAGTATGAGGTAAGAAAAAAAAAAACTACTGGTGTAAAGTGTCTGCATGAAAATGCTGGTGAATGGAGCGTGGAATATGATCAGTTACAAAAGTGGAGATGAATTTTACAACAGAATAGTGTGACACATGTGTTATAGGTAAAGTTGTGTAGCATTCTAAATATTAAGAAAATGTATGTAACTAAATAAGGGTGTCTGTAAACTCGTAACACCGTGTGTTATCAATTGTTTTAACATTTTTATTTCACAATTATGCTATCTAAAGAAAATCCTCCGTGTGCTGGTCTTGATTTCTTTCTGGGCATCAGTATTCTAAGGCTGGAAAAAATAACTTTCTCAGTGAGGCTTTGACATCTTAGTCTGTAAGCAAGTCATTTGAACTGTCAAAAACTGAAAATAGAGTACATGGGGAGAGTTAGTACATTGTTAAAAAGGTTTGTTCACATATGCGTTGACCGTGTTCGGATTTGCGAACATATAAAACACCTGGGCGTGTTTTTCAGAACAGCTTCGCTAGTTCCTTCACCATCTCTAACCTTGCAATGTCCCGACTGCTTAGGCGAGCATCATACTGAGTAGCAGTGGTGACGGGTGTGATAGGCGACGACACTGCATTTGCTGATTGTTGGGACACTGAGGACATTGACGAATGCGGTGATGGCTTAACATCATTTGATTGCGGTGATGGTTTTACTGTGGTTAGGGTTTGTATGGATGGAACATCTGTTGGTTTTGAGGCAGGTATATGTTTCGCCTTGATTTTTCTTCTGACCTGGTTGTGCTGAACGTTAGCACTGGTTACAATGGGCACAGTAATTTGCACACTGTTGTTTTTGACTAGTTGAGATGAGGCTAACACTTCTCGGCTTGGTTTTGGAACATGATTGCGTTTCTTCAGAATCTTTCGTCTGATATAGTTGTGCTGTATACGCGAAATTTTGTTGCTAGGGATTGAGTCATCAGATTCTGTTTTATAGGCACGTTTGATGCTGGAGCTGACTGGTACAAATAATGTACTATCCGCATCACTGGTTTCAATGGAACTAGCTGTATCAATGTCTGTTTCTTGTTGGTATAATTCTACCATTTTTCTGTCATTATGTTCGTTGGGGTCTGACAAAGCTGTGCTGGGGTTGACACTGTCTTCTCTCATGTCTTGTTCTGTTTCGTCTCCATAAAGATCGCTGGTATATGGTTCAACAATCTGCTTGGGTATAGTTTCTTCAGGATCTGATTGTTTTGAACGAGCAATCTTGTTCTTGTGGTATAGCAGTGTTTGGTTTTCACTAGTGTTAAAACTAGAACTGCCTGAACTGGGGGTGTGATAGGTATCAGCTGACGATTTATCACTGCGGGAGTAAGTTTGAGTGTGGATATAAGGTGTTTTCGTGTTGTCATCGTGTGACGTCTGTGGCATGATTTCTTCATTTCTAATGCGCAGGTCTCTGTCTTGTAGTCTATTACGTAATTCAAGTGGTGGGATATCTTCTTCTTCGCTTTCAGACGAGTCTCGTTGTTGTCTTGCTCGATGTATTTCATCTGTGGGTGGTCTGGGTATGTGGTCGTCTTGGTAAAATTCAGAGTCTGTCGTCTCTGACTCTGATATGTCAGACGAATCTGTGCTGGATGGATTATAATTTAGGGTGGCTTTTCTGACTGGTCTTGTATTTGTCGTCAGAGGCGGAATGGGCCGGTGATTATCAATTTTTATTTGTTTTACGTGAGCTTTTGTTTGGTGTTGTTTCTCTATCTGATTTGCTTGCTGCCATCTTCTATCTCTCTCTCTCTAAATCTTTCTTCCACTTCTTTTCTGTACTTTGCTATCATTTCGTACCTCTCCGTGCATTCTAACTTATCTTCGTCTGCAGATGTCATCTTTTCTGTATTATCGACCATTTCAACACTGCACAAATCAAGTAAGTCCTCTGTAACTTGTCTTGATTTTATCCTGACTGGAATTAGACTTTTCTTAAACCTGTCATCCGTTTGTACTGCGACATTCACTGTCTGAGGCTCTTTTCTAGTGATTGCAGGCGCAGTTCGTTGTTTCAAGTTCAATTTTGGTCTCCCTTCTTTGACTTTCAATGGTTGTAGCTTGATTTCAACAATCTCTTTTATTTCAATCTTATAAACTTTTGCAACCAATCCGTCTACTATTCTTATGCAAGGGAAATCGACTGCGTAGCTTCTACAACGTTTTAATTCTGAAGCGAGGTCTCTCAATGCTATTCTCTTCTTTCTGTTCTGTATGGTTGTCGAACACTTCTCCATGTTTGAATAGTTGTTGTTGTACCATACGTTTTCCACCGTGTTCCTTCTTTTAAGTTACAGTCTTATTTTAGGTTCGACGACATTTACCCATCTCCTCAGATTTGTCCTTGATTTCTTTATAATCATAAGCATTCCTTGAGTTAAATGCTTTCCAACACAAGAATATTTTCTACTCTATATGGTTTGAGGTGTAAGACATTTTTTTGCAAATTGACTCAAATCCTCGAACCTAGTTCTGCTGCGACTAGGGTTGGGAGCTCTATTCAAAATACATATTTAATGATTGTCACTACTTACGCCAGTAAGAAAATTATAACCACTCAATGTCCTGAAATACACATTTTATAAGAAATGTTGAAGTTTGATTTTCTCAAACTAAGAAATATGTAGAGCTGGACCAGATACGACCTCTTGAGTTGCGCTCTTTCATTCTACTGCCCAAATGGCGTCGTTGTTCCACTTTCCCCGGGGTAAATCTGAGCTATCCGATTGGTCAGGGGAAATCACCCAATTATTAGAAATGGCGTGTAGAAGCGACTCTACCCTAAATATGTGACACTATTTATTATTTTCTGTTTCTCATAAAATATAAAATTATGGGGTGGTCTGTGCTTCCTCTGTCTTGTAAGAATATAGTCTGTTTCCAAAGGAACAACTATGTACACGGCCACACCTGTAAGACTGTAAGGAGTCAATCAACAAAAACTGACAATAACCTGTAAGACTGCAAGGAGTCAATCAACAAAAACTGACAATAACCTGTAAGACTGCAAGGAGTCAATCAACAAAAACTGACAATAACCTGTAAGACTGCAAGGAGTCAATCAACAATAACAGCAATAACCTGTAAGACTGTAAGGAGTCAATCAACAAAAACTGACAATAAAAGATGAAGCTGTGTATATTTGCATAAAGAACATGCACAAATGAACCTGCCTCTTATCTCTGCTCCTGAAAAATTTTCATATTTGTCGAAGTAACCTCACTCCTACAGACTCAAAATATGCTAGTGCTTTTCCTTCGAGCAAATATGCTAGCATTTCAGTACATGGCTCCATAATTAGATAACGTTCTGACTACCAAGTAGATTTTCCTTGTTGTATTTGATGTTACAAGGACCTGCCACACAATTTAAAAACCTGTCCACAC
The DNA here is from genome assembly GCA_024509875.1 of Oreohelix idahoensis. Classification (NCBI taxonomy): domain Eukaryota; kingdom Metazoa; phylum Mollusca; class Gastropoda; order Stylommatophora; family Oreohelicidae; genus Oreohelix; species Oreohelix idahoensis. The sequence goes on from JAMPIV010004476.1 coordinate 476,985, forward strand.
CCAACGAATGACATATCAAAACTGGTTCATACCTAGAACACGGTTTCAATGGTCTCTAGCCATAGAAATTTGTACATGTAAAATCGTTTAATATTAATTGTTTGTGCAACACCTAGAAACGCCCATACTGCCATTTCCGCATGTCCATACTTGCGGAATTCCCTAGTGGAAGTTTCTTATGACGTCATATGAAGAAAGCCTTCCATTATAAACAAGTATCCCCCTATTAAAGTTAGATTACCATGCATTTTGTAAGAGAACACTAAGAAGGGTTGGGCATGAGACCAATTGTTACGCCTCTTCTTGTGCACCGCAATGTCTTCAACATTTTGGAAGCATCGCAATACTCAAAATAGAGCGCAGCTTGTTTAAAAAGAATAGACTGGTAATGCTACCAACAGCCAGCAGGGTGTGTGTGTGTGAAAGCTCCGGTTTATGCAATTGGTGCCCGCTAATGTGCCTGAAATTTTCATATGATATTTCAGTGTATTGAGTGCCAAAGATGTGTCTACCTGTTTACAGAGAAGTATGCTTGTGTTTATACTATTTTAACTGACAATGTTCTCAAATAATTGATGCGCGGACTTGGACTCTGCAGACGGCATATATTATTTGTTACTGCACAAGCTTTGATGGCCCAATGTAGTTGGCCCATTGAGAAGTATTATCTATGAATCAAATCCTTAATATGGAGCTACATGTTTATATGGAATGTCATTAAACTTTGCAGGATGCTGAAGGCAGTATTTGTCTACATTTTTTGAATTGGCTGTTGCAATTATTCGTTGAATGCCTGAAAGAAAATCATACCCCACAATAAACTTGACCACAATAGATATATCAAACATATCATCACAGTGGAACGCAACACCAACTACCCCATCAAGTAAAAATGTTAAGCCACAAAAACTTTAACAAACATCATACATGCCACACCTCAGACATGAAAAACCTGTACAACAAATCCAAAAACCCTGTACAGAGACCCGCAAAACCTGTACAGACTGAAAAACGTAACAATAGAGTTAATTAATGTACAAATATATTCAATTAGATGGTTCTGCACCATCATAGTGACATGCGCCCTTTGCCTTTTTAAGCATGTCTTCACTTGCTTTAAAACCTAAACAACAAGAGTTAGAATTTATTTTGTACCGGTATTGTAGAAAAGCTGTGACTGTATCATCATTTAGTCTATTTCTGCAAAAAAAAATTAATACAATTTATGGTGGAAATGAAGAACAGTTTGGTGTGTGTTCTATAGTGCCTTATAAAAGTATAGATCTAAAGAGACCAGTAATAAGCGTTATGGGTTAGGTTTAGGAATCTTAAATCAAATATATATATATATATATTTTTTAAAGCTAGCAATGAAAATATAAACTGGCGCAATATTATATATATTCTCTACCGAACTTCAAAAATTGGAATAGCCGTTATACCCATACGAATTTTAGTGTCAATCAAACATTGATAGTAATTAATTATTTAATAAATATAAATCATTGGATGACCGTAATGATGATCACCCAAGGCAAAATCACATTGTTTTTTAAAGAAAACGAAATTAAAACTAAATAAACTTTTCTCTGACCTGGTTAAGATGCAAATTTGCCTTGCTTTTGTGGGTTTTTTTTCAGTTTCATAATTTGGTCATATCGGAATGATGGTCGCCGAATGCTCCGCATGTATTTTCGTACCATTTAGATTTCGGGTTAACCCTAACCCCAACTGTAACCCTAATCCTAAACTCTAAATGGTACGAAAATACATGCAGAGCATTCGGCGACCGTCATTCCGATATTAGGCCTACCCATAATTTGTTTTGTATTATTATTCAAATTTACATTTCTTACGCACTTTCTACCGTAAACCTAACCTCAACCTTAACTCTAAATGGTACGAAAATACAAATATTAAACATACTCGACGGCAATAAAGGTAAAGATTACCAGAATCTCAGTAAAAAGAGTGGACAGAATCATTCAAGTTGAATAAATTCAACTCAAACAAGAATTTTCGTGCTCTTTTTCCACAAAATGTTTATGATTCGGCGGTATGGCAGCGTCCATGTTTGTAACTTTCGCTTTTGTAAAATCACTATTATCAGTTCTACCGTATTCGCTAGCAGTAAAATATTTTGTTCGTTTCAAGCTTAGTGGCCAGATTTTTCAATGCTGAATCCGATTATGCCCAGCAATTGCCGATACGATTGTAAACAGAAGAGTTCTGGTGCTTTTAAAATAGGACGTACGTTTTATAGGTGTATGGGAACGAGGTATCGCACTACTTCCGTGACGTACTCGGTACGGCACAGCGACAAAAATTGTCAAGATTTATGCCGTATGGCGTACGTCATAATGGTGCTGAAAGGGTTAATAATTAGGCGAAAAAAACCCGTACAGACCCGTGTACGGCCCGTACACATCTGAAAACGCAAACACCCCGTACAGATTATGGGTAAACCTTTAAGTGTGGCATGTATGAAACATCGTTTCTGCTGAACCTTTAAGCCACACAAACTTCAACAAACATCATAGACAGGCCAACTGCCCCATCCTGCAGAACCTTTAAGCCATACAAACTTTAACAAACATCATGATCAAGCCAAGTATGTCAGAAAGTAAAAACTTTAAACCACACAAACTTCAACAAAAATCATGAACGAGCCAACTACCCCAGCAAGTAAACACTTTCAGCCACAAAAACTTCAACAAAAATCGTGAACGATCCAACTACCCCAGCAAGTAAAAACTTTCAGCCACAAAAACTTCAACAAAAATCATGAACGAGCCAACTACCCCAGCAAGTAAAAACTTTAAACCACACAAACTTCAACAAAAATCATGAACAAGCCAACTACCCCAGCAAGTTAAAAACTTTCAGCTACAAAAACCTTAACAAAAATCATGAACAAGCCAACTACCATAGCAAATAAAAACTTTACAAAAAATTCAACAAAAATCATGGACAGGCCAAGTAAAGAAAACACAATGCAGTCATTCAAGGCAGGAGAAGGATCTCTGGTAAGGAGGCACATGATGTAACATGCTTACAAAGTGTGGAAGGATTGAAATGGTTTGACAAGATCACTAATGTGAAAAATGACAAGAACCAGACATGTTCAGGTTGAACATGAGATAGAAGACGCTGGCAACATACAAACACTGATGGACACACTGATGTGGAACTGATGACAAGAACTAGACATGTTCAGGTTGAACATGAGATAGAAGACGCTGGCAACAGACACGCACTGATGACACACTGATGACAAGAACCAGACATATTCAGGTTGAACATGAGATAGAAGATGCTGGCAGCAGACACACCCTGACGGACATACTGATGACAAGAACCAGACATGTTCTGGTTGAACATGAGATAGAAGACGCTGGCAACAGACACACACTGATGGACACACTAAGGGACACATTGATCACGGCTGTTTGCGAGCGACGTTTTAGTTTTTCCTGACCGCGCTATTTATAGCTATTGTGACAGAGATCACATGGTCAACTTTCTAATGGGAAAAAAATGTGGCGGTGTTTACTTTTGATAAGGCTTAATTAATGCTTTTAGGCTACTTTATTATTATAAATACCGGCTTTAATTTTGCGTAAAGCTAGACTAGAAATGTTAGAGTAAATTTTAGAACAAGAACAAACATTTGATCACAATTAGAACAGAAAATATAATAGTCTGAAATAGTGTAAAATTTACGTTTTTTTTATATTTTGTTATGGTTTGTTTCTAATGCAAGATGGATCAGCAACAAATGCAACAGAAAATGGAGGTAGGGGTGTCTTTCTGACCTTAAGCACTGGTGCAGAAAAAAGGCTGTCAGTGGCGACAGGACGATTCTCCAACAACTTCAGAGCAGAGGCAGAGGCCTTGAAAACTGCAGCAGAGGTTATATTGACAGAAGAAAGGTCAGAGAGACAAGTTGCTTTCTTCACTGATGCACAGTCAGTAATTGCAGCGTTGAAAAGCCAAAATAATAAACTTGGATGATCTCAGAGTAGTGCTCCACAAACTTTGTCAACGATTCAAAAGTATTGCGATCCAATGGATCCCATCTCATTGTAACATCGCCGGCAATGAAGAGGCTGACAGAATGGCAAAAGAAGGTTCACATCTACCTCAGCCTGATGCAAGCATAACTTTTGAGGAGGCAAAGAGTTTTATCAGAATCAGTTACAGAAACAAATGGAATGTAGAACATCCAGGGCACACACAGAATGATGCTTACTACCAGCTCCACAGAAAAGAACAAGTGGTAATCTTTAGACTCCGCACTGGCCACAACAGATTGAGATACCATCTATTCAACAAGCTAAAGATAGGAACTACCAATCAGTGTAACTGTGGCACTGATAAAATGACTGCTGAACATCTGCTTCAAAGTTGCCCCTTATATATGGTACAGAGAAAGTGCATATGGCCGACGCCAGCTCCTTTCGTGGAAAAGCTTTACGGGGATTCAAATAGCCTCAAACTGACTACTGCTTTCTTTGAGAACATTCAAGTGGACGTCTGAGAGTGTACGAAGAAGAAGAAGAAGAATAATGCAATTTACACTAAAACAATCACAATCAACATGCATAACAAATTACAGAAATCAAAAGTAGAAAACCTGCAGAAAATGGATATCATAGTTTTGTTTTGGTTTCATGCGTCAAACATTAATTATTGAAACATTAAATTGCAAGTCCACATTTATTACTTTAAAATAACACACCCAATTGTCCCCAAAACATGAGAGCTAACAATTATCTCAATCATACATCACGATGGTCATGTAAAAATGAGTATGGTCATGAGTAAAACGAAATGTTCAATTTAATAAATAAAACATACACCTATTAAATGATTTCCACACTCTGTTAATTCTGTCACTCTCACGCAACAACTGCCATAATTTGCTCTAGCCCCAAAATTTCGCTCAATTATCATTCACGCTTCCTTTTTTTATAGGAGGAATCTGTACATTCAAAGATGGAGAAATTTGTAACAAATGAGTTTCCATTATAAATTTTAATTGTGAAGTTATATTTTTAATACCGCTGGCGCGTCTTTCAAAATTCTCTGTTTTCTCTCCTGTGCCCACGTAAGACCTACTGTTTCCTTCATGGCTATTGCTAATTCTTTGGATATTCTAACTCTACTTTCAATGCCTGCTTTCCTGCAAATTTCCTGACGTGACGTTTCTGAACAGCGTTGTAGTTCATGTGCCTGCTGCAGGTCTAGTGAGTCAGTTGATGTTCCAGCAATATGTTTCCTAACAGTGTGGAGAAATTGAGATCGCTTACGTTTTGTTGGAATTCTGGTGACTGATGTTTCTCTTCTATGTTTAATTAGTTTTTGTAGTACAATAGGCTGTCCTCTGGTTTTGCATTTTATATTATTTTTTGCTGTTTCTAGTTTTTTTCTAACAATGGATGTGAATAGGTTCTCTTCCTCTTGTGTTAGTGGTTGTGAAGGTGGCTTAGCAAGTAACTGTTGTACTGTGATGTCGCTTTTGAAGACAGGCGATGTGTATATACTTGTCGTATGTATAACTGACTTGGTAGGTGTAGATGTGGCAACAAAAACTGGCATGCTAGGGTGAGTAGTGTTATCCACCTCCAAATGAATAATGGTATCGCCTTTAATGTGAGATGACTCATCAACTTCCAGCTGAACAATACCATCACTAGTGTGAGCAGGCACATCAACCTCCTGCTGTACAGAGCTATCCTGACTACAGCTAACTGACTGACTACAGCTAACTGACTGACTACAACTAACTGACTGACTACAGCTAACTGACTGACTACAGCTAACTGACTGACTACAGCTAACTGACTGACTAGACATGGAGGGGTAAGAAAGAACATCACAGGGGATAGAGCAGCTTTTTGTTTTTAAAACACAAAAAGATGTCTTTGCAAAATAATTGCACAGTTGACATTCACTTATAGTTAAATTATGGTCATAGTCTTTCCAGATGTGCTGACTATTTTCCGATAGTAATTTGGCTGTTTCAAGACACTTCTCATTATGCCTCCTTTTTGAGTTTTGTATTCGTAAGTAATACTTCTTACAAAATATAGTCAAATTCTCTGTGGGTTTATCATCTGATACATTAATTCCAAACACAAAGAACAGATCACTAACGTAATTAAAACAGTTTAGTGCTTTATGATTTGAACTTTTTGTTTTGGAAACTATTGCTCTCTTGCCACAGGCTCTGTACAGTGCACTGGCACAATTCATATGATGCAAAAAAGTATGTTCCATTTCGTTGTTATGTAGTATAGTTTACTTGTGTATCTATAAAGATAATGGAATATTTGGGAGTATCAAGTCTAATATCAGGCTGTAGAATGCTTTATCTGTGAATGAAAGAAGATATACAAACAGTTACTTAGAATTCTTTGGCAGCCGTCGTGTGCACAGGATTGTCTACCAAAGAACACTAATGGAACAGTCCTTATCTCACACACAATAAAAAAAGACATTCATATTATAAATACAAGATTAACAAGACTTGAAAGATAGATCAAAGTATGTGGAAGTAATCTACCTATAGCTTTACATGTTTTCTGATGCTCATATATGTCTAGTTAAGTATCATTATAAATGAATGAAAATGCAAAAACAGATGGTGCTTTACAAAAAGTTATTTTTTTTACAACCTTATTTAAGATTTGTGAGTATCAGGAATGCGTTTGCAGTGATTTAAATGTTATAAAATCTGGTGACAATATGCTTGTTCTTGTAATGCCAAACTCACAAAACTGACTACCACACATTCTCAAGATATGAAACCAAAAAAAAGTATGTGAAAATAATCTTTAGCTTCCCTTCGAGAAGTCTTTATAATTATAAACGCATACGAATGGGCCGATTTTTAGATATTACATTAATAAAAAGATTACTTCTGTTATGAATTTCCTCAAATGATGACGCTGTTTTCAAAAGTCTGTAACTCCGTCAAATATAATTTCAATCAAATAAAAATGCATTCAAAAATAGAACACAGAACAAAGTTATAGTACACAAAAGAATTTTAGCACTGTGTTTATCCAGAACGAGTGTGTAATGATTTATATTTTACTGATTTTACACACACATCAGCTGATTTTCCCCACCAAAACCCTCAGTAGTTGTTTACGGTGCACATGAAAATTTTATACCCGGTGTCAGAATTCTGGTCACCGAAACTAAAAGAGCGCTTTGGTATAGGGTACAAACAGCCGTGTGATAGCATTGCAAAGGCAGCACTTATTTTGGAATCCTCAAGGTCAGAGAGGTAGAAGCAGACCAAAGAACACGTGGAGAAGAGAACTGGAGACAGACATGAAAGGGATGAAACAGGCACAGAAAGATCTTTATCTAATGGCACAAGACAGTAAGATTTGGCACAAGACAGTAAGATTTGGCACAAGACAGGAAGATTTGGCACAAGACAGGAAGATTTGGCACAAGACAGGAAGATTTGGCACAAGACAGGAAGATTTGGCACAAGACAGGAAGATTTGGCACAAGACAGGAAGATTAGGCACAAGACAGGAAGATTTGGCACAAGACAGGAAGATTTGGCACAAGACAGGAAGATTTGGCACAAGTTTAATGGAAGTCCAATAGTCCTCTAAGAGCTGAAGAATGACAATGACACACTGTATAGCTTGTGGGACAGAAATAATAACATTTATATATCACAATCACAGACATTCTTAAGTTAGTCATTAGAAATGTCTACAGTTTTTACATTCACATCATGAATGACTTTTGTAGTTATGCCTACCTTCCCCAGGTCCACTTGAGCCACACTGTTCTTCTTTCACTTCCAGCATGTTCAATGAAACACTGTTCTGTATTTGTGTACTAGAATAGCTGTTGCCACAATTAGTCTGCAACAAATTATTAATAAATTGATAAATAAAAATATAGGGAATGTATTTTTATTCTTTTTAGTAAGTTGCCAAATTTAAAATGCATTTGTTCATGTCTTTTTCGAGCATTACACAGTATAATACGTGCTTTCTTAAAAATGTATCTAATACATAAATTTATGTTCATTATTAAGATGTAAGCTGAAGCTGTATTTTCATGGCATTATAATCTCAATTGTTATTTTCTTATCTATGAAAGCTTTCACAACTTCTTACATACAATTTCTCATTCGTTCATTATTACTCCCTATTTTTGTCTCCTTCCCACTTTAAAGCAAGACATTTGTAAATAATTAAGATTGTCATAATTCTTTCTTTGGCCATCTAGAAAATGTTGGACCCCCAGCTAAAAACAGAGCCAGAAAAGAATATAGAGTGTAGTCAGTATTTTCTAATTTTTATCATCTGTTTCAATAGTAATCTATCATCTGTTTCAATAGTAATTTATCAGCTATTTCAATAACAATCTATCATCTGTTTCAAAAGTAATCTATCATCTGTTTCAATAGTAATCTTTCAGCTGTTTCAATAGTAATCTATCAGCTGTTTCAATAGTAATTTATCAGCTGTTTCAGTGGTAATCTATCAGCTGTTTCAATAGTAATCTATCAGCTGTTTCAATAGTAATCTATCAGCTGTTTCAATAGTAATCTATCAGCTGTTTCAATAGTAATCTATCAGCTGTTTCAATAGTAATTTATCAGCTGTTTCAATAATAATCTATCAGCTGTTTCAATAGTAATCTATCAGCTGTTTCAATGGTAATCTATCAGCTGTTTTAATGGTAATCTATCAGCTGTTTCAATAGTAATCTATCAGCTGTTTCAATAGTAATCTATCAGCTGTTTCAATAGTAATCTATCAGCTGTTTTAAATGTAATCTATCAGCTGTTTCAATAGTAATCTATCAGCTGTTTCAATAGTAATCTATCAGCTGTTTCAATAGTAATCTATCAGCTGTTTCAATAGTAATCTATCAAATGTTTCAATAGTAATCTATCAAATGTTTCAATAGTAATCTATCAGCTGTTTCAATAGTAATCTATCATTGGTTTCAGTAGTAATCTATCACCTGTTTTACTTTTTTCCTCTTAGTCTCAGGTACAACAGCAATGTTTAATATTGAACTATTTTTGACATGCACATAATACATATTGTCATTTTATGTTTGGGAAAAGTGTTCTATAATTCCCCATAATTATAGAACATTTGATGATAGAAGCAGTGACTAAGAAAGGCGAAAACTTTTGCTTTGTTTATAGTTGAGGCAGAACAAATTATGGGATGGACCATGGTTGAAGTTTGGTTTGGTTTTTAAGGACTATCTTCATTGCACATGGACAATGCTATCAGTGCTCCGATCTCCTCCCTTAGATCATACAAGGAGGATCTCAGCACATTGCATGAACTCCATAGCACCAGCGAGAATCCCAATGTGTGTATATAATGTATAGGAATCACACATTCTGTAAATTATAATATAATATAAATAAATGGTTGGAGTTAATAGATGGAAGGGTAGATGTATTTCCATCTCAGCAGAAGACTCATGGAGTCTTACATTTATTTGCTCTACAGTCTTCATGGTAGCATGCAGCACACACTCTAAGTGCTGAGTCTAAATGCCAAAATGGAGACTGCACAGTAAGCCTGACAGCCCTAACCAGGAAACCTGCACTAGTAGTCCATACATGCAAGAGGACAAACAAAACCCATGGCTAACCATAGAGCCAGGCAGAAACATTCCCAGCAGTCTATACAACTGAGTAAAGGGTTAGGGTTAGGACAAACATAACCCATGGCTAACCACAGAGCCAGGCAGAAACATCCCCAGCAGTCTATACAACTGAGTAAAGGGTTAGGACAAACATAACCCATGGCTAACCATAGAGCCAGGCAGAAACATCCCCAGCAGTCTATACAACTGAGTAAAGGGTTAGGGTTAGGACAAACAAAACCCATGGCTAACCATAGAGCCAGGCAGAAACATCCCCAGCAGTCTATACAACTGAGTAAAGGGTTAGGGTTAGGACAAACAAAACCCATGGCTAACCACAGAGCCAGGCAGACACATCCCCAGCACACTATACAACTGAGTAAAGGGTTAGGGTTAAGACAAACAAAACCCATGGCTAACCACAGAGCCAGGCAGAAACATCCCCAGCACACTATACAACTGAGTAAAATTGACACCACCATTGAGGAGCTTTTATATACATCTGTATCCAAATGAAGAAACATTTTTATAAAGCAAATATAAAATTTTCACAGTAAACAAAAAAAAATATTGTGTTTGTGAAAATTCCACACTGCAGATTGGGCATTTTCCTTTTTTACTATGTCTTTTGAAAATTCTGTCTCTGTATTATAGAAATTCAAAACATGGAGTTTGTTGTAATCTCCTTTGTCATATTTATATTACGAGGGGCGTTCAGAAAGTAATGCACCACATCATTTTTCTCAGGAGCTGTTTATTCAAAAAGCATGAAATTTATACACAATATACATGGATATGTCATGTAAACATCAGTATTATTCAACATAATCCCCATCAACTTGTATGGCTTTATGCCAGCGCAAAACAAGTGCATGTATTCCTAGCCCGTACCAGATTTGGTCTTGATCATGTAGCCATTTCTTCACAGCATGAATCATTCCTTCATCATCTTCAAACCTTGTCCCACGGAGTGCATCTTTAAGTAGACCAAATAGATGAAAATCAGAGGGTGCCAAATCGGGACTATAGGGTGGATGGGGTAGTACAGTCCAACCCAATTTGGTGATTGCTTCCCGTGTTGCCAGACTTGTGTGAGGTCGCGCATTGTCGTGAAGGAGAAGCAGGTCTGCTGGATTCTTGTGCGGCCGAACTCTGCGAAAACGTTGATTGAGTTTTTTCAAGGTCTTAATGTAAGCTTGCAAATTTATTGTCTCTCCTCTTGGCATAACGTCCACAAGAATCACACCTTCAATGTCCCAAAACACAGTGATCATGACCTTTCCAGCTGAAGGAATTGTCTTGAATTTCTTTCTTCGTGGTGATTGCGGAAGATGCCACTCTATTGACTGTCTTTTTGTCTCAGGTTCAAAATGATGCACCCAGGTTTCGTCACCTGTAACGATCTTAGACAAAAAGTTCTTTCCATCAGCATTGAAATGCTCCAACAATTCAGAAGAAATTGCTTTCCTTTGCAATCGGTGGTCATTTGTGAGACTTCGAGAAACCCATCTTGCGCAAACCTTAGAAAATCCTAGAGTTTTTATAACTGCATTTGCACTACCAATGCAAACTGACAGCTGTAAGGCCAATTGCTGAGTAGTGATTCGCCTATCAGTAAAAAAATGCCCTCAGCGCATTTCAACATTTCTGCATTGGTGGCTGTGGCAGGACGTCCACAGTGCGGCCGATCAAGCAGCTCCATATCTCCACTTCCTGATTCTTTGAACCCAGTGACTGACTGTACTCCTGTTGACTGCAAAACTTCCATACACATCACATAGATGCTTGTGAATGTTCACAACAGTTTCCTTCTCTGCAACGAGAAATTCTATCACAATTCGCTGCTTATAATGAAAGTTGCTAACACGCTCCATTTCAACGGTTTAGGGCAGCGGTATTATTAAGCCAGTTGCAGTGCAATTTGGTGCACACAATTGGCACATGCCATGTTTGAAGTGTGCAAAATTTCATGCTTCTATCTTCATTATTAGCTGAGAAAAACGATGTGGTGCATTACTTTCTGAACGCCCCTCGTAAATGTAACAATAACAAATCCTCTGTCTCTATTTTACTTTTAAGTGATTCTAAGACTCACAAACAGGCACATTTTACTACTCTCATACCATACCTTTTTATGTTCACAAGAGTGAATTTCCCTGATAAATAGAAAGGAAAGAAATTCATTGAAGGTCCATTTCAATTAACCTTTCCCACTTTTTCAAGACATATCTGGCACTTTTTGCAATTCATTCACTTCCTGACCCACTCTAGCAGAACAACATAGCATTCATCTGTTCAGAATTTTTCTGAAGTGGAAGGTATTTTCATAACTCTTTGACTCTAGACCAATGCTCCGAGCATTGCAAAATTCAACGTGCCGTGCCAGCGCAACACTCAGAGCATTGTTTTTAGTTTATCACGAATAAACCCCAAAAATTGTCCGTTTAATGCAGTTCATATTTTAAAACTTGTAGAATAACTTCCACTACTATTTAAACAACTAATTTGACTGTAGTTAAGCAGCACATGTGAGTGTTTTGATATTATTATCACAATTTGTGTGATGATTCGCGTATTTGCGTTTTTCGTTGTTATTGCTAGAGAAATATGTCACGCTTTATTTTTACATTTTCTAAGTCTCCTAAGCAAATAATACGATATGCATGGAAGGGAACAGTGTTACTATTCTTTGCTCCCTTTTTGGGCCCCGGTAACACATGGGTACAGACAAAACATACAGCTCATAAAACCACCTCTACAAATGTGAGGGTGTTGATGGGTCAGACAGTCTTATCAGACAAGAAGAGTCTGTGAAAGAAGCATTTTATACTAGACTACAGGAAGTTGTGGAAAAAGTAAAAAGAAGAGACATCACAATTTTGATGGGTGACATGAATGCAAAGATAGGTACAGTCAACACCGGCTTTGAAGAAGTCATGGGAAGACATGGGCTAGGAATAATGAATGAAAATGGGGAACTATTCTCAAACTTCTGTGCTTCAAATCAACTGGCTGTAGGAGGAAGCATGTTTCCACATAAGAGAATACACAAGGCAACATGGATATAACCAGACCATAGAACAGAAAATCAGATTGATCATATATGCATAAACAAGAAGTTTAGATCATCATTGCAAGATGTAAGGGTATATAGAGGAGCAGATGTGGCATCAGATCACCACCTTCTGATAGTCAAAGTAAAAATGAAACTCAAGAGATATGCTTCTTCTTCTTCTTTGATCCATAACCGCCAACCGTCAAAGCAGTCAGCGGCCATCACGCCTGGTGGCGTCTTGTAGGGCAGCAACAAATTGATTCCACTTTGCTCGGTCGGCTGCCATCCTTCGTACAGTGCCCCAACTGTGGTTCATTCTTTGCATCTCAGCTTCCACAGTTCTCCGCCAAGTTGTTTTTGGTCGGCCTCTCTTTCGCTTTCCCTCGGGGGTCCATAGCATAGCTGTTCTTGTGATGGTATCAGGGTCCCTTCTGAGGACATGGCCAACCCAACTCCAGCGTCTGCCAGCTATGATGGTGTGCATGTCCTCCTGGTTACTCCGAATAAGTAGTTCTTGGTTGCTGATGGTGTTTGGCCAAAAGATTCGGAGAATTTTCCTTAGGCAGATTGTGTGGAAGGAGGACAGTTTCGACATTTCCTTCTCTGTTACTCTCCAACATTCCGCACCATAGAGAAGCACAGAAAGTACACAGCTCTCATACAGTCTTAATTTGGTGTTTGTGCTGTATTGGGAAGACTTCCAAATGTTGTTGAGGACAGCAAAGGCTGTTCTCGCTTTATTCATTCTGTTGTTAATGTCCTTGCTTGTTCCGCCATCAGGTGTTACTATGCTTCCTAGGTAAGTAAATGTGTCTGTCTGTTCTAACTTCTGGTTCCTTACTGTTACTTACTGGCTCAGGTCATGACCCACATTTCAAACAATGCAAAATTATAGACAACAATTTAATGTAGGACATCTAAGAAATCAAGAAACAAGAGATAAATTTGCGGTCACAATACCCAACAAATTCCAAGTGCTCCAACAGCTGGAAGATGTAGAGAATACAGAAGACTATTGGCAGCAAATCAAAACTGTATGGAATGAGACATGTAAAGAAATACTGGGGAAAAGGGAACAACAAAAAGCATGGATAACAACAGAAACCATCAATAAGATAAAAGACAGAAAAAACAAGAAAGCAGATTTAAACATAAGCAAAACCAGAAGTTCCAAAGCCAAGGTTCAAGAAGTGTACACAGAAGTAAACAAAGAAGTAAAAAAAAATATCAAAAGAGATGAGAGGAAGTATATTGAGCAGTTGGCAAGAGAGGCAGAAGATGCTGCAGCCAAAGGAAATATGAGAGAACTGTATAGCAGCACAAAGAAGCTAACAGGGAAATACAAGCAAACAAGTTGCCTCATAAAAGACAAGAATGGAAAACTGCTCAGAAATATACAAGAGCAAATGAAGAGGTGGACAGAATATTTTGAGGACCTTCTACAGACCAGCTCCACAAAACCCCCTGGACATCCAGCCAGCAGAAGAAGAGCTACAAATTAACGGTGAAAGACCAATGAAGGAAGAAATAAGGAAAGCCATAAAGCTTCTAAGAGATGGAAAGCATCTGGACCTGATGGCATTCCAGCAGAGGCCATCAAAGCAGATATCGACACTGCTACAGAGATGTTATATAAATTACTTGGTAAAGTCTGGGAAAAGGAAGAGATACCAGCAGAATGGAAGGAAGGATATCTGGTTATGTTGCCTAAGAAGGGAAATTTACAAGAGTGCACAAATTATAGAGGAATAATGTTACTATCAGTGCCAGGAAAAGTATTGAACAGGATTATCCTTGAGAGATTAAAAGAGTCCATAGACAAGAAACTGAGAGATGAACAAGCAGGTTTTCGACAAAACAGATCATGTACAGACCAGATAGCCACTTTGAGAATAATAGTAGAACAAAGTCTGGAATGGAATTCACCACTATACATCGGATTTGTGGACTACAAAAATGCATTTGACAGTGTAGACAGAGAATCACTTTGGAAATTGATGGGGCATTATGGAGTTCCCCTGAAGATCATTAATTTAATAAAGAAAACATATGAAGTAGAGGTGGGCAATTCGACACACTCAGCTGTTTCGAGACATTTGAAACAATGATTTAAACTGTGTCGACACACTGTTTCGACACGGCACAGCGACACTTTTGCCCGTATTGAGGAAAAAGAAGTCTCTTATAGACAGTATACATTACATGAACTGTGTGAGACAATCTCTCTTTTTTCTTGCACGCTATTGCCGTGTGTGAAAATCTATGGCGTTTCGTGTGACCACAATTCAATATTTTTACACAAGTCTTCATTATGATGAAATAAAACGGAGATATGATGATAGCTGCAGTGTAAGTGAAAATAATAAAAAACAACAATAATAATAACAGTAATAATAACACATGATATCAAACTAGAGTAAGCTAGTTTTGGTAGACAATGATTCAAATCCACACCGAGTATACAGATATCAGCAGAGCTAATAAAGTGTCCATTACATTTATACGAACACACGGACACTGGTTATGTTGCCTAACATAGTGCCTAAAACATTGACAACTGCAGCACTGACACAATTTCCAGTGTCTATAACTTCTCAGCAAAAATAATATCACTTGTAAAATCAAGTCATCATAACACATCCCTGAAAAATATGACATGTTTGATATTCCATACTAATGTTACGAACGGTTGATTCAAATTTTACAAAGGCTCACGGAAGGCGAGACAATGAGACAGTGTGTCTCTGCAAAACAGCGAGGCAGACGGAACTGAAACTGTAATTGTGTCGAAACAAACAAGCTGGGAGTGTCGAATCACTCGGACTCTGTGCTGTTTCGAAGCATTGTTTCGACACATACACACAGTAGCCATCTCTAATATGAAGACATGACATGCAGAGTTCTTCACGAAGGACAGCTTACAGAACCGTTTGGGATAAGAACAGGAATGCGACAGGTATGCCTCTTGTCTCCATTTCTTTTCTTACTAGCAATAGACTGGGTTATGAGATCATCGACAACACACAACAGAAATGAAATCCAGTGGACTCTGACTAAGCGGTTGGATGATCTGGATTTTGCTGATGACTTGGCTCTTCTGTCCCATAACCGTAATCAGATGCAGGACAAATTGAAAACACTCGATGAGAGGTCACAGCAATTGGGTCTGAAAATACACAGTGAAAAGACAAAAATAATGAAAATAAATGCAGGTCATGATAACAGGGTTGAACTTGAAGAAACACCAATACAAGATGTAGAATCGTACACATATCTTGGCAGTAATATAGACAAAGTTGGAGGGACAGACAGTGATATCAAAATAAGAATACAAAAGGCAAGAGGAGCTTTCATTGCATTGGGAAATATATGGAGATCAAGAGAAATCGGATCCAACACGAAAATAAGAATCTTCAACTCAAATGTGAAGTCAGTCCTATTGTATGGCTCTGAGACATGGAGAACAACAAAGACAACAACCAAAAAGCTACAGACTTTCATAAATGGGTGCTTGTGTAGAACAGAGGGATTAAAATGGTATGACAAGGTTACCAATGTGGAACTGAGGACAAGAACTAGACAAGTGCCAGTGGAACAAGAGATGAGAAGAAGACGATGGTGATGGATTGGACACACACTGAGGAGACCTGTTGATAGCATTACAAGGCAGTCCTTGTTCTGGAACCCCCAGGGCAAGAGAGGCAGAGGTAGACCAAGAAGCACATGGAGAAGACAGCTGGAAACAGAGATGAAAATGATAAGGAGAACGTGGAAAGAACTTGAGATGATGGTACAGGACAGGAAGACTTGGCATGTGTTTGTTGAAGGCCTATGCTCCTTGGGGAGCTAAAGGGTATTGATTGATTGATTGATGTCTTATCATTGATAATTACATGTCATACACTCTTCTTCATTTCAACTGAATTGAAATATAGTGTTATGTCTTCTTTGACGCCTTCCAAATAAGTCATCCATGTCATTAGGGTAAGGATGTAGGGTTAGGTTTAGGCTTCATAATCCTAACCCTTACCCCTTTTTACTGCTGTCTTTTTTTTCTGGCTGAAATGAAGAACAGTGAGATGTGTTCTTTAATACTATCTAAATAAGTCATCCATGTTGTAAAGTTATGGCTAAGGTTAGGCTAAGTATTCCTAAACCTTAATACTTTATTACTGCATCTCTGGATTCTTGTTTAGGTGTATATAAAAAAATGGCCCACTGTTCTTCATTCTTCTTCTTTGATCCTTAGCCGCCGACCGTCAGTGGCCATCACGCCTAGTGGCGTCTTGTAGGGCAACAACAAATTGATTCCACTTTGCTTGGTCGGCTGCCATCCTTCGTACAGTGCCCCAACTCTGGTTCATTCTTTGCATCTCAGCCTCCACAGTCCTCCGCCAGGTTGTTTTTGGTCTGCCTCTCTTTTCGTTTTCCTTCAGGGGTCCAAAGCATAGCTGTTCTTGGGATGGCATCGGGGTCTCTTCTGAGGACATGGCCAACCCAGCTCCAGCGTCTGCCAGCTATGATGGTGTGCATGTCCTCTTTTTCCATTCATTGTTGTTTCCGTAACGTGCAATTTTTTTACATAGACAGGGGTGTCGGCCCTGTGCTAAAACCCCTAACCTGGAGGACCAGAGTACCAGCTTTTGTCTGACCCCTACCCACACAGACCAGTCCAGCTTGGTTGAACCTACCAGGAGTAAATCTCCCACTGGCATAGCTCTGGGGATTGTCAGGGTACACAAGCCGCCATACCGCTACAAGGTATAGGTACCATTGATGGCAGGGGGTGGCTACAGATGTATATATACGGTATATAATAAAAATGAAGACAAAACACTACCATGTTTAAAAGCAAAAATATCCTAGTAGTTGTAAATTGATGTGCTCTGAGAATGCACTGCCCTACCATTATTGCAATGAAAAAAACAGTCATTATTATGCTAGTTTTAAATTAAGGATTTCATCCCGCGCATAAAATACTGTGACTACTACCACAACCTCTCATCCTATCTATGAACTTTCGTTTCTGAATTCTTTTTAACTAGCAATAACCCATCAAACTTGACGGGTTTTTAATTATAGTGTGCTGTTTCCGTTCCTGGATGAGCAGATAGAAGTACATTCTTAGAGTGTTTTTGGTTTCTTTCCATTATACAGTGTAATCAAACTGTTCATGAACACCATCATTTAAACGCTTTTCTTTGCTGATTGTAACTATTTTTGGGAGAGTGTATATAATGGAAACAATACAATTTTTCAACATGGTTGCATTCCTCAGCTGTGACCAACGTACACACGGCGAGAATTATGTTATTTTAGATTCAATTTAAAAGTTCTTTGATGACAACATGTCATGTGAAAGTGTGTGGATTGTTTTCAAAGAGTGTTCCCTGATAATAATGGTTTTAACAAAAACTTTCAAGCTTTCATGAAATACAATTCACTTTGGTATGTTATTGGCTCATGCACACCACTTTTTACGCACTTTTTCTTTGTGAAAGATTAATTTCGTGAAAGAATAAAAAAAATAAATAAATAAAACCAAAGTATTTGTTTTATATAACACCCACGCCACACAACTTGCACACTGTGCGTTGCGCACCTTTTTTTTCTGGCCCGAGTTACTATTTTGAGTGAGACTGACCGACATAACATACATCAGTAATTATGTTATAGACCGTTCGGAAATTCGTGCCCACACATTGAATGTTGTAACTTTGCAACCCCTTGACGGATGTTATTGAAATTTGCTATGTACCCTACTGATATCAATGCAGTTATTAATATATTTTTTGCCCTTACAAAACTCATGTCATGTTCGAATTTTCTTCTTTAAGTTATATAAAAAACTCTTACCGGTGTCTGGGTTAATTTTTATTAGTTCTACAGGAAAGTTACAAGATCCGTTCAAAAATTGCGCACTTAATTTTTGTTTCAGCACAGCACAAGCGATGAAATGTGCTATTCAATATTTTTTTTGTTTGAATTAGTGTAGTGACTACGTCCGCACGTGTGCGCACCTATTGTACACAGTCGCGAGTAAATATTTCAGCAGCGTATGCTAATTGCAATGAGTTGGCTGCAACGAAACAAAACGACACCAGCGTATAATATATTAATAAACTAAACTGCATAATTATGAAAAGCGCAATGAACCTGAAATGCAAATTTATCACTTTGCAGAAGGTAACTGTTATATTGTACAGGCATTTTCGCAGAGAGGCTAAGATGGGTTGTTTATACCACGACATCCAAGAATCAGGTAGGAGAACATGAAAGGCCCTGGGTGTGGATAGAAGATCTTTTCGACGTTGGATACAACAAGACGGTGATTGTACAGAGGCTGCGGTTAAGCAAGGAAGGAAAAAAAAATTGATGATTTTGACAAGGATGTCATTAGACGTTTGATTTTGAAGATGTTTAATGCCAATCAACTTGTTACTCTCCGCATGCTGAAAAGTTGACTGCAAGCAGAATGCGATATTAACGTCTCAAAAACAACTCTTTGGCAACTTGTCAGAAGTGTCGGCTTCACTTTTAGAAAAACGTCTGGCGGAAGGAATTTTTTATGTGAAAAACCACATCTGGTTGCAGCTCGAAGCAAATACCTTAGACAGATTTGTGAGAGAAGGCAAGACGGCTTTGATATAGTGTATTTGGACGAATCTTGGGTTAATGCTCATCATACAAACGAGAAAGAATTGCAATCTGTTGATGGAGACCATAGAAGGAAAATTCCCAGCAGCAAAGGTCAACGCATTATATTAGCACATGCTGGCAGCGAGATGGCTTGCAGTTTATCCAACCAATAACTGTTGTGAACGTATTGGAGTCATCCGATTCGGAATGAGGCACGTTGATCGCATTCCTTCGTTTGTGATAAACTAATTTCATATGCCAATCTATAATAACACATAAACAGTTACGATTTGTCATAGCTTCCCGATAATTTACTGCTATCATGGTTCATTATCAGAACATCATTCCTCATATCAAAATCACGTGAACAACCAATCACACATTTAGGACACGCCTTTGAACCGTCTTGTCGCACAAATGTTGTAATTTACTGTAAGACGGGCAGATTTAGGCAAATGTTCCAAGAAGATCAAAGAAAATCGCCGTTTTGCAAATTTCGAGACAGCTGTGGATGTAATGATCACAAAATCTTAACTGCATGGAAAATCTAAGACTGCATGCAAAAATTCATGTCCATACAACAAACAGTTTTGGAGAACATTGACGCTTTCTGTGGGCACGAATTTCCGAATGGGCTATAGTGTAGATTAGGCCATATCAAACAGATTACCTACTTCTTTCATTTCAACCAAATTTAGAGACGCAGTAAAAAGGGAAAGGGTCAGGGATGTAAAGAGTTAGGTTTAGGAATCACAATAGTGTCTCTTCTTGACTTGAAAAATAAAACACTTGAAGGCATATGTACAATGACATAAGCAGAAAAATGTTTGAGTTAAATAACAGACATGTAACAATTATTTCACACATTTCCTTCGTTACATTTCTTCTAACTATATGAAAATTTATGATGTTTAACAAACATTTAGAGAAAATAGACTCACTCCATAATCCGGTTTCATTTCTATTTTCATTTTTTCACCTAGGAAGAGGGTTTTTGATTCCATATTTCCAGTGATCTGAAAAATAAATTGTTACTAATGTCATTAAAAAAAAAAGTAAAGGAACCCGTTACATGCCCATTGAGGCATATTGGGAATATGGTGTTAGGCCCATATTATCTTGACCGTCGGAACACTAGGGGTGATGTGGCCGGCATCACGTCGGCTGCCTTAACCTTCCCAGAGTTGCTCTGGTACCCATTTGGGGCTGGGTCAACCCAGGAGCCGTTTGTGGCCTAAAAAATCCCACCTCATCTGGGAATCAAACCATAGACCACTGCGCTAGGAAGCCAGTGCACTAACCACTATGCTACCGAATAGAGACCGCAGTCAGCGACTCATAGCTTGACTGCCTGCGTCAGGACCAGCGAACCAGAGCTGGTCAAGACCGTGCTCCACCTCCACGTGGTGGTCCTGGAAACAGTCTGCAGCAGTGCAGTCTGGCTGAGCGAGCACGGATCGCAATGGGAAGGCAAGCCCGGTCCTAAAAAATGCCGTGCAGAAGTCGGATGTGTCGACCGAAAGGTGCAGATATCACAGCTATGGCGTAAACAGACACAACGCAACCACCGTCCTTTTCAGGGCGAACGAAGAAGAAGAAGACTATGCTACCGCGGCTCCAATGTCATTAAAATGTTATTGGAATAACGCTATTAGTCTTTCTAAAAATCAATGTAGCATGCACACCACAGGAGTCTGTAACAGCACAAGACTCTGGTAACACATGGGGAATTATCAGCGTATCTCACACTATTTATATTATGACCACCAACTGATATTTGAGGCATGTCTTCTATGGATCTCATTATATTTTCACTGCAAATATTGAACAGATCTGATGACAGCACACATCCCTGTCTAACACCCATTTTTATCTGTTGAAATGTTCCTAATTTGCTTTGAATTCTTATAGCTGCTTTCTAACATTTTAATAACTTCAACAAGATCCACTTTGTTAAATACCTTGGTGTACTCTATAAAACATAAATACAGATCTGTTTTTTTTTTTAATTCTGTAGCTTTTTCTATAGATGTTCTTATAAATTATATTTATTGTGCCTTTACCTTCTACAAATCCCCATTGTTCATCACTTATTTCTGGTTCTATTTTTCACTCTTCTCGTGATAGTTCTTAACAACATTTTGGTCATATGACACATAAGACTGGAGGTGCAGTGTTCTTCACATTCCATGGCTCCCTGTTTCTTAGGAAAAGCATATGAATATCATTTATAAATCTTCGTTGCTGCAGCTCAAGTTCTTCAATGCAATCCCTAAATCTTCTTCTTCTGCGATCATTTTCCTATGCTCAGCAGTCTAAACAAGAAGATTAGTTGCCCCCATGAATCCAGTCTTCAGCAGTAGGTCCTCGCAGATGCCCCACAATTTCTCTTCCATTTTTGTCTCCTGGGGCCAGGTTTGAGCTCTCAAGTCATCAAAGAGAGGGCAGGTTTGAAGAATGTGTTCTGAGTCTAGGGGCCCTTTTAGCACGTGCACTGGTCAGTTGGGGCAGCTTTCATTTTGTGGAGGTGGGCTCGTAGTCTGCTGTGTCCTGTGCGAAGCCTAACAATGGTGGTTTGCTGTGTTCTGTCTAGCTTTAAGATGGGGTCTTGTGGGTAACTGCTGCCTGTTCTCTAGCTCCATGCATTTTTGTACTTTCTTTTGATGAGAGTCTTTGCTTCCTTCAGTGAGAGTCTTTGGTGAAACTGTTTCTTCTGGGTGCCTGCTTTTGCCAGTCTGTCGGCTGCCTCATTTCCTGCAATACCACAGTGTGCAGGAATATACTGCAGTGAAACTTTGTTGTTGACAGACAGCTGGTTCAGATGTTCTTCAGCTCTTCTTGTTAAGTGATCTTCAGGTTCACTTTGAATAGTCTGGAGAATTGACATGCAGTCGCATAAGAAGACTATATTTGATCCTTTGAGTCTTTGTTCCTCCAGTATCTTTGTAGCCTCTAGGATTGCCTGTAGCTCTGCCCTGTAGTTTGTTGAGAGTTCTCTAGTAGCAATTGACTGTTCTATTTTTGGAGCGTTTGACATTAGTTTTTGGATCCCTGCTCCTACTTTCCTTACTGCTTCTTTTGAAGATCCGTCAGTGAAGACATGAATCCACTGTGGACTGGCGTATTGGATGTTGAGGTGATCCAGTGTTTTCGTTTTCAGAATAGTGGGAGTCTCCACAGTTCTGTTCTCAATGCCTGGGATTGTAAGGTGTAGTGTACATGGGTATGGTGTTTGTGATGTTGTAGTATGCTACGAACTGCTTCCATTCCTCTGGGTTTTCTGAGGTTACTTCTAAACCACTTTTTCTTGTACATAAGTGGCTAAAAATTTCAGAACAATGACCGCTAAAGCTAATATTAACCATAACTCTAACCCTGTTCTGAGGTTTTCAAACATAATTATTGGCACACAACTCCACCTATGCCGGTCCCAAGCCCGGATGAAACAGGAGGAGGGCGGCCTGCATGGAGGCAGCCCCTCCACCATGCAAAGGCACAACAGGCTAATCACCTGTTTGCTTTAAACTATGATTACGAGTAATATAAGAGAGAAAACCGGACTGATTCTAAAGGCGACAAACTGGAACAAACTACGGACTACGACTTATGGAACTTGGAACACAAGAAGTATAAATGGGAAAGAAGAGGAGCTGGTGGAAGAGATGAGGAAAGCAAAACTAGAAATCCTGGCTATAACGGAAACAAAGAAAACAGGACAAGGAGTCATGGATCTCAATGGGAACACGCTGCTCTACAGTGGTGTACCCACATCTGAAAGAGCTAAAGGGGGCGTGGGTTGCATTGTGGCCAAAAATCAAAAAGATAGTATCAAGGGATGGAACTTTGTCTCGGAGCGCATTATGGTCGTAAAACTAAAAGAAGGAGAAACCATAGTCAATCTGGTCATAGTGGATGGGCCAAATGAGGATGAGAGAGCAGAGGTCAAGGAGGAATTCTTCGAGCTGCTTCAAAGGACAGTGGATGACTGCCTAGATGAAGTTATCATGCTCGCAGATTTTAATGCCAGAGTTGGAAATGACCATGCTAGATGGGGTGGAGTTATTGGAAGATATGGAGAAGATACTCTCAATGACAATGGAAAGCGACTCCTTAGATTCTGCAGTGAGCAGAATCTGATCATTAAAAAAATAAAGTTCCCCCATAAGCGCATACATGCATACACTAGATGTGAACCAACAAAGAATGAGAAGTCAGTGATCGACTATGCCATTGTTCGGAGAAGCTCATTCAGATATGTCCGAGATGCTAGAGTCTGGAGGGGGCTAGAGATTGGAAGTGATCACTACCTGCTAACAATCAAAAGAACAACTGAAAGAGTTGCTCAGCCTAGGAACTGCCCAACATCATGCAAGAAACCAAGTAAACTAGCGGGAGAAATGAGCATTAGGACCTACAAGCTGAGAGAGCCAGAAATTAAGACCAGATATCAGGGGCTTATTGCTGCAGCGGTGAGCAACACAGAAGAACGACCTGATGACTTGGAAACCCTCTGGATTAAATTCAAGGATATAAAGAAAACTGCTGCAGAAGCATGCGGTGAAGTCCGACTTGGAAACAAGAGAAAGAGGACACCTTGGTGGACAGAGGAAGTCAAAGAGAAAATAAGAGAGAAGACAATGGCATGGAAACAATACTTAGGAGCTAAAAACACAACAGAACAAATGGAAAAATATAGAGAATATGTGACACTAAGAACAGAAGCAAAGAACAAAGTGCTAGCAGCAAAACAGAAGTCCTGGGAAGAATTTTGAGAAAAGCTAGAAAAAGATGCACAAGAAAACCAGAAATTGTTCTATAAGACCCTAAAGAACATGAGGAAGGAAAAACAATGCCCTCTCAAATTTATAAAGGACAAGCAAGGCAAATTGCTTACTGCCCCGAAGAAAGTAATGGAAAGATGGAAAGAATATTTCTCAGAACTCCTGGATGGTGAGCATGGTGAAGCATCAGAAATGAAAACCACTAGCACAGAAGAGAAAACCAATGATGGTGAAGATGACATAAAGATGGAAGAACTGAAGGCAGCACTGGAGAAAATCAAGATGGGGAAAGCAGCAGGGCATGATGGTATAACACCAGAAATGGTTAAGTACATGGGAGCATTAGGCGACCTATTACTCTTAAGGGTTTTACAGGCAGCGTGGTACAACAAGACCATACCAAAGGATTGGGAGATTGCCATCATAACACCAATTTTCAAAAAGGGTGACAATCGACAGTGTGGAAACCATAGAGGCATATCCCTTCTCAGTGTCCCTGGTAAAATCTACTCTAGAATCCTAGAGCAGAGACTCCGACGCCTAGCTGAGCCACAATTGGATGAGGTCCAGTGTGGATTCCGAGCAAACCGAAGTACTCAAGACCTAATCTTCACACTCAGATAGCTGAGTGAAAAGGCCCTTGAGTATAAGAGTGAGATCCATCTTTGTTTCACAGATCTGGAAACGGCGTTTGACAGGGTCCCCTGGAGCAAACTTTGGGACTGTTTGGCAAGGAAGAATATTCCAGCACCTCTGATTCATGCCATACAGAGCTTCTACAAGTCTTGCGGAAATTATGTGAGGACAGCAAACCATAAGTCAGAAGAGTTCATGACCACCACTGGTGTAAGACAAGGTAATATCCTATCACCTTACCTTTTCATACTCCTCATGGATGATGTCATCAAGGCATGTAAGGAGAGAACAAGAAAGTATTCAGTGGGGTACTGGAAGATGAGACAGGTCTATATTTCGGAGCTGGCATTTGCTGATGATGTTGTCCTGATTGCTAAATCAGAGGCACATCTCCAATCCAACCTGCAAGTCTGGAAGGAAGAGCTGGAGAAAAGAGGGATGGTCATAAGCAGCTCTAAAACAAAATCCATGGTGATATCACGAGAAGAAAGAAGACACTTTAAATACCTCGGAGCTATTATAGACCGAAAGGGAGGCATCAAAGAAGAGTTGGCCACTCAAAAAGCAGCAACTGGGAGACTTTTTCAGGCCATAAATCAAGGATTCCTCAGCAAGAGAGAGGTTGGTAAGAAAACGAAGATGGCTGTATACCGCTCCACCTATGTCCCAGTCTTGACATATGGATGCGAGTCATGGGCAATGACTACAACCCACAAAAGCCAGATCCAAACCTCAGAAATAAGATATCTGAGGAAGGTGGTTGAAGTAACAAGAAGAGACATGGTACGCAACCAGACGATACATCAAGGCCTTAAATCCTACCCCCTGCAGACCCAAGTAGAACAGTCCCAATTAAGATGGTTTGGCCATGTCTGCAGAATGGGAGAAGATCGGCTACCACGACAAGCATGGGAAACAAAGAACCAAGGATCCAGACCCCCAGGATGGCCCAGAGTCCGCTGGGAGGACAACATTAGACAATCTTTGAAGGACTGAGGACTAGAATGGAACCAGGCCAGGAGGAAGACAGCCAATAGGATAGTCTGGCGCTCTCTCTTCCAAACCTCTACACCTCACGGTAGAAGGGGAACGACTAAGTAAGTAAGTATTATTGGCACACAGCAGTAAAATAGGATGTTTAAAAATCTCAGATGTTACTCAACTCATGACCTAAAAGAAGCCATACTCTCGATCCATAACATTTGTCGTTATTATTTATTTTTTTAAATATATGATGTTAATGTCTGTCACAGTTTTTTTTTCTTTTAAAGCACGAAATATAATTTCTAAGTCTAGGCCTAAGTCCACTAACCATACCCCTGTTTTGATTGTTTAGTTTTCTTGTAAACAATGAATAAATATTCTTGTAAACAATAAATAAATATTATTGTAAACAATAAATACATATTCTTGTAAGCAATAAATAAATATTCTTGTAAGCAATAAATAAATATTCTTGTAAACAATAAATAAATATTCTTGTAAACAATAAATAAATGTTCCTATAAACAATAAATAAATATTCTTGTAAACAATAAATAAATATTCTTGTAAACCATAAACCATATGAAGCACTTCTAAGTACCATCAACACAATACCCAAGCATGACATAATAGCAGTCATGGGCGATTTTAACGCCAAAGTAGGTGACAACAACGATGGAGTACAAAGATATCTCGGTACTCATGGCATAGGCTGTATGAATCAAAATGGCGAAAGACTTCTAGAACTTTGTGAAATATCAAACCTGGTTGTGGCAGACACCATCTTTCCACATAAGAATATCCACAAGATAACATGGAATTCACCTGATGGCAGAACTAAGAACCAGATAGATCACTTCTGCATAAGCGCAAAATTTTGCTCATCAGTTCAAGACGACAGAGCATACAGAGGTGCAGAGATCGGAAGCGATCATAACCTCTGCATAGCTAAACTGAGAATTAAACTGAAGAAGTTATACCAACCGAATAAAAATAGAAGAATAGATGTACACAGACTGCAATCAAATGATATAAAGGAGGAATATAATGTCAAAATGAACAACTATTTCAATGCTTTAGGCAAAATTGACAACGATATCACCACCAAGACAATCGATACTAAATGGGAACAACTGAGAACAGCAATGACAGAAGGAGCTGTAGCGACCACTGGATACCTAGTACATAAAAAGAAAAAATGGATGAGAGAAAATACTTGGGATAAAATACAAGAAAGGAAAACAGCAAAACTTAAACTACTAGCGGCAAGTACACATAATGCAGTTGAATCTTGCAAACTAACTTATAACTTGTTAAATAAAGAAGTGAAGACAAAAACTAGAAGAGATAAAAGACATTTCATCAATGGGTTCTTGTGCGTTTATTCACCGGTTAAATCAAATTCTGGAAATTTATTACCAAAACTGAGAACCGTACTTTTTCTTGACTGAAAAATGTTGATTTCACATTGTGATTTGGGAGGCAAGTTAAAAAAAAAAAAGCGTTTCTCTTGCACTCATAGTTGACATGCTTACGACAGACCCGCCCTCAACACCCCCCCCCCCCCCCCCTCCCCGTATTTTTAAAAAAAAGTTTATAAACCAATAGAACGGAATTGAATCAGTTCTACAAGTTAACGGTACAAAGGAAACAAGGGAAATCGCTGCTGTTGCCTTCTCTAACTCAAGATCAGAGTCAGGCACCCTTTTACAGCTGGTTTGACTGATGCGTGACACATGTTCCCTTCCTCGCTGCCGTTGCCTTCTCTAACTCAGGATCAGAGTCAGGTACCCATTTACAGCTGGTTATGGAGTGTTAGAGACTTCACCATACTAGGTCCAGCATCGAGAGGTGGGGAGACCAGTTTCCTTCCTCGCTGTCTTTTCCTTCCCTAACTCAAAGTTAAGTACCCATTTATAGCTAGGTAGACCCCATCTCTCGATGCTGGACCTAGTATGGTGAAGTCTCTAACACTCCATAACAGCTGTAAATGGGTACCTTACTCTGATCCTGAGTTAGAGAAGGCAACGGCAGCGAGAAAGGGAACAGGTGTCACGCATCAGTCTAACCAGCTGTAAAAGGGTACCTGCCTCTGATCTTGAGTTAGAGAAGGCAACGGCAGCGAGGAAGGGAACAGGCCACCCCACCTCATAAAGCTGGGACCCAGTACATCGAAGTCTATAACACTTCACTCCCCTACGGCAGAATGTGCTACGTGACTACAACCTTACGAACGGCAGGCGTGTTTTAAAAAAAATTCTAAGCAACGGGGGAGGGGGGAGAGGACAATGACACTTTTTCAGTCAAGAAAGAGTACGGTGATCGGTTTGGGTAATAAATATCCACAATTTGATTTAACCGGTGAATTAACGCACAAGTACCCATCAATGAACTGGCCGTAGAAGCTGAAAATGCTGCAAGAACTGGTAATAGTAGGTGCCTTTATCAAATTACAAAACAACTATGTCACCAGCCTACTGCTATGGAAACACCTGTTAAAGGTAAATTAGGGAATTCAATACCAACAGAAAAAGAACAAATGAAGAGATGGGTTGAGCACTTCATGGAGGTACTAAACAGACCACCACCAACAGTAACACCTGATTTTAATAATGAAACACCCACAACCACCTTGCCAATAACTTGCGATGAATTCACGCTGGACGAGATCAAACAAGCCGTTAAAAGATTTTAAAATTTTAAAGCTGCTGGAGTTGACGAAATTTCAGGGGAAATGATTAAAGCAGTTAATGACAACAACCTCTTGAGAATTTTAGATATTATAAATGAAGTATGGAGAGAAGAACAACCACCACAACAATGGAAAGACAGTATTATTGTAAAGTTACCGAAGAAAGGTGATCTATCAGACTGTAATAATTGGCGTGGTATATCTCTACTATCAGTACCTGGAAAATTATTATGTTGCATGATGTTAGAAAGACTTAAATTGCATGCCGACGAAAAGATCACAGAAGAACAAGCGGGTTTCAGGCCGAAACGATCATGTATTGATCAAATATTCACACTAAGAACAATTATAGAAGAATCAGTGGAAATGCAATCACCACTTATTATCACCTTCGTCGATTTTCAACAAGCCTTTGATAGTCTACACCGCCCATCATTGTGGAAGATACTTACAATCTATGGTTTTCCAACAAAATATGTGAATATAATCAAAGCGCTATATGACAATGCAAGATGTTGTGTTAGAACAAATAAAGGGAATACAGAATGGTTTACAGTAGAAACAGGGGTGAAACAAGGCTGTATTATGTCACCACTACTTTTTGGAATAGCTATTGATTGGGTTATGAGAAACTATACCCACAATGAACAATTAGGTATAAAATGGACAAATGGAAAATTCCTGGGGGACCTGGATTTCGCAGATGATTTAACATTCTTAAGTTCAACACCCAGACAATCCCAAGAAGCAGTAAATAATTTGTGTCATCTCTCGGTTAAAATAGGTCTCCAAATAAATGCCTCTAAAACTAAAGCTATGAACTTTTCTAACGAGACCTTTGATATCATCTTGAACGGGGAAAAACTACAGAAAGTTGAAAGTTTCAATTATTTAGGCAGTAAAATGACTCAGGATGGTGACACAACAAGAGAAATCCATACTAGAATTGCTTTGGCAGCTAGCGCCTTCAATAGATTACACTAGTCAACAAATTTTCAAAAGTTATTTGTACCAGAAATTAAATATACCATTTCTTATTGATTTTGACATGCTGATTTCAAATATCATAATGAAATTCACCAATTGGCTCTGGTTTTTTTTTTAATGATGAATTTACATTACAGTAATACAAATAATGTATGCTTGTTTAATTCTCTGGGGTAAACAGCTAGTCTTTCTACTTTAGCATTATAAAAATTGTTGTTACATACTCAATTAATTGATATTTCAAAATAAAATGATAGAAAAAATAAAAACATTATTTAAAGTTCACATATCATGTTTTAAAAAGGCACATTTGAACCCATTCCGTCATTATTCAGTCGCTGTTCGAGCTCTCTTTGCTTGCTTCTTGTAGTCAATCGATGAGGTGTCTCTTGTCACAGTCCAACAGTAATCAGCAAGCATTGAAGGGCTCCAATTGCCTTGATACCTTGTCTCCATAGCAGCAATGTCCTGGTGAGATTGTCCACCATGCTCATTACTGACCGCTCCACAGTTTGACATAAAGAAATCCAGATGAGAATCCAGAAAATGAATTTTCAAAGACATGTTGCAGCCAAGACTCTTATACTTCAGAAGGAGATTTTCTACAATTTCATTGTAATTATCAGATCTGTTGTTTCCAAGAAAATTGTCCACCACTGACTTAAATGCTAGCCATGCTGCTTTTTCCTTGCCATGCAACACGCAAAGAAACCCGTCATCATGCAGAAGTTTTTGAATTTGCGGACCAACAAATACTCCCTCTCTTATTTTAGTTTCACTCAGTCTTGGAAATTTTCTGATGAGGTATTTGAAAGCCTCATCTGTTTTCTCCATTGCCTTGACAAAGTTTTTTATGAGACCCAGCTTAATGTGCAAGGGTGGCAACAAAATCTTGCTCGTGTTGACAGGTGCTGGGTTCTCAACGTTATTACTGCCAGGCTGCAATGACTGCCTGATTGGCCAATGTCTTCTGATGTAATGGTCACTTCGTGCACGGCTATCCCATTCACGGAGAAAGCAACAGTACTTGGTGTATCCACCCTGTAGTCCAAGCAAAAGAGCGACCACTTTTAAGTCACCGCAAAGTGACCAATGATGATGATCGTAGTTTATACACTTTAAAAGCTGCTTAATGTTTTCATAAGTTTCTTTCATATGAACTGCGTGATCAACTGGAATTGACGGTAACACATTACCATTATTCAACAAAACAGCTTTAAGACTCGTCTTGGATGAATCAATGAAAAGCCTCCACTTTTCCGGTATGTAATTGATTTTGAGGGCTGCCATTAAACCAGAAATGTTGTGGCACGCAGAAAGGTCACCCTCTTTGAAAAAGAATGTAATAAGCGGCTTCCTATACACAGAAATTGTAACATCTTCTGCCAGGAGATTCCACTGTTGCAATCTGGAACCCAAAAGCTCTGCCTTGTTCTTCGGTAAATTCAGATCTCTTACAAGATCATTCAGTTCACCTTGGGTTATTAAGTGTGGTTTAGTGGATGTAGTTTGCTCAAAATCTGGGTCGCTTGAGATTCATGGTTCAGGACCACCAATGTCCTCTTCTTCATCAGCGGAAGCAGCTGAAAATGATTCTGGCACTTTGGGAACTGGTAGGTCATCGCCATGGGGTACCGGACGTATTGCAGAGGGGATGTTTGGATATTCCAGAGTCCACTTTTTCTTCTTTGATATGCCTTTCCCAATTGGAGGGACCATGCAAAAGTAACAGTTGTTGAGATGATCAATGAACTCTCTCCAAATCATTGGGACTGCAAAAGGCATAGCTTGCCTTTTGCCAGTCAACCACAGTTTAAGATGTGCTGCACATGTATTGCAGCATATGTGTGGCGCCGAGCTCTTATTTTGATCTCCTATTCTGCAGCCAAAATATAAACTGTACGACTTCTTAATCACTTTAGTTATATTTCGTTTTTGTGTTAGAAATGTCACCTCACCACATATATAACAGAAATTATTAGCACTGTTCACACATGTCCTAGGCATTTCTAACTACGAAACTTTTGATAAGGACAAATGCACTAACTAATGGCAAAATTTTATCAGAGATAAGATATTTATACACAAAGGTGATGTAATCATAGGTAGGATTGCATCATCAACTTCTAGTTACATTTTTATTGGTCATTAGAAAAAATTATGCAATCGCCCACAACAGTTGCGTCATATATATAAATTGACCATAATTAAATAAACTAGTAGCATATATCTTGAAAACTAAAGCCAATCAACATTTTTTAATGTCATTTTCGTTTTCAGCACACCAAAATTAGTTAAGATTAGCTATATTCATTTCTGGTACATTCTGGTTGTTGACTAGTGTTATCTAACATTTGGAAATTACGATCATTGAATATACATACCAAGCTTCATCTGTTTAATTCAAATGTTATCTCAGTGTTAACATACGGCTGTGAGAGTTGGAAAATAACAAAATCATTGGAGAACAAGCTGAATACATTCGAGAACAAATGTCTTACAAAACTCATGAACATCAGTTGGAAAGAATTCAAGACTAATCGAGAAATAAGAGAAGACTCTAGGCAGAAATATGTCTCCGACTATATAAGGAAAAGACGATGGTCATATATCGGTCATGTCCTACGAATGCAAAACAACAGAATACCACTACAGGCGCTCACTTGGGTTCCTGAGGGTAAGAGGAAAAAAGGAAGACCAAAAGAAACACTCAGAAGAACAATAATAAGAGAAGGAAGAACGTTGGGCCTAAATAATGTGCAAGAGCTAAGAGGAGTGGGGTCACAACGAACAACCTGGAGAGCACTGGTTTCTGCCTTATGCGCCGTGTTTGGTGCTTAAAGAATTTATTATTATTAAACCATAAAAACATTTTCTTATAAACAATAAATACATTTTCTTGTAAACAATAAATAAATATTCTTGTAAACAATAAATAAATATTCTTGTAAACAATAAATAAATATTCTTGTAAACAATAAATAAATGTTCTTGTAAAAAATAAATAAATATTCTTGTAAACAATGAATAAATATTCTTGTAAACAATAAATAAATGTTCTTGTAAAAAATAAATAAATATTCTTGTAAACAATGAATAAATATTCTTGTAAACAATAAATAAATATTCTTGTAAACAATAAATATTCTTGTAAAAAATGAATAAATATTCTTGTAAACAATAAATAAATATTTTTGTAAACAATGTGTTACCGCCTCACTATGGTCTCTGGTTGTTGACAGGTCAGAGCTATCTGAATAGCTGATTACAGCGAATGGTGTGAGCCGTTATTTGACAATGGTAGTGAGGCTGAGTAACATCTGGACAATAACCCTTTGAGAATGCAACGTAAGTAGACCCGACTCGTGGTGAACATGGACGATAATGCTTTATTCGCATATAGTACATGATCCAACTGGAACGTAGTAGGTAACAAGTACATCGACGATTCAGAATATAATGAATATGGCAGACATCAGTTCAACAAGGACGATGGTTGACCTCTCTAACCGCTATCCTGGTGTATAGCGGAAGCTATGTGTTCATTAGTATCAGTGACAAAAATACATGAGGATATATGAAGATCATGTTTGGCATTTAGCTTGTGGAAATATATGTAGATACTTGATAT
This sequence comes from Oreohelix idahoensis, assembly GCA_024509875.1. Taxonomy (NCBI): domain Eukaryota; kingdom Metazoa; phylum Mollusca; class Gastropoda; order Stylommatophora; family Oreohelicidae; genus Oreohelix; species Oreohelix idahoensis. The sequence continues at coordinate 510,047 of JAMPIV010004476.1, forward strand.
TAGAGTGTCTCCTGGCGTTAACTGGACGCACTAGCAGCCGACTAGGTTGGTCAGGCAGAAGCTCTGCAGTTAAAGGCTAGTAGAGAACACATGTCGGAGTTGAAACATTAAACGGGCCGATTTCTGGCCAATATTTGGGCATAAAAAAGGTACTTGACATATAGCCCAAGAACGTCTTCCTCAAAGCAAACATGCTTCACATCTGCTTATACATATGTGGCTCCCTATAATTGGGATAACCACGAAAGATCCATTTTTCTCGGGATAAATAAACTATTGATCCTCCTCCATGGAATTCTAGGATGTTTCTTGTATCTATCGCAAAAATCCCCCCAAGTCCTAACATGACATACCCGTTCAATACTGGTGCATTCTTGTACATAAATAATATATCCTACAATTATCCTAGATGCGCACAAATGTGCATCTACAAAATACTAGATGTGCATTTGAGGGTCTCAAACATTCAACTACCCCCTCTACGAATATAAAATATAATGCATAAATATTCTTGTAAACAATAAATAAATATTCTTGTAAACAATAAATACATATTCTTGTAAACAGTAAATAAATATTCTTGTAAACAATAAATAAATATTCTTATAAACAATAAATAAATATTCTGGTAAACAATAAATAAATATTCTGGTAAACAATAAATAAATATTCTGGTAAACAATAAATAAATATTCTTGTAAACAAATATTCTTGTAAACAATAAATAAATATTCTTGTAAACAATAAATAAATATTCTTCATTCATTCATAACCCGCCACTCCCAGAGGAGCATCGGCCTTCAACAAACACATGCCAAGTCCTCCTCTCGCGTGCCATCATCTCAAGTTCTTTCCACGTTCTCCTCATCATTTTCACCTCTGTTTCCAGCTCTCTTCTCCATGTGCTTCTTGGTCTACCTCTGCCTCTCTTGCCCTGGGGGTTCCAGAACAAGGACTGCCTTGTAATACTATCAACAGGTTTCCTCAGTGTGTGTCCTATCCATCGCCACCATCTTCTTCTCATCTCTTGTTCCACTGGAACTTGTCTAGTTCTTGTCATCAGTTCCACGTTGGTAACCTACCATTTTAATCACACTATTCTACGCAAGCACCCATTTATGAAAGTCTGTAGCTTTTTGGTTGTTGTCTTTGTTGTTCTCCATGTCTCAGAGCCATACAATAGGACTGACTTCACATTTGAGTTGAAGATTCTTATTTTCGTGTTGGATCCGATTTATCTTGATCTCCGTATATTTCCCAATGCAATGAAAGCTCCTCTTGCTTTTTGTATTCTTATTTTGATATCGCTGTCTGTCCCTCCAACTGTGTCTATATTACTGCCAAAATATGTGTTCGATTCTACATCTTGTATTGGTGTTTCTTCAAGTTCAACCCTGTTTTTATTACCTGCATTTATTCTCATTATTTTTGTCTTTTCCCTGTGTATTTTCAGACCTAATTGCTGTGACCTCTCATCGAGTGTTTTCAATTTGTCCTGCAGCTGATTACGGTTATGGGACAGAAGAGCCAAGTCATCAGCAAAATCCAGATCATCCAACTGCTTAGTCAGAGTCCACTGGATTCTGTAAGCTGTCCTTCGTGAAGAACTATGCGTGTGATGTCTTCATATGTTTTCTTTATTAAATTAATGATCTTCAGGGGAACTCCATAATGCCTCATCAATTTCCAAAGTGATTCTCTGTCTTCACTGTCAAATGCCTTTTCATAATCCACAAATCCGATGTATAGTTGTGAATTCCATTCCAGACTTTGTTCAACTATTATTCTCAAAGTAGCTATCTAGTCTGTACATGATCTGTTTTGTCAAAAACCTGTTTGTTCATCTCTCAGTTTCTTGTCTATGGACTCTTTTAATCTCTCAAGGAAAATCCTGTTTAATACTTTTCCTGACACTGATAGTAACATTAATCCTCTATAATTTGTGTACTCTTGTAAATTTCCCTTCTTAGGCAACTTAACCAGATATCCTTCCTTCCATTCTGCTGGTATCTCTTCCTTTTCCCAGACTTTACCAAGTAATTTATATAACATCTCTGTAGCCGTGTCGATATCTGCTTTGATGGCCTCTGCTGGAATGCCATCAGGTCCAGACGCTTTTCCATCTCTTAGAAGCTTTATGGCTTTCTTTATTTCTTCCTTCGTTGGTCTTTCACGGTTAATTTGTAGCTCTTCTTCTGCTGGCTGGATGTCCAGGGGGTTTTGTGGAGCTTCTTGTAAACAATAAATAAATATTCTTGTAAACACGGTAGAAGGGGAACGACTAAGTAAGTAAGTAAGTAAGTAAGTAAACAATAAATAAATATTCTTATGAACAATAAATAAATATTCTTGTAAACAATAAATAAATATTCTTGTAAACAATAAATAAATATTCTTGTAAACAATAAATAAATATTCTTATAAACAATAAATAAATATAGATAATTAACACTACTTGTTGGACAGAAAGCTAATTACCTATGTTTATTTATTTACTTATTCAATTTTTACTCAGGACTTAGGTTTCTTGCATTATTTATTTATTAAAAATAATCAGCAGCTCTAAATCTTAGAACAATGATCGCTAAAGCTAATACTAACTGTAACTTGTATTGTTTTTAGTATTTTCAACAATATTTACTGACACAACAGCCATCTGGTGAATTTTTAAATTACATATGTCACCCAACTTGTGATCAAGAAGTAGCCCGACTCTTGAGCCATAATATTTGCTGTTGTTGCTGTAAGCTCTAGTACTTACATCAACTCCTCCAAGTACTGCACATGCACTAGCATTGTATGTAAGGACATGGACATGGTGGTTTAGTCATATTTGTGCAAAACTGTGACACGTTATGAAAAACATATTTATCACTTTTTTTTTTTTTTTTCAATTTAAAAACTTTCGATTTTCAGAGTATTTTGAAAATCAGAATTTTGAATAAACCGTTATGGACATGTGCAATAATCTGACAGTTTATAAATAAATACAAGTAAACTGTCATACCTCGTAATTTAGCTCCTCTTTTATCCATACTGTTTCATCATGGTCATCCATTTTTGGCAGATTTAGGTTCAACAAGAAGAGGAAAGACAAAATGTATTTGAAATATCTTAATAAAAACTGTTCCACGTGTGATTAGGAACAGGACAATTCTTAGCAGAAGAGCTAAGCTAAGAGGAATGTCACACTCATGGTGTGTGTTTAGTCTTGAAATGATGAGAACAAAGGAATATCACAATGACCTCCAAGGGTATGCTGGCTGTAGTAATAGCTGCCAGAAGTTGACTTAGTGCTAGACACCTGGAAGAAAGATAAATAAAACAGGAAATCAACCTTCAATTTTCTGGCTGAAGGGTTTTGTGTTGCACCCACATATTGAAATCAGCAACAGTATAAATATAAATGTACTCTTATTACAGGGGCACAACATTAGTAGTCTAAACCAGTACACCATTAGTACAGTCTGAACTAGCACACCATTAGTACAGTTTAAACCAGCACATCATTAGTACAGTTTAAACCAGCACACCATTAGTACAGTTTAAACCAGCACATCAATAGTACAGTTTAAACCAGCACAACATTAGTACAGTCTAAACCAGCACAACATTAGCACAGTCTAAACCTGCACATCATATAGTACAGTTTAAACCAGCACATCATTAGTACAGTTTAAACCAGCACACCATTAGTACAGTTTAAACCAGCACATCATTAGTACAGTTTAAACCAGCACACCATTAGTACAGTTTAAACCAGCACACCATTAGTACAGTTTAAACCAGCACACCATTAGTACAGTTTAAACCAGCACACCATTAGTACAGTTTAAACCAGCACACCATTAGTACAGTTTAAACCAGCACATCATTAGTACAGTTTAAACCAGCACATCATTAGTACAGTTTAAACCAGCACATCATTAGTACAGTTTAAACCAGCACATCATTAGTACAGTCTAAACCAGCACAAAATTAGTACAGTTTAAACCAGCACATCAATAGTACAGTTTAAACCAGCACAACATTAGTACAGTCTAAACCAGCACAACATTAGCACAGTCTAAACCTGCACATCATATAGTACAGTCTAAACCAGCACAACATTATTACAGTCTAAACCAGCACAACATTAGTACAGTCTAAACCAGCACAACATTAGTACAGTCTAAACCTGCACAACATTAGTACAGTCTAAACCTGCACAACATTAGTACAGTCTAAACCAGCACAACATTAGTACAGTCTAAACCAGCACATCATTAGTGCAGTCTAAACCTGCACAACATTAGTACAGTCTAAACCTGCACAACCCTATATTTATTAGATTTTTATCATATCTACCTTTCATGGATTCTTTATCTGTCATTTCATTTCCCTCTATCCCAACATATGAAAGAACCCAAGCTTCTAACACTGAGCATCCTCTGGAATATAAGTAGCCTGTGTAGTTGCAAAAATGTCATAACTGTCCTCCTTCCACAAAAACTGCCTAAGAAAAATTCTCTGAATCGTTTGGCCGAATACCATCAATAACCAAGAACTTCTTATTTGGAGTAACCAAGAGGACATGCACACCATCATAGCTGTCAGATGCTGAAGTTGAGTTGGCCACGCCCTCAGAAGAGATCCCGATGCCATTACAAGAGCGGCTATGCTAAGGACCCCCCGAAGGAAAGTGAATGAGAGGATGACCAAAAACAACTTGGCAGAGAATTGTGAAATGAATGAATAAACTGTATCCTTTTACCTTTTTATTTGTCAATGAAGAAGTTACAGAGAAGGAAATGTCGAAATTGTCCTCTTTTCACACAACATGCCTAAGAAAAATTCACCAAATCTTTCGGCCGAATACCATCACCAACCAAGATCTGCTTACTCGGAGCAAGCAAGAGGACATGCACACCATCATAGCTGGCAGACGCTGGAGCTGGGTTGGCCATGTCCTCAGAAGAGACCCCGATGCCATCACAAGAACAGCTATGCTTTGGACCCCTGAAGGAAAACGAAAGAGAGGCCGACCAAAAACAACCTGGCGGAGGACTGTGGAAGCTGAGATGCAAAGAATGAACCAGAGTTGGGGCACTGTACGAAGGATGGCAGCTGACCGAGCAAAGTGGAATCAATTTGTTGTTGCCCTACAAGACGCCACTAGGCGTGATGGCCACTGACTGCTTTGACGGTCGGCGGCTAAGGATCAAAGAAGAAGAATGAAGAACAGTGGGCCATTTTTTTTATATACACCTAAACAAGAATCCAGAGATGCAGTAATAAAGTATTAAGGTTTAGGAATACTTAGCCTAACCTTAGCCATAACTTTACAACATGGATGACTTATTTGGATAGCATCAAAGAACACATCTCACTGTTCTTCATTTCAGCCAGAAAAAAAAGACAGCAGTAAAAAAGGGTAAGGGTTAGGATTATGAAGCCTAAACCTAACCCTACATCCTTACCCTAATGACATGGATGACTTATTTGGAAGGCGTCAAAGAAGACATAACACTATATTTCAATTCAGTTGAAATGAAGAAGAGTGGCTGTGTTCTTAGAAGTCATCCATATAAGTAGTCCTCCTCGTTAGGATTAGGATTATGATTTAGGGCAGTGCTTCTTAACCAGGGGTGTTTGCACCCCCAGGGGGAAGTGAGGCTTACCTTCTAGGGGTGCGAGACATGCCACATATTTTAGAATGCGAACCATCATAATATATAATACACAGAACTCTAATGTATTTGTAAAAGATAGAAAATTGACATGAATTAGATAGCAAACCTTTGTCACATTCTGTAAATAACATTTTCTCAAAACATATCTTTTTTAAGCATCTATGGTATGTTTTGCGAGCTAGAAGATTTTAAAAGAAAAAAAAAAGGGGTGGGGGGAACTTCTTAAGATGCTTTAAAGAGGCTTCTTAAGATGCTGTAAAGTGGTGCAAGGCTTCTTAAGTCCTATTAAAGTGTAGGAAGTATGAACAACAGAGAAAACCAATATTAGATTATTTACAGGCATGAAATTCATCCATGAATAGAACAGGTATTGAGAATAGACAGAATTAGCATTTCTGTTTGGGGCAGAAACATGGACGATGTATAGGCCTAAGCATTTGGAAGAAAGAATTGAGGCTCTTGAAATGTGGATATATAGAAGAATGGGGCGTATCTCATGGAAAGAGAAGAAAACAAATAAGGAGGTCCTAGAAAATCTAAGGTATGAAAAGAGAACTAATGAGGGAGATCAAAGTTCGGCAGCTAAAGTACTTTGGCAACATAAAAAGGCATAACACCCTGCAGAAGACCATAATAGAAGGGAGAGGTGAAGGCAAACGTGCAAGGGGAAGACAGCGCTATAAGTGGGAAGATAACATCAAGAGATGGACAGGGAAGAGTCTATAAGAGTGCACCACCAAGACAAGAGACAGAAGACGTTGGAAATCCTTTACAGCCAACCTTCGTTGTGGAGATGGTAGCTGATGATGATGATGAACTTTTGAATTTCTATACAAGCTCGAATACTAAAAATTGTACACTGGAGTTGGCTCCCCTTCCTTGATATGTCAACATCGCTTCAGTTAACAGAGTTAACTTACTTGTGAATTGCAAATTGCGCTCCTATATAATCAATGGACTTAAGTCTAGGTAGGAAAATACGTGCCTCGCCACAAGAAGGCAAACTTGCGAACAAAAAGTCAGATATCTAGGGAATTGACAATTCCCAGTAGTAAGAAATTTCTCAGACTACAGCTGAGAAAAGGTTATTTAAGAATAGAAGAGCCTTACTGTGCAGGGTGTCTTCAAGACAATAATATAGAACATTTCTTATTAAAATGTAAGAGGAATGAACAACAGTGAACCCAAGAGTTAGATTATTTGCAGACTTCAAATTTGCCCATAAATTTAGAAGAGATATTTAGAAAAGACAGATCTAGGGAATTTAAACAATATTTAACAAGAACAAAAGTTAATATATATGACAGGGAAGATGAAATTCTGACGATTTTCTTATAAACCTGTTGCTGTCGTTTTTGACGGTATCTTACTTACTTACTTAGTCGTTCCCCTTCTACCGTGAGGTGTAGAGGTTTGGAAGAGAGAGCGCCAGACTATCCTATCGGCTGTCTTCCTCCTGGCCTGGTTCCATTCTAGTCCTCGGTCCTTCAAAGATTGTCTAATGTTGTCCTCCCAGCGGACTCTGGGTCATCCTCGGGATCTGGATCCTTGGCTCTTTGTTTCCCATGCTTGTCGTGGTATCCGATCTTCTCCCATTCTGCAGACATGGCCAAACCATCTTAATTGGGACTGTTCTACTTGGGTCTGCAGGGGGTAGGATTTAAGGCCTTGACGTATCGTCTGGTTTGACGGTATCATAAGACGTAAATCTATTTAATACTTTTTGATGATATAAGATAACTGTTTATGAACTCCCTGGGACAGGTTGATTTGGGGTTATCTTCCCTTTGTTTTATTCATTGTTGTTGACCTGTCTTAAGTCGGGGTTAGCTTTATTCAGATCTGTGCTGTCTACACATGCGCAAGTTTTTGAGCGCGAACGGAGAGACTTCCGTCAGGGAGTGATGATCTGGGTTCTGACCGGACTAGTATGTTCATAGTACTTCTCTGCATTATCTGGGGGAAAGATAGTCTTCGGTGTGACTGTAATGTCAGTGATTCTCCCCAGAGTTATTCTGTTCGTCAAGAATGACGACAGTTGTTATTTGTGTATTTCTCGGATTCTGTCAAAGGTAAAAGAAACTTAATTATTAAGCCTAAGTTGCAGAACATTTTGTGGCAACTTGTGAGTAGAGCTCACGGTCCTTTGAGATGCAGAGTCCATTATTTGTGCTCGATGTAGCCAACTAAGACTATTCGTCTAACTGTTATACAGAAGCCCAGTGAAGATATATTATTATGAAAACCGCATGTTGGCGGTATGTTTCGGCATGGATGATTATGCCTGCCTATGAAGAATACACAGTTGTTTACATTATTATAGAGGCCCGACATTACGGCCGATATCTTTGAGCAGAAGAAGATGTATTTGGCATGTTATGCCAGATGAATTGCAGTATTATTATTATGCAATTGAGAACTCGCCTTTTGGTAAGGCGGAGTTGTTTAAAGTACCTGACGCGCTGAGTCAGTGGTACGTGAGCTGCAGTATGAACTATGTGTTAAAAGACAGACCATTGTCGATAACGTCCTGATAGATGCGTGGTTCAAGCTTTATAATTGTAGTGGGTTTGATGGTATTGTATGATGGTGATATTACTAAATGTAATGTATGAGGCCAGCTGTGAAGGCTCCTGAGATAAAATGTATTTGTGAATTGTCAGAAGGCCTTTCTTGCTACCACTACGACCTCACACTTATTTTTTTTTTCTAATGAATGTAGCTACGTAAAATGTCTAGGGTAATGATATGTAGTGTGGTGTGATAGTTTATAAATACACCCACAGATATTTAAGAAGACTAATAATATTAACAAATGTTAAAATACACTGAACTAACTCACGTGTGTAAAATTTTTGATAGAATTATATTACATTTATTTTGTTCTGGATCAAGTTTTATGTTGACCAGAACTTTTTTTAAAAGGATTTAAAATTTATGAAAGAAATGCATGAAATGTTACATAATAAATGCAAGAGTGTACATATATAAGTACTAGACTAGTTAGTTTTATTAAAATGTTCTAGTAGTCATCTACTTGGGAGGATAGTTAATGTTTGTGCTGTTGGGGTGGCCTCATCACACCTGTCTATATTGACTACACAGTGTCCAGTAAATTGCAGGAATTTTATGGGGTATTAGTAACTAATAGGCGTTGGTGAATTTCCAGCAGACCAGAGGCTCACTCATCTTGAAGAAGTAGCTCTGGTGCTGAAATCTGGTGGTCCCACCTCTCCGTGCTGGAGGGCAATAATAGTGGTCTCTGTCACAACGTACTGCACAGATACACTCGAGTAAAATCACCAACTGAATAGACACCGCCTTGTTGACAGCTGAAACTCACAGCTCTGCAATCAAAGTATTGGCTATGTGTCAAAATTCTATTCTCTACCCACGTCTGGACACAACACGGACACAACAACCACATCATACAGACAGGTCAGATCTCTCTGACCAAACAGCACATTTACCATGGTGGTTTTACATCAGATAGGTCCTCCCAGACTATAGATTCTGAAAAATATTTATTAGTTTCCTTCCCTAAAAGTGGATAGGTAATATGTTTCATTATTCTCAACACTTGATCTGTCTTTCCTAACCCTTGCTGGAGTTTATGTATATTGTTGGTCCCTAGACCCTGACTAGGGCGGGGGGTCTAGAGCAAATCCCTACTTGTTAGTAAGGCTAGATTATGATATGGCAGTATCAAATCACTCGAACATTAAACAATATTCAAAATATACAAAGAAATAATTTCAATCTTACCAGATTATGAATAAAGAACACAGAAATGCTAGCAAAACTCAGCTGAGCTGCTGGCTATAGTATGGCGTCCCTAAACTTATTTCACTTTCTTTCATTTGGAAATCACCACACTTTAAAATACTGTGTCTATCATCGAACAACTATTGAGGAATGGCCCCACTTGCTCGTCTGAGCGCCGATAAAATGATTGTCTGTGGCCAATCACTGCCTAGGTTTATTTCAAATTCAAATTTCCTACCCTAAAGTCATTTCAGTCATGCTTCAGTCAAGTATGGATGTTTATCTGTTAGTCTGTCCGTCTCTACTTGTTTTTTTTTTCAAAACGTACTTGATTTTTGAACCAACCTTTCTCTCCCCTCCAAAATTTTGTCGTTAAAAGTTATTTTTAGACACCGCCACCACAATATCCCTTCTCTTCCATACTACGTAGATTTGAACACCTGCGTCTCAAGGTCGTGTTTTTTTTGTGCAAATAGCGACACTTTTTATTCAATACAGTCTGTCGTTGATGTGAACAACACTGTCTTTTGTCATTATCTTCATTATTATCTATCCGTCTGTAAAATTAAGAACATATTAGTTCACTGCTCAGAATGGGCCATCCGGCCAGCTAATTTTTATATTTTTGACTGTAACTGTTGATGTCACTGTGTTCCGTAAATAAATGGTTGAAAAGTTCCAGCAGTTGCAACAATTACTGACTACTGCATGTGAGTGAGTGGGTGCATTGTTTACCTGTCAAAGAGCCTTTACGCATTCGTGTTTTCTACACACCCACATCACTTATCAACCCACACAAACTTCGAGTACTTCACATTCAAGAGATGTATGATGTTTGAATGTCAACATGACACCCTGTTAGCGCCTCAACGCCTGGTGAGCTAATCATGCACAACAACGCTGTTTGGCCCAGGTCGTACTGACTATGCACGCACAGAAAACTTCAGTAACGCCGTGCAGGAACATTGAGGTAAATCGTGCAGCCTTCAACATTATAGTGGCGCATCAACACATTCATACTATAACAGTACACAGAAAAGATATCGTTACATTCCTGGTGGTCATGAAATAGGACGGTTACAAAACCATATGACTTATGACAAACGAAAGTCAGTTAAATATCTAAATAAGCATGCCAGGCTTTTACACCCCAGCCGCCGCCGTTTATTATTTTTTGATTGGCTTTTTTCGGTTGCTTTTTATGTTTGGTTATGTTTTATTTTGTTTTTTTAACATGCACACAAATTTGATACTTTTGATATATTCCTTGGGAGTGTCCAGAACCAGAGCACATTATTTTATCTCTGCATATTTGGAGAGCCCCCCTTGGATGACGGACAATGCACAATATGCCACATGCTTCTTCCTCCTAGTTTGGGACCAAATGTGGTGATCCTTTAAATGCAGGCCAAGCTGGAGAAACTGGAGCTCATGGTTTCATCTCAACACGTTTCGGAATGTAAGAAAAGCCACAGGAAAAAGCCAAGATCTACAGTGCAGATAATAACGAGGTAATAACAACGGGGAGGCAAGCTTTGGGGGCGGCAAAAAATCTTTTTACTTATTTTTACAATCCTGCCAAAATATTCCGCCTGGGAGGCGCGCTGGTATAATGGTTACCACACTGCGCTAGTGATCAGGTGTTCACGGTTCAAGCCCGGGCGCGGGCTTTTGTAAGAGTGTCATCGACCGGGATTTTGACTGAATAACCTGAATGGCTCCTGAAATAAACCCCTTGTGGATGGTGTCATGGAGTGTTCGAAGGTTTTGTCTAGAATATTTTAAAATTCCTTACTTTTCAATTCCTTCACATTTTGTCTGTTTTCTCTACGAAATATTTACACCTCCGGTCTGTTCTTTAGCCGTTTTTCAAGTCTTCACTAATAGTTCTGCCATACGATCTTAATGCTATCTTCTCCTACAAAGGCACTAAAAGGTATTTCTTTAGGGACGTCAGTACAATTTATTCGCTTGGTCGAAATCACAGTGGTTCCCAGAGGATTATATTTCCGTGTTCTGTGGTCAACTGAAGACCGCCACGATAAATCTTCCGGCATGGCTGAACGAGAGACGTGAATTAATTAACTTGGCGTGGGAATCGGGAATTTATTTTTTTTAATCGACCGTTCTATGTTGGCGGCTCGAATGTTTCAGTTGTTTTCGAGTGTGCATTAAAGGAAGTTGATTTTGCTCAGTGTTAGTGTACTATGTGTTACAGTGATAAATAAGTTTTTTAAACGTTTTATGGAAATTAGTACAGTGCTTCAGCCTCCATTCATTACTAAATAATACATTTTATTGTAAGGTTTATTAAAACAGTTTTAATATTCAAATAGATATAATGTCCGATAAAAGAAAAAAAACTATCACGTGCCGCATATCGGAAACGGAAACTGGAAAAAGAACGCGATATTCAAAAACATAGCGGGGCTTTACATAAATATCTAAAAACTGAAACAGCTGATGTAGGACAGAAGAAAATAAGCAAATTTACCGAAACAAATGATTCTAAGCTCATGGCAAGTACTTCTAACTCGGACTCCAGTAACGTAGATATTACTAACAATGTCGAAAATGAGATTGATTTGACCGTTTCCAATTCCAGAGATTTAAGTGATGAACTTGAGAGGTATACTGATCCGGCAAGATGGAATCCTTCTTTAAGCGATACCGAAAGACTGGAAATCGTAAAAAAGGCCTGCCAGAGAGACCAAAAAATGAGTTCGTTTTTCCGCGCAGCTCTAATGGTCGGAAATTTTCACTAAATTTTTACACTAGGGAGCTAAGCAATGGAGAACATATTAATCGATCATGGTTAGTGTATTCAAATGAAAAAGATTCTGTATTTTGTTTCTGCTGTAAGTTGTTTTCCTGTAATAAAATGTCACTTACTACTGATGGCTATAATGATTGGGGTCATTTTTATGTGTATCTTAATGAACACAAAAAATCTAAAAACCACTTGGAGTCCCATACAAAGTGGATTGAATTATCGTCCAGACTGAAATCAGTACAGACAATAGATTCAATGCAACAAAAGTTATTAAATTCAGAAATTCGACACTGGAGGAGCATAATAGAACGCCTAATTGCTATTGTCCACTTCTTGAGCCAACAATGCTTGCCATTTCGTGGAACATCTGATAAATTATATGACCCTAACAATGGAAATTTTTTAAAGCTTGTTGAACTGATTGCCAGATTTGATAGTGCTATGTGTGAACATTTAATGAGAGTAGCTCGTGGATCGCCCCAACATTACCTTGGTAAAAACATTCAAAATGAATTGATTGCTCTTCTCTCTGGAACCATAAAAACAGAAATAATTTATATGGTGGAGAAAGCTAAACATTATAGCATAGTTGCAGATTGTACTCCAGATGTAAGTCACATTGAACAATTAACACTAATTGTAAGATTTGTTAATACGAATCCAGATGATATCAACATTCATGAGCATTTTTTTGGTTTCATTGCTGTAGAAGCCACTACAGGCTCAGCGTTAACCGAATGCATTCTAAGAAAGTTGTCAGACGTGGATATTCCAATCGCAAACATGCGTGGCCAGGGGTATGACAATGGACCAAATATGAAAGGAAAACATTCAGGAGTTCAACAACGAAGTAGGGACTTGAACCCGAGAGCTAGAGTGCGTCGGCAGAAAAAGCAACATGTCACGTAGACATTTATGATCTATAAATTGCCTATATCCTCGTCTTTTTCTGTCACCAGTATCCTCTATTTTTTTTATCATTTTATCCTTTTCCTGTGTTTTTCGCATTTGTACGTTTGCGAATATATTCATTACTATTTTCCCATTCTAACGTTTACCTGTTTCTTTTCTCAAAACTGAGAACGCAGTTTTGACGTAACGTTCAGTCCCTCACCAGACGATTTGGCGTGAGAATGCATTCTATGGCATTAGGTGTCAGTTGGACGAAACTGTGAATGTATTCGTCTGGCCAGACCTAGGAGCAGACAGCTGTCTACAGTTTCCCCTGGGACAGTGTTCTAAAGTGTGAGAATTCACTCCGTCAGACATGACGAGGAGACATTTGTCTGGTATTTTTGCATCTGACATGAAGTTGCCAAGGTAGATTCTCAGTGTCAGGTGATATGACACTCACGCTGCACGGCCAGAGTTGGCGTAAGGAGCGAGAAAGCAAAGTGTCAGTTATGGTTCTCAGGATGAGTTTCTCGGGTAGGTGCAAAAACTGCCCCTGCATTGCAGACAAGTTGTCTACATTTGCATCTGACATGTAGCGCTACGGCCGTTTCTTAGACAGAGGTGTCAGAGACGCAAAGTGTCAGTTCACGGTAGTCTTCTAGTTACAAAAGTGTTATAGACGGAAAGGGGGATTGTTTCGGTTTGGCGAAATAAACGTTTACCTCTTTGTCTGGTAATAGATATAACCAGAGTTTGAAAATAGATTTCCATTCTCGTTCCTAAATTCGCAGTAGACAGGTTGCTCGGAACAGAATAAGCCATATAGCGAAGTTTCTCAGTTTGTTTCGACAATTTGTCGAACTTCTAGACTTCCATAAATATAAGCATATAATTCTTAAGTTGTGCGACTACCTGTAGTTCTGTGTGAGGTAAAATATATTATTATCTAGTATTTTGTGAAGTGTTTAAAGTGTTAAATCGCTTATTTTATTTCACTAGTTAGATTTGGTGCAGAGCGCTTAATTTATAAGTCTGTATTATTTTCTAGTGACGTGTTTCAGTGGAAAGCAGAATAAATTATAATTTCTAGCTTAAACAACAATGTAGCTATAATGAATTTAATTTTACTGCTAAATAATCAGACGAGAACATATTTTTCTAAACTAACTTATAAATGCTAGACGCCTCATGAGTGTTGACGGAATACGCACGTGTTCCTAATTCATGAGGATTGATGATTTTTTTTTAAATATAACTTATTCCACGGGAAGGGTTAAACTATAAGACAAGCTATACGCTTGCAGTTTAAAAATGTAAGTTATATTGAGTACATAATATGTAAAATATTTCATATGTATTTTTCTTTATTCAGTGAATACTGTGGTACCCAAACTTTGCCAGCATTCTAGTACGAGAGAATTCAGTACGTCTTTTTGGAACTGGGGATTTCTTGGTTGAGACTGCATTTACGGGTCTGTGTGAAGGTCCTAGAAAAAATTATGTTCCCAGAGGCAGCGATCAAAGCTGTAAGTATAAATGTGCACACGTGGCCACGGCTGAATGAATAAGAGTGTACGCAGGTCTGAGTGCTATTGTTACCGTTGTATTTTTGCACCTATTTGCTGTCATAACTTTCTTCATGCAAGTTTGTTTTGCTAACAATATTTTCCCTTAAACTAGATTATAGTATCAGGTCTGTTCATACCTTAAACGGGGAAAACTCTTAGACAAAATCATATGTATCTGGGACTCTTTGTGTTATCATCTTTCTCCTAACGGGACTGTGGGCTATCCATCGAGGGAAGATCATAACTGAGGGTCTACCAGTTCTTGTAGCATTCCTTGATTTGTTTATAACTTTGTGTACATGCCTTTTTGATGTAATTTTACATGTTGTGACGTAAGTTTACAATGATAAATAAACTTAACAATAAATTAATCAGCATGTTGGTCAGCTCGTTCTAAATATCTATATAACCATTTGTTATAGTTTCCCACGTCTGTGTGTCTACCTGTCGTCACTTGAATGTGCGTGCACGTGAGTGGATATATATATATTTAATGTATATGTGTTAGACTGTCTGACTACTTTAGATCTGTTGTAGAAGATAGGTGAGAGAGAGAAGATTTCCCGCTCTCAGAGACAGCCTCTATCGCTATTCCACCACCTCACTCGTGGAAATCTATTTTGTATTTCTATCTCACACTGTGACTATCACTCATTCCAACCTATTCAGAAGGGACCAACCCAAGTCTTAATTCTCCTATCAAAAATCTACGACACAACACAACTATGAAGCTTCTTCTTCTTCTTGCGATCGCATCTTTGATGTTTACACCGTCAGACGAGTTCTCATGATGAATTCGACTGTTGTTTGAAGTTCCTCTTTAGCTCCATATAGCTTTGAGTTTAGTGTTGAGTCATTGGGCCAGTATATCTTTCTTAACTGGTCATACAGAGGACAATCCTGTAGAACATGCTCAGCAGTTTGTTCGTTTAATCCACATGTGCACAGTGGTGAAGCAGACAATCGTAGCTTGTGCATGTGTTTATTCAGTTTGTTATGCCCTGTCCTGAGGCGAAAAATAGTTATCTGTCCCTGCCGGTCGAGAGTGTGATAGTCGTCTTTGGGCTGGTTCTGTTCTCTTCTGATAGTCTGGATAGCTATCTTTTTCTCAAAGTATGTGACTTCATTATCTTCTTGTTCACATTCTTCTCCCTTTTTTGCAAGTTTATCTGCCTTTTCATTTCCGGGTACACCACAATGAGATGGTACCCACTGAAGTATGGTTCTCTTTTTGGCAGCTACCTTGTTTAGTTCATTTCTCAGATGCGGGAGTTTACCACCCTTGAGAGCTTGCAGGACAGACAGTGCATCTGTAAGGATGACTACCTGGTGGCAGTCAGATTTGGTGTTATAAATCATATTTGCAGCTTGCTATAGAGCTTGAACCTCAGCTGTATAGTTGGAACAGAATTTACCAGTGGGGATGTGCCTAGTCTCATAGTGGTTGTCAGGATATGAGATAAAGATACCAGCACCTCCATTCCTAACAGCATTAGTTGCTGATCCATCTGTATAGGCATGTATCCATGATTGATCGAGATAGCTTTCTTGGATCATACTCAATGTAGCAGTTCGTTTTTGCAGATCATTATACTCACATCCACTTGTGAGACCACTGACTGATGTGTTAATCTGGAAGGCATTGCTGGCCTGCTCCCATGGTACAGGGTATAGGGTGGGCTTCAGTGGTGTTGTCTTCATGGATAGGTCTTCTTGATGTTGTCTTTTAAGTCTTTTTCCCCGATGCACAAAGCTGCTACGCTTTAGACGTCCCAATGCCAGATCATCTAGTCTTGCCTTCATTGGGTGCGTTGGCATACTGTTGTACTTTTCCATCTGGATCATGGTTTTTGTGTCTCTTCTATGGGACAATGTCTGTAATCCAGCAACCTTCTGCATCTCTGATATTGGTGTAGTTTTCATGGCTCCTGTAATGAGAACTATGAAGCAAGAGATGAACCTATTTTGGATCCCAAAACTAAATTCAAAATTGAATTTTTCTTTTTTATTATTGATGTTGCAACCAATTCTATTGAAGAAAGGTTCGAGCGATTGGAACATCACAGTTAACATTTTTCCTTTCTATATAACATCCCTAAATTAAAATCTGAGACAACAAATGAGCTCTTAAACAAATGTAAAAACCTAGAAGGCGTTTTAACACATCAAGAAAATAGAGACATAGGTGCCATTAAGCTATGTGATGAACTGAAAGTAGTATCCAAATTAGTACCAGAAAATACACCGCCAATTGATGTTCTTCGTTATATTATTGAAAATGACATTGCTCCTAATGTCGCTATAGCCTTAAGAATATTACTAACTTTGCCTATAACGGTAGCAAGTGGTTAGCGTAGTTTTTCAAAACTGAAGCTTATTAAAACTTATTTACGCTCAACACTGGCCGAAACTAGATTGGAAGGACTTGCCATGATTTCAATTGAACATGAAATCGGTCAAAAATTAGACTACGCAGACCTTATTTCTGCTTTTGCAAATATGAAAGCAAGAAAAGTGTCTTTTTAAGCAGTACATACTTCAAACAATATAAATTCAAATAATGTGAAAATAGTGCTTAAAAACTATAACATGTACATACTATAGTTAAGTGTTTGCGACTCAGCAGTTCATCGTTCCACACGAGAAGAGCATCCCCTATATGTAAGTAATGTAACTACATTTATTTCAAATAATTGTCTCTAATAAAGTCAATGGTTTATTTTATGACTATACAGTATTTTCATCAATTTATCAATACATTATTATTAATGGTACTATTTAAAATTAGGCTAATGATCATGAAATTAATGTTGAAGCTTGTTTAACATAATGGTTTTAAAAATTTCAAACGTTAATTTGAAGTTAGGTTGGGGCGGCAAGGTATGCTTTTGCACGGGGCGGTAAAATTCCTAGGGCCGGCCCTGTTCAAAGGTATATACCTTCGCACAAGACTAATCTTGGCAGAGATGCAAATAGAAGGATGATGATGCGTCTATCTTAAGGGAGTGTTCACGGGATATTTCAGAAATCAAGAAAAATGCTGAATGGGTCTTAGCAATGTTAACTGCCCGCCGCCGTTTATGAAGAAATATTATATAATTTAGCTCTTTCAAGCACCCAACTAAATTAACAGTAAAGTTTTACTTATTAGCTCTCTCTCTCTCTCTCTCTCTATATATATATATATAGTATATATATATATTATATATATATATATATATATATATATATATATATATATATATAGTATATATATATACCCAGTATATATAATATATTATATATATATATATATATATATATATATATATATATATATATATATATATATATATATATATATATATATATATACCCAGTATATATATTAAAGGTACTAATCATTCGTGTGAACTTCTCTCTGTAATAACTGAATCAACTATGAATTTCTAAAACAATCTATACTGAAGCACATCAAAAACGCACCACCTGTATAATCCAGGAACAGAGTGTGAAATGTAAATATAAGTGTTTACAAGTTTACATATTTGGAATCTTTATTCATTTTCCTATGAATCCATGCTGGTCTTAATTTGTACATTTGATTGTTATGAAATTCATTGCATTCTGTGCAGGCAAGGGAGAAAACCAAAAATGCAACCAATAAAAAAATTCATTCACACTATCCTCAGTATCTGGTATGTCCACTGTGTGCTTGCAAACAAGCTTGGCAGCGGCTCCGCATGGAACGCACAAGTCTCTGAAGGAAATTCCGGGGAATCAAGTCCCATTCACGTGTAAGAGCAGCTTCGAGCTGTTGCAGATTAGCTGGAGAACCTTGCCTGTAGACTCTGCGTCCAAGCTCATCCCATAGATGTTCTAAAGGGGACATGTCTGGTGATAGAGCAGGTCAATCAATCGTCACAATGTTCTGCTGCTGTAGATATTGCTGCGTAATGCATGCGGTGTGCGCACGTGCGTTATCCTGCTGGAGAATCTGCAAGTCTGGATAATTTGTGAACGCAGGAGCAACCAATGCATCCAGAACCTCATCTCGATATGTCACAGCATTAACATTTCCATGGAAGACGTGAAGAGGCAAGCGATGGTGAAAACTGAATCCTCCCAAAATGTGAATACTGCCACCTCCAAATCGGTTGTGCTGACGAACACAGCAATCTGCAAAGCGCTGTCCACACCGTCGCCAAATCCGCATACGTCCATCAGCAAAGGATATGTTGAATCTGCTCTCGTCTGTGAATAGGACAGCATTCCACTGCAGTCTAGTCCATCTGACATGTTGCTCTGCCCATTGCAGGCGCTGCTGACAATGTCTGTGAGTCAAGTTTAGCCCAACATAAGGTCGTCTTGCAGTAAGCCCTGTATCTCTGAATCGTCGTATGACTGTCATTCGAGAGACTTGCCCACGTTTACCCACTATTGCTCTTGCTGTTTGACTTGCCGGGAGAGAACGATTCCTTAGGTGACTCAGCACAATATGACGATCTTGCGCAGGGGTAGTAACTCGTGATTGGCCACTCCGAAGTCTATCCCGGGAATTGCCAGTGGTTCCGTAACGTTCATTGAGACGTACAATAGTGCTGTGGTGGCAATTCATCCATTCCAGCAGCCATTCGCTCTTTACCTCATGACAAACACAGGGAAAATCCATCCCATACTTATTTTTAATCCAGCTTCTCGGCATCAGTATATATAATAGTGGTGCGTTTTTAATGTGCTTCAGTATATAACAAATGTAATGATTAATTTTTATTTTACAAAAGTAAAATTAAGAGAAGCTAGTGCGTTAGTAAAAATGGGGGTGTCTTCATGGAAAAAAAATGTCAGCTTTAGGAAGCTTAATTTTGAAAAATAAGAGTTTTTATGTATTGGGCCTACTAGAAATCGAATTTCTGCCAAAACGCTGAAATGCTGCACGGCAAGAGCTTGATCTTCATATAACTGTGCCCAAGCTCGCGCCTTGGAGGGAAAGTATTCAGTGCGGTACTGGAAGATGAGACAGGTCTGTATTTCAGAACTGGCATTTGCTGATTATGTTGCCCTGATGGCTAAATCAGAGGCACATCTTCAATCCAACCTGCAAGTTTGGAAGGAAGAGCTGGAGAAGAGAGGGATGGTCATAAGCAGCTCTAAAACAAAAACCATTGTGATATCACTAGAGGAAAGAAGGCATCAGATTAAGCTGGGAGAACAGGTCCTGGAGCAGGTCAACCACTTTAAATACCTCAGAGCTGTCAGAGACCGCAAGGGAGGCATCAAAGAGTTGGCTACCTGAAGAGCAGCAGATGTGAGACTTTTTCAGGCCATAAATCGAGGATTCCTCAGCAAGAGACAGGTTGGTAAGAAGACAAAGATGGCTGTATACCACTCCACCTATGTCCTAGTCTTGCATATAGATGCAAGTCTTGGGCAATGACTACAGCCCACAGAAGTCAGATACAAACCTCATTAATGAGGTATCTGAGGAAGGTGGTTGAAGTAACAAGAAGAGATATGGTCCACAACCAGATGATATGTCAAGGCCTAAAACCCAACCCTTGCAGACCCAAGTAGATAGTCCCAACTAAGATGGTTTGGCCATGTTTGCAGACTAGGAGAAGATCGGCTACCACAACAAGCATTGGAAACTAAGAGCCAGGGATCCAGACCTCCAGGATGACCCAGAGTCTGCTGGGAGGACATTATACAATCTTTGAAGGACCGTGGACTAGAATGGAACCAGACCAGGAGAAAGAAAGCCGATAGGATAGTATGGCGCTCTCTTTAAAACCTCTACACCTCATGGTAGAAGCGGAATGACTAAGTAAGATATTGTGGTTGTGTTGGTTAAGTTGGTATAGACTGATATTGTGGTTGTGTTGGTTAAGTTGGTATAGATTGATATTGTGTTGGTTAAGTTGGTATAGATTGATATAGTGGTTGTCTTGGTTAAGTTGGTATATATTGTTGTGGTTGTGCTGGTTAAGTTGGTATAGATTGATACTGTGGTTGTGTTGGTTAAGTTGGTATTGAATGATATTGTAGTTGTCTTGTTTAAGTTGGTATAGATTGAAAATATGATCAGAACATGAAAGAAAGGTGAACAGAATACATTAGGGAGCTGTAAGATGATGAAAGACCAAATCTGAACGACCAGGACAGTTGTGAAGGACCTCCAGTACTTGAGACAGAGGAAGAGGATGCCATGCACCACATGAAGAAAGGCAAAGCGCCTGGACCAGACAATGTAACAGTAGAGGACATGGAGCTTTGGAAGAATTTAGAGTAGAAGTGATAAAAAAAAACTCATAAATGACATCTACAGCAGTGGTCAAATACCTGAAGATCTGCTAAAATCCATTTTCATAGCTTTGTCAAAGAAATCTGGAGCCATGGAATGTGAAGAACATTGCACCATTAGTCTTATGAGTCATGTGATCAAAATATTATTACGAATTATCATGAGAAGAGTGAGAAATAAAATTAAACCAGAACTCAGTGATGAACAGTGTGGACTTTTAGAAGGTAAAGGCACAAACAATGCTATATTTGTTACACCCCGATAGTGAAATTGGCAATTTCATGAATTGGGCAAACGAAATAGGCCATTTCATAAATCAGACAAATTTTTGCTCATTCCATGAACTGGCTTTTTCATTTAATTATATTGTGTCTCAATAATATTGATCAAGAAACAAAAAAGAGTAAGATATGTTGATTTGAACCAGATTATTGATACTTAAAACTCACAAATTAACACAGGATATCAAGTTTTATATTAGTACAGAAACCAGTTCACGGCTGATTTTACTATCAGGGTGCAACATATATATTATGACATTAATAGAAAGAGCCATAGAGGTGAAGACTTGTGCTTTATAAATTACACTAAGGCATTTGACAAAGTGAAACATGAGGAAATTATCAAAATGTTAGAAAGCATATGGACATAATATAAACTGCTTGAGATACGCTGATGATACAGTCTTAATAGCAAAAAGTGAGAAGTAGCTGCAGGAAATGGTTAACACAATAGTGACAGAAAGCAAAAATAAGGGCCTCAGCCTTAATAGCAAAAAGACAGAAGTACCGTAATGGTCATCTCAAAGAAAAGAACTTCCCCAGAATGCACTATCGAAGAAAAGGAAGTTTTAAAACAGGTTAACAGATTCAAGTACCTGGGAACATTAATAACAATGAACGGAAGATGCATCTCAGAAGTGAAGAGTAGAATAGCTCAGGCAAAAAAAGCATTCTATAAAATGAAGAGTATTTTGTGCATCAAATCTTTGTCAATGGAAGAAATCGAGTTCTTTAGTGTTATATAGAACCAATCCTGACATATGGGAGTGAGTCATGGACAATTAGTAAACAAGTAGGGGAAAGCATTAGAGGCCACAGAGATGTGGTTTTACAGAAGAATGTTAAAAATAGCATGGACAGCTAAAAAGAGTAATGAGGTTGTCCTAAAAGAGGCCAATGTGCTAAGGAAACTTATTTCAGAAAGAAGCAATCAACTTTTTTTGGGGGGGCTTGTTAGGAGAAGAGGAAAGTTGGAATATATTGACACACACACACACAAAAAATGAAGTAAAAGAGAGAGAGGAAGACAAAGAGAGCAAAACATTGACAGTTTGACATCGTGGCATAGAAAGAAGTCAACTACAGAAATGAAAAATTGTACTGGAGACCAGAAGTTGTGGAAAGACATGATCTCCACTAGGCATGGAACTTGAAGATGACAATTAGTCTGTAACGGCTTAACTAAGGACATTACATCAGTCTATACTGACTTAAACAACTTAATCCCAGTTTACCCATCAACAAATATCTGATAGAATCAGTCTATACTGACTTAACCAATACAACCACAGCTTAGATATCAACAAATACCTGATAGCTTCAGTCTATACTGGCTTAACTAAGACAATCACATCTTAACCATCAACAAATATCTGACAGAATCAGTTTATATTGACTTAAACAACTTAATCACAGCTATCACATCAACAAATATCTGACAGCTTTCATTTATCAGTACTGCGACCTAACCAAGACAATCACACTTTAATAAATATCTGTCAGGATCATGACTCAACCAAGACATTTACACTTTACTCATTAATAGATAAGTGAGCAAAAAAAGAGCTGATTCACACATCATCAGCTCCCATCTCCAAAACGAAGGTTGGCTGTAATAGATCTCCAACGTCTTCTGTCTTGGTGATGCACTCTGATAGACTCTTTCCCGTCCATCTCTTGATGTTATCTTCCCACTTATGGCGCTGTCTTCCCCTTGCACGTTTGCCTTCAACTCTCCCTTCTGTTATGGTCTTCTGCAAGGTGTTATGCCTTTTTATGTGGCCAAAGTATTTTAGCTGCCGAACTTTGATCTCCCTCTTTACTTCTTTTTTTCATACCTAGATTTTCTAGGACCTCCTTATTTGTTTTCATCTCTTTCCATGAGATGCGCCCCATTCTTCTATATATCCATATTTCATGAGCATCAATTCTTTCTTCCAATTGCTTTTTCATGGTCCATGTTTCTACACCATACAGTATGCAGAATATATATAACACTTTATGATTCCCAGTTTTAGTTTGTGAGATAACTGTTTAGATGTCAGTATAGGTTTCAAGTTGTTGAATGTAGCTTTGGCCATTCCAATTCTCTTCTTGATTTCTGTTTCATATCTGCCATCTTCTGTTATTATATGACCAAGATATGAGTAGCTCTTGATTTTCCCATTTATACTTACTTAGTCGTTCCCCTTCTACCGTGAGGTGTAGAAGTTTGGAAGAGAGAGCACCAGACTATCCTATCGGCTGTCTTCTTCCTGGCCTGGTTCCATTCTAGTCCTCGGTCCTTCAAAGATTGTCTAATGTTGTCCTCCCAGCGGACTCTGGGTCATCCTTGGGGTCTGGATCCCTGGCTTTTTGTTTCCCATGCTTGTCATGGTAGCCGATCTTCTCCCATTCTGCAGACATGGCCAAACCATCTTAGTTGGGACTGTTCTACTTGGGTCTGCAGGGGGTGGGATTTTAGGCCTTGGCATATCGTCTGGTTGCGGACCATGTCTCTTCTTGTTACTTCAACCACCTTCCTCAGATACCTCATTTCTGAGGTTTGAATCTGGCTTTTGTGGGTTGTAGTCATGATTTTCCCATTTATGCTTATCTTTAATGTGGGCTTATCATCTGGGGATGTAGGATAAAGAGAGAGGGATAGTACCTTATGGTGAGAGACAGCAATGTCCTTTTTAGGATAGTCAGGATCCTATCTGGTTGTCCTCTCTTTATCTAGCTCATGTATGGCTCCAGGAATACCGCTTGTGTACAGCAGTGGCTACATACCGGGCAACAGTTTTGGCTGACTGGCTAAACTACATGAATGGAGTAGGAGCAATCTTACTCAAGGGAATGTCCATCCCTAGAACACAAAGACTGAGGCAGTGAGTGAGGCGGAGGAATCTAAGAAGATCAACGGCTTACAAAGTGGAATAGCAAAGTATGTGGCGCAGTAGAGGTGTGTCGGGCATAGAAAAAGACAATGGCTAGCCACCGCGGAAGAGATTGGGGCCTTACCACATACATCCTACAGAATGTAATGAGATTCACACAACAATGACCAAAACTGATTTTGTTTTCTCAAAGGCAAATTTTTAAAAAAAGGCAATGATAAATATTATCCTGGGGACAAACACGTTACAATGAACACTTGACCATTAGTCATCACCAGACCATGAGCCATCACCATCTTGTAGCAAAATGAAAACATGCATTAGCTCAGCAATGAAGAAAATCATGCAAGGAAACTAAACACAGGGTAAAGGAAACATGGCATTTCTCAAGTTTTTTTAATGTCAGCTGATATAAAACTACAAGGTCAACTACAAATAAAGACTGTATAAAATAATGATTGAAATGAAGATTTAGCAAATTGAAAAGTTTCATAAAAACAGGACAAAACAACAGCAGAGGGAGAAAACAAGTGTAAACTGATCTAAATATAATTATTCACATATATAAATGAGTGCCCATTTGGCTAGTCGATACCAGGTTCAAAACCTGGTAGTGATATGCTCCAGTCTACCCAGCTGTAACTGGGTACCAGACTTGACTCTTGAGTTAGGAAGGCAAAGGCAGGGAGGAAGGGAACTGGTCACCCCACCACATTAAAAAAGGTGGAACTAGTATGGCAAAGTCTCAAACACTTTATATATTTATATACTGTTCAAAAAAAGAAACGCAACATTATTGCAGTGGTAATGGACACCAAATTTCAAACTTGTACCAAAATTTTATTTTACGGAATTAATGTTTCAATCTTGGCATGAAGAAACTCTCGGACGTTAACAATGAAATGATGTTCATTAAATTTGGTTTGGACTTTTATTCTTTGCGACTGAGGCTTCCGTTTCAGTAAGGTGTATGGCCTCCTCTGGCCTCTATCAGAGAACGACATCTCCTTGACATGGATCCGATTAGCTGTTGGATCTGTTTTTGTGGGATGGCTGCCCACTCTTCCCGCAATGCAAGAGACAACTGTCGGAGATTGGCTGGAGCCACGTCTCGCTGGTGGAGTCGTCTGTCGAGTTCATCCCATAAGTGTTCTATGGGGTTCATGTATGATGACATGGCTGGCTACGGAAGGGTCTGGACGTTGTTGTCAGCAAGGAACTGGGTGGTGAGTTGTGCCACATGAGGTCGAGCGTTATCCTGCTGAAAAATCGACCCTCGTGAGGCCAGAAGTGAAAGGACATGAGGACAAAGAATTTCAGCGATGTATCGTTGGGCATTCAGGTGTCCTTCAATTTGCACCAGGTCACTTCTTCCTATGAAGTTGATCGCCCCCCACATCAGTACACCTCCACCACCATGTGGAGGTGCCTACAAACGCTGTTCTGGGCGTAGTGCTCATGGACTCTGCGGTACACCCTTCTCCGTCTATCGTGTTGCTGGAGCACAAAAAATGATTCATCCCTAAACCAAACCCGTCTCCAGTCATTCCCAAAGGTCCATTGACGATGCTGGTTTGCCCACTGCAGTCGGTTCTTGCGATGCCGGTACGTAAAAACAGGACCTCTGTAGGGTCTTCTAGCCCAAAGACCAGAGTCGTGCAGTCGGTTCCTGACTGTTTGATCTGAAATTTGACGAGCTGCTGACATTGACTGGACTGTGGAGGACGCAGATGCAAGTCGATTCCTGAGGTGAAGCGTATGAAGCGGTCTTCGGCAGGAGTTGTGACTCTGGGTCTTCCACTGCGCGACCGGTCTGCCACTGAGCCAGTTTCTTGAAATTGCCTCCAAAGGCAACTAATGGTACTTCTAACCACATTAAATTGTCTGGCCACAACACTTTGTGACTGTCCAGTCTGTAAACGTCCAATGATGATGAATCGTTCTTCTGTAGTGAGATGAGCCATACTTGCGCATTGAATTTTCAACTGAATTTATTCGAGGAGCGTCAATCTTTTATAGGCATTCAATAATATGGTCAGAGAGTTTTGTGTTCAGTAAGTTTCACGGGATTCTCATGAACCTGTCACGAGTTATTGTCAAAAATGTTGTTTTGACCTTGACCTCTTTCATGACCTCAAAAATCATGACGTGAGTACAATTCAGGTAACCATGAGAAGTTAATGACCAGATGGACACAGTCGATAGATTGACTGATGTCCAATCAGCGAATATCTTTTATAAAAGTAACACCAAAAATGTTGCATTTCTTTTTTTGAACAGTATATATATATAAAAGACATTTGACGTAGTTATCAGGGATGGACGCTTCAAAACCCTCATGAAAATAGGCTGCCCCACTAAAGTGCTGGAAATGATAGTCATTTCATGAAGACATGAAGGTAGCAGTCCAATATGCTGAAAGCACATTACAGCCCTTTGAAACATGCAGTGGCATTAAACATGGCATTGCCCTGGCTCCGACTCTCTTTGGGTTCTTTTTTGCCTTGCTCTTGAAATATGCAATCAGAGATGCAACTGAAGGACTATGCCTTCACACTAGATCAGATGGCTGACTATTTAACCTCGCAAGGCTGAAGGCAAAAGCAAAAATTAGAAGGGTCATTATAAGAGACTTGTTATTCACTGATGACACTGCAATCGTCACTCAAAATCAACAAGAGCTTCAGAGCTTGATGAATCGCTTCACCCAAGCACGCAAGGACTTTGGCCTCACAATAAGTCTCAAGAAAACAAATGTGCTGGGTCAGTATGTGGATGTTGCACCAGTTATCACTTCTGTTAACTATGAATTGGCAGTGGTGCACCACTTCACATACCTGGGGTCTACCATCAACAACAAAATCTCTCTGGATACAGAAATTGATAGCAGCATTGGCAAAGCTGCAGCCACATTTACCAGCCTCACAACATGCATTAGGGGAAACTAAACTCACAATGAAGACCAAAGATGTGGTATATGTCTGCATCACCAGCACACTTCTATATGGCAATAAGACATGGACAACCTCTGCCCAGCAAGGAAGAAGGCTCAATACCTACACCACTATTTCTTGGAAGGACAAAGTGACAAATGTCAAGGTGTTGTCACGTGCTAGCCTTCTCTCCCATGTGCATTCTTTAGTAGTCCTGTAAACGACTGTTCTAGCAAATTCTACACCAGAGTCATCACATTTGAAAGGCTTCTCCCCTGTATGTTTAGTTACATGGCACTGTAAATAATATTTCTAAGCAAATTCTACACCACAAACATCACACCTGCAGGACTTCTCTTCTGCTTTCCAAGCATATCTTACACCACATCTTGTGTATCTTCTCTGTGTGTGCATTTCTATGGTGCTGTAAGTGACCTAAGTAAGCAAAGCCTACACCACAAACGTTAAAGTAAAAATGCTTTTCTCCAGTGTATATTCTTTAATTGTATATTAAACAGTCTTTCCAGAAAAAGTCCTGCACTACAAGCATCACACTCATAGGCCTCTCTCGTGTGCGTGTTCTGTTGTGGCAATGTGACCTTTTCTAGCAAATACCACACCTCAACATTGATAAAGCTTCTCTCCTATATGTGTGTTCTTTTACGGTGCTGCAAGTGGCAGTTCCTAATAATTTCTACACCACAAACCTCACAAATGTAAGGCTTCTCTCCTGTGTGTGCTCTTACAGGACTGTAAACAATTTTTCCAAGCAAATGTGATGCCACAAATATCACATTTGTAAAGTTTCTCTCATCGATGTGTTCTGTTATGGTCAAAATTAAGTGGCCTTCCCTAGCAAATACCACACCACAAGCATCACACTTGTAAGGCTTCACTCCTGTGTGTGTTCTTTTATGGAGCTGAAGAGATGTTTTCCAAGCAAATGTGTCTGAGTAAATCAAACACCACAAATATTCCACAAGTAAGATGCTGGTCCTGCCTGTATTCTGTTATATCACAGTATGAGGTTATGTATCTATCAGGCCAGAAATCTTAGTAAGTAAAACAGAATGTTACAGAAATTACTACTACAAGATCACAAGAAAGCAGTTATACAGGCCTCAGTTATACAAGCCTCAGTTATACAGATCTCCTGTGTCAGATTCAGCTGTAGCAGTAATTTCAAGCTTCATAATGAGTGAACAGGTTAATGATTATATAGGTTAAAGTTCATGTTGTGAGCAAGTATCAATCTTTCTAAGGCTTCTCTTTGGAGTCTGTTCTTGTATGCATTTGCAAGTAGGTTGTACCAGCAAATCCTACACCACAAACATTACATTAGTAAGGTTTCTCTCTTGTGTTTGTTCTTTTATGACTTTGTAAGTCACATGTGCAAGCAAACTTTACACCAGAAACACTAAACTTGTAAGGTTTCTCTCCTGTGTGTGTGTTCTTTTATGGCATGGTAAGTACCTTTTGTGAGCAAATTTTACATCACAAACATCACACATGTAAGGCATCTCTCCTGTGTGAGACCTTATATGGTATTGTAAAACATCTTTCCTCATAAATCCTTCACCTCAGTCATCACATTTGTAAAATTTCTCTCATGTGTATATTCTTTTATGGTGCTATAAGTAGCTGTTTTAAATAAACCTTAAACCACAAATATCACACATGTAATGCTTTTCTCCTGTGTGTGTTCTTATATGGCGTAAAAGTTCATTTCTTGTGTATTTTTTTATGACTTTTTACATCACCTGTCCCAGCAAATCTTAGACCACAAACATCACACACGTAAGGCTTCTCTCCTGTATGTGTTCTGTTATGGCGTGGCAAATGGCTTTTGTGAGAAAATGCTACACCACAAACATCACACTTGTAAGGTTTCTCTCCTGTGTGTATCTTTATATGCTGCTGTAAGTTGCCTTTTACAGAAAATTTTCTACCACAGTCATCACACTTGTACAGCTTCTCTCCCGTGTGTATCTTAATATGCTGCTGTAAGCTACATTTGTAAGCGAATCCTACACCACAGTCATTACACTTGTACAACATCTCTCCTGTGTGTAACATTACATGGTACTGTAAAACATCTTTCGTCGTAAATACTTTACCGCAGTCATCACATCTGTATTTGTATTTCTCTCCTGTGTGTTTTCTTCTATGACGATGTAAGTGGCTGTTACGAGAAAGTACTGCACCACAAATATCACACATGTAAGGACATAAGTCACTTTTCTGAATAAATTCTTTACCACAATCATCACAACTGTAAAACATCTCTCCTGTATGTAATTTGGCATGTTTCCATAAATTCTTTTGGCAAATAAATTCTAAACCACAAACATCACACTTTATAGGATTCATTTCTGTAGGTGTTCTGTCATTTTTCTGTTGCCGACTTCTATAGGTGTACCTTATGCCACAGTCATCAATGCTACAAACCTGTTTTCCTGAAAAACTTTTGGGGGTAAAGTTTTCATTCCACTTATAAGATTTGTCTGTTTCATGAATGTTGTATGTCTGAGCTCTTGAATTATTCTGTAACTTAACAGTTATATCACTCATATTATGTTGAGCATTTCTTTCACTGACAGAAACTATTTTATTAGACTCTCTGCTATCTTCATTTTGTAAAGCTATTTTATAATCAGTCTCACAAATGTTTACAGGTAAAGCCATATTATAAACAGTCTTAGAGACATCTGTAGGTAAATTCACTTTATAATCATGCTCAGAAACATCTGTAGATAAAGCCCCTTTGTAATCAGTATCTGTAGATAAAGTAATTGTATAATCAGTCTCACAAACATTTGAAGTTGTGTTTTCATTACATTTAAATTTCACCGACTTTCCCGCACCTGTCTGATTTGACTTAGTCTTATCTCCTATTGTTGCTTCCAGAAAACTTAAATCTCCATTACCCATTGTGGGATCATTCATTTTGTTTCTCGTATCTTGAAGCATAACTTGTTGAAGATTACAACGTTCAGTTAGTTTGCAGCACTTCTTGTCACATGACATTTTCACATGGTCATCCAATACATCACTTTGGAGACAGGAAAGTTGACACAGATGACAAGAATGTATTTCTGAAATGTAAAAACAGAGAAGATAGCTATAAAATACACACAAAAATGAGGTTAGCTAAATTATTCAGATCGGGGAATCTGGGGAAGCCAAGAGTGGTAGCACCTTAGGGCACTGGAGAACTGAACCAATGGCTCAAACTCACTGGTCCACCTTGACCTTCCAAGCTCAATGTATGGCTCCTAGAAGCTACTAAGACAGTGGTGGCCATCCCCCGGTAACAGTCTCAACAGATAGGCTAAACTATGTTGAGTGCCCTTGCACGGCCCTGCTTATGCCTGTGACTGGCCTCCAACTTGGACTAGCACAGCTATAAACAATCCACAGCATCACCTCATAGTGAAGGCACCAGGGTGCATGACGTGACGATCCTTTTGACCAAATAGAAGTGCCAGTGCTAACAACGTATCTGACAAATTATGGATGTTTTCAGAAAACAGCGGTCATCTGGTGGTGAGGACTGCACAACGGTGAGCCTTACTGAGGTGGTGTAACATGGTATTGAGGCTGTATACCCCCAGGCAGCAGGGCAAACATCTAGTGATCAGGACAGCAAGGGAAGATAATACTTCCCCACTGATGATGGTACAGTGCCCACCATGCCTTGCACACCCCATATGGAAAAAGAGAATAACTACCGGGATGAAAGAAAGTCATCACAACCCCCACTACTAATGATGCTATGACACTAATACAACCCAAGATATATGAGCTCGGACGTCGCCCAGTAAAAGGTCCGCGCCAAGCAGGCCACCCCTTTGCTGCTCCTGGCAAAAAGTATGTGACAGAGGAGTATATTAAAATTCTACAGTTAAATGTAGATGGAATAAGAACTAAATCTTTAGAATTAAAGAAACTACTGAAGGATCAAAAAGTTTACATTGTAATGATTCAAGAAACTGTACTTAAGGACAAATCCGTCATTTCCCAGCTACACAATGTACAAAGGGTAAAGGATTCTGTTACACGCCCACTGAGGCATATTGGGAATATGGTGTTAGGCCCATATTTTCTTGACCATTGGCACACTAGGGATGATGTGGTCAGCATCACGCTGGCTGCCTTAACCTTCCCAGAGTTGCTCTGGTACCCAATTCATGAGGCTTGGTGGACACCGGGCCATTTGCAGTCTAAAAAATTCCACCTCAACTGGGGATTGAACCATGGACCACAGAGCTAGGAAGCCAGTGCACTAACCACTGCTCCAATGTACAAATGTCATTGCTATAATAGCTGTTGAGGAATCTGAACCTTGGTAAGGAATGATGTACAGGCAGAGGTCAAAAGTCTTTGAACCAATGATGAAACTGACATACAACGAGTGACAGTCTGGGGAAAAGACAGACATTTTCAAATCTTTAATGTCTACAGACCCCCCAGAGAAACTAATGGAATCTACTTTGATGATACTGAATATAAGACAACAATCACAGCAGGGAATTTAAAAGCCCACTCCCCACTCTGGGGATACCAGGACACCAACACCTCATGCAGTAGAAGAGCTATGTAACACTTCCAACCTTATTGTCCTCCAAAAGATCCCCACCAACCCTCTACCATAAAGCTAGCAAAACCAGTAGCTGACCAGATTTAACACGAGTCTGCAGACCTCATCAACCAATATAAATGGAGGGTATTGGAGGACATGGGAAGCAACAAATACCCATCCTCACCACCATCTCACAGGGTAAAACTAAAATGAAAGCCATAAAACAGCCAAACTGGAACTAAGCTAGAGCATACTGGGAACACTACAAACTCATATCAAACTAGCTCCTCAATGAAATAGACATGAACCAAGACATTAATACCTTGAATGAACAAACCTCTACAGCCATACTGCTAGCAACCAGACAGGCGATCCCCAAAGGCAGTCGTATCAAATACAGCATCTTCAGGAATGAGGAATTAGAACACCCAGTACAACTAAGACGCAAGGCACGGAAAACAGCTCAGAAAAATCCAAGCCATGAAAACAAAATCACATACAACAGACTCACTGCACAGGCTAAGATAGCGAGCAAAAAAGCCAAAATGGAAACCTGAAAAGAAAAATGTGAAAAACGCAACCTCAATAAAGAAGGGAAGAAAGCATGGAAACTCACCGACAACATGGCAGGGACATCCCAGATGGGAACCCAACCCCTATAAAACTTCCAAACAATAACACAGCTAACTCCAACAAAGAAAAAGCCACAGCCATAAATCAATTCTTTGTTGAAGTCAATAAAACATAAAAGAGCAATTCTAGATGAAGCCATCAAGACACTTACAAATCACATGATAACAGTACACAAGGCAGTGAATAGTACCTTTGATCAGGAATTCACTCTAGCTAAACTACAATCACAGTCTTCTAAAGACCAAACTCAAAAAAGCACCAGGGCCAGACCAGGTTACCAACGAAATGATAGTTGAACTTGGGGAAAAGGGTCTACTGACGATCTTGGAATTCATAAACAAGATGTGGAGTAGTAGCACTGTATCTACAGGATGGAAAACGGCTAACATTATCCCAATTCTCAATAAAGATGAACCACCAAGTAAAGTTAGTAGCTACCGGCCTTCTCCCTGACTTCATGCATTGGGGAAAATGGTGAACACATGAACGTATAACTGGGAAAGTCCTCCATCCTAACCAAGCAGGATTTAGAAGACAAACTCTTGACCAGGTAATCCGTTTGGTTCAACAGATAGCTGATGCTTTCCAGGATAAAAACCATGTGGCCGCAGTTTTCGTAGACCTCAAGCAAGCATACAACTGAGTATGGAGAGATGGTCTATACTTCAAGATGCAGAAGATGGGCATAGAAGGAAAAATGTTTTGTTGGATAAAAGATTTCCTCACAGATCGAACCATCTTCACAGCATTTAACAGACCATCAGGAAAAAGAACAACCCAAGAAGGCCTACCACAAGGCTCGCCCCGAAGCTGCACCCTTTTCCTCATTTACATATATGACCTGGCAGACCACCTTGAATTACCCAGCGCTGATGACCTAGTCTTATGGGCAGAAGGGAAGTCCGCTTTGCAACTACAAAAGAAACTAAACCATGCACTGGCTGCTCTAATAACCTACTGCAGCTTGTGGAAAATGGTGATCAACACGGGTAAGACAGTCTACACAATACTCACACATAGCGTCACACCGGTGTTTCCTCGTGCATTTTACATCTTGTGTTCATTGAGGGGTCTGTTGCGAAGGCTGAGGTTAGCCAAACCGGCGGGTCATGTGACTACCGGAAGTCGGGGGGAAAAGGGCACAAAATTGATCAGTGAGAATTTAGCTTCTGTCCAGAAAGGACATGTTTGCTTTCCCTTATGCCAGCTAGATTGCTGTGTGTTCTATATTGGAATACTGTAAACTGAGTGCCTGCAATGTTATCGGATTGTGGTGATAATTATGTTGTTAAGTCTAGAGCAGTGAAGTGTCTAGATCATATTGTCTACAGGCCATAGTTTGATAGCATGTCAATGATTTTGAGTGTGTCATTGTCATAGCTTTTGCCGCTCGGTTGAGCGATATTCATAGCAGCCATTTGCGGTATAGTTTGTACCTTCGTGTGTGGAGGTGATAGTTTAAGCTGCTGAGGCAGGTTTACAGTGGTTTTCTCATTATTGTATTTGATGCGTATGGCAATAAGCTAATAACATTTATTGTGTTCTATGGTGGTTTTGTGATCACCCGTTTGCCAGTCACTTCGATTACGGAAACAACAGCAGATGGATTGATTTGCCGTTGCCCTAAGACGCCACTAGGCGTAATGGCCACTGACTGCTTTGACAGTCTGTGGCTAAGGACGGAAGAAGAAGAAGAATGGTGGTTTTGGAAAGTTCACTTTTGTGCTAGGTTTTCCAGTTATGGATAGGAGGGGTGCTACAAGGTGTAGAGTAAAGTTGTCGCTGGCATAGAGCATCACAATTTGATATATTACAAGGCATACTTTGTAGGTTAGTGCTAGGAAATTGGTGATCCAGGCGGAGCAGCGGAGGTTAGTTGTGCAAGGTGTCAATATAGTTGGTCCTTGTAGGGCTATGGGCTTCTGTGCCTGACTGTGGTGTTGGCATAGGAGATTAGAAATTCTTGTGTGGTTGGTGTTAGTATTTCGGGCTCTGGTGCTTGACTGTGGCGTCAGCAGTGAAGATTAGAACGTCTGTATTTGTTGGTATTGGTAGTGTCAATAGTGGTGGTGGCATCTGTCGGGCTCTGGTGCTTGACTATGGTGTCAGCAGAGGAGATCAGAACGTCTGTATTTGTTTGGTATTGGTAGTGTCAGGAGGGGTGGTGGCATCTTAGGGTGTGTGCAGGTCCTCGTGGTATTTGATAATGCATACTACCCAGTATGTGAGGTTGTTATAGATCACCGCAACCATTGATGTGCACATATCCAACCAGCAGTAGTGTCATCATCCATACTGCTCTACCTACCTGGGGAACATTACGTCTTCATTCTGCAGTATTTGTTATTGACTGCACTGCATTCTTGCCGAGGTCCGACATCATCATGCCTTACCGATGTGCCTTTCCAGAGGGAGCCTACCCATGCCTTGATCGGGGTACCAGTACCGCATGATGGGATGCCAGTTCCTGAAGTTTGCTGATCTGCGTGGTCCTGGAATATACTGTGCTGAAGAGTGAAGGCTGCTGGGTTCCTGAAGTGACGGAGTGTGTTGAACTGTGCTTATATATGTTATAAGCATCACTGTGCCAAAGGACTTGGTCGTTATTATCTGGCACGTATACTAGTGAAGAAGTCTTGTCACCAGGACATTATTGCATTTACGGTCGTTATTCTTGCTGTGGATAGTGCTGTGAAGAACATTGTTTACTGTTTGGATGCTGTTTATAGAGACTGGTTTGTGCTGTTACCATCATCTGTGTCTGAGGAGCTACGTGGAGGTGCATCGCTGGATCGTCAGTTAAGTTATTGTTTGAGTATCTCTATACGGTAATTTGTTGTATTTTTTTGTTTGTTCTTTCATTTCTTGTTTTTTTTTTCCTTCAATTCTGTCTTCCTTTTCTGTTCTATCCATCTGGTACAATTTATCATACACAGTCTGTTCTTCTAGGTTAGCAGGACCTTTCAGGTGGGGTCGTGTTAGGTATATAGCAATAAGCATTTTTCTGTTTGTTTTACAACGTCTGTTCCTTGAGGTATTCTTATTTGTTTTTTTCTTTTCTTTCCTTTTGTTCTTTTTTCGCACTTTTTTGTACAGTCTGTGACTTTATGTCTTCCAGAATGAAGACGTAATGTTAGTTGGTTACGTGGGATCTGTCACTCTAATTTCCTTTTACTTTGGGTCATTATTATATCCATAGTAAATTTATTTATATGTTACAGTGTTATTATTGCTTGAATGTTTTTTAGTTTTATTTTGGGTTAGTATGATCTAGTGGTTGGTTAGTTTGTGTGATAGCTCTCAGCACTACATTGTTACGTGTAGTTGTTGCTCTAGTCCGCTGTGTTTAATATTATATTTGTGAGTTAAAGGGTGGATGGCCGGAGAGTTTAATTCTTTCTGTTTGTACTTGTGGGAAAAAGTGGGGAAGTAGGTTCTGTATACATTCATATGGTTGTACTTTGAGCAGTGCCATTTGAATGCATATATCATTAAAGCATACTTTTTAAGCAGAGAAGTACGTGTTGTTATAAATGAGGTGGTTTAGTGCACATGTTATTGAGTAAGTTAGTGGGTTAGTGAGAGTCTATATCAAAAGGAGCAGAGTTATATATAGTATTGGGTATCATGAGTGTACATCATGGACTTGCAGGGTTTCATTCTGATAGGCAAAGAATGTGGGTACACTGGTAAAGAACTGTTGGATTTTGCCAAGGCAGAATGGCTATCAGAGGAAAATCAAGAAGCTCAGGAGAATAAGAACACTGAGAAGCAGAAGCAGAAAAGAGATGCTCCCACTGAAGAGCTAGAGTTCAGAAGAAGAGTTGGAATTACAAGAGAAGAAGATAAAAGAAGATAAAGAATTACAAGAGAAGATAAAAGAAGATAAAGAATTACAAGAGAAGAAGATAAAAGAAGATAATGATTTAAAACAGAGAGTTAGAGTTAGAAAAGGAGAGAATGAGAGTAGCTTTGGAGGAAAAAAGACTACAGCTAGAAGCTGATAAGGAAATATAATTAAAGAAAATAGAAGTGGGTGCGAGTGGTCAAAACTAGAGTCCGAGGGAGTCCTATCGTCCCTTTAGGCTGCATCTGCCAAATTTTAATGACAAAATAGATAGTTTGGACTTCTTTCTTGAGAGGTTTGAGGCTGAATGCGTCGCCTGGAAGGCTAACAGAGATGAGTGGCCATCTCTGTTATACCCATTGTTAGTTGGGCCGGCGATGGAGACCTTTTATAGCCTCCCGCTGGAAGAGCAGATGCGGTTTAGAAACACAATGCCAAGTGCAGACCAGGACTTCGAAGATTTAATTTCGAAGATCAAACTTCTGCTCAATAGATGGATCGAGATGAGATGGAGGGTATTACCAAGGACTATGATGGCTTGATAGACCTGGTGCTACGGGACAAGGTGTTGTCACCATGCTCATCAGAGCTAGTAGCATTTTTCCAGGAACGACTACCTAAGGATATTGTCTCTATGGCCCAATTGGGGTATTACTACGTCCTGGCCCATCCAGGCAAACCCATCCATCGGTCTGGTCTGTCAGATGCCTTAGTTGCAGGTGTCGGCAATGTCCAGCGTGGCAAAATCAGTCAGTTGGTGCAGATAGCTTTGAAGAGCAGAAACACAATAGGACCTCCTGTCCCTATCAACCATGCAGAGGTAATTATAGTAATGTCCGATCTCATCGGAATGGTCGGTCGAACTGGCACAACCAGCAGTGGAGAAGTGATAGCGACAGAGGAGAGTGCCAAACGTGGAAGCAGGTACAATGTGGAGTCTCCAGATGAAGATCGCTGTTACTAAAAAAACAAAACCTTACAAGCGGAGGAATGGATCCGCAGATAGCCGATTATCCGACTCCGATGCGCAGTCTTCACCGGCTAGCAGACCCAGCAAATGTCCACGTGGTGAGTCAAAAAGTGATTGCAGATGTTCCAATTGTAATTGCAGGGGTCATTATGCTGATGTGTGTACTACCCCAATCGAATACGCAAATTCCGCGTTTGTGTTGGACACAGTCAACAGCGAGGACTGTGTGGGGTATCGATCTCTATTTCATTCAGATGAGAATATAGTGTTACACTGCGTACATGCTGTACCATGTCTGTCGGCAGTCTATGAGACTGGCAAGGTGGCACTCCACAAAGGTGTGGGGGAGAAGAAACCAGTCTCAGTGTTGAGAGACACTGGATGTACCACAGTCGGGAAGCGTCGTTCATGCATCAACAAATCCTGCCTCACAGGGAAAACTGTAAAGTGTACCATGTTTGGGGGCAAAGTCGAGTCTTACCCCCAGGCGTGTATTAATGTGGACACCCCATTCCTATCAGGTAGAGTAACGCGTTTGTCCTTGAGAACCCGGTCACCGATTTGATCGTCGGCAATGTACGAGGAGTGCATAATGCCATGGGAGGGGCTGGAGCAGGGGCTCAGCAACACCAAAATCCCGAGGCGGACGATCAGGTGGTCGAGGTATGACCACCTGAGAAGAAAGTACATCTTAGACGGGGTTTGTGACAGGCGCCCATTAATACTCATAGTCCAGTGACGTGGGATAAGAATAGGAACCATAGAGGCATATCTGACAGCCTGATAGCTAGTGACCGCAAGGTATGGGTCCGCAATATCTCCCTGAGTGCTAGTTGGCGCACACTCAGATGTGTGTTTAATGAGGTCGTGCCGGTTAGGTCCGTTGAGGTATTGTCATTGCGAAACAATACCAAGGTTGCATGAGTTACTTTCGTGAATAGCAAGGTGCACGTGATGCAGTCAGGTGGAAGCACATGTCATTTCTTTATAACCACCTGCTGATAATCCAGCAATAACAAGGGAGAGGTATTGGGTTTTGCATTCAGTTAGGGTGTTTCGGTTAATGCGAACCGAACTGTACAGTCTGATCCACTCCACCAGTTATGTTATGCTAATTAAATGGGTATGCAAAGTAGTAGCAGACACTCTGTCCAGGTTATAATGTTGTGGTGAGGACAGGTGCGTTCCACTGTGAATTGCTTACATGTGATAGTGGGTAGTAAGGTATTGCAACCACTGTAGAGGTGTTTTTGTGTACATTAAAGATATATTAGCTGCTAAATGTTATGCTTATGAATTTCATGCATTATGGCGCCATAAAGGAAATTTAGTATATAATTTAATCTTGTATGAAAGTACATTGTTTGTGCTATTTCGATATCAATGTTAATGTTTATGTAGGAGGTGCTATTAGTATACAGGGCACTGGGTTATGGCGGACCAGGGGAGGATAGTCGTTGTCATTTTTCACGGCTGCCAGAACCATGGGTAACCTACTTCGTACTCATGTTGTGTTTTTTTGGTTGGGTGGAGAATGCAGTAACGACAGTAGTAGGGGATAACTACGGCACGCTCTCTTCATATGAGGATATGCTGTTAGTGGCATATGATCATCCAGACTCCTACGGGGGTCGGGCGATGCTTCCTCCGGATGGAAGAAAACTTTGTTTTCTTTCTTGGGGGGGGGGGGGTGAAGGGGGGGAGCGGGGGGCAGGCAGATGTCACACCATTATTTCGCCGTGCATTTTACATCTTGTGTTTGTTGAGGGGCCAGTCGGGAAGGCCAAGGTTAGCCAAACCGTTGGGTCATGTGACTACCGGAAGTCGGGGAATAAGGGCACAAAATTGATCAGTGAGAATTTAGCCTCTGTCCAGAAAGGACATGTTTGCTTTCCCTTATGCCAGCTAGATCGCTAAGTGTTCTATATTGGAATACTGTAAACTGAATGCCTGCCATGTTATCGGATCGTGGTGATATTTACATTGTTAAGTCTAGAGCAGTGAAGTGTCTAGATCGTATTGTCTACAGGCCGTAGTTTGATAGTATGTCAATGATTTTGAGTGTGTCATTGTCATAGCTTTTGCCGCTCGGTTGAGCGATATTCATAGCAGCCATTTGCGGTATAGTTTGTACCTTCGTTTGTGGAGGTGATAGTTTAAGCTGCTGAGGCAGGTTTACAGTGGTTTTCTCATTATTGTATTTGATGACCGTGTGAGGCCTTATTGTGTGTGTATATTTATTAAAGGGAAGTACCTGTTGAAGGTGTTTATTACTTTTGTCAGCCATTGTTGTGTGGTCATACCCTTAGGAGGGCGAGCCTATAGTTGACATTACAAACCCACACAGCAGCGGTGTAACCCATGGAGTGTTCTCCATGATAAGTGGTTTCTGATACATAGCAATAAAACAGTAAAAAGAGAACTGGATTTAAAACTAGATGATACAAAGCTAGCTAAAGAGAACAATCCGTCTTATCAGGCATACAGCTAGATACCAGACTCACATACAAATCATGTTGAGTCTCTAATTGCCTCTAGAAGGCTGAACCTTAGAAAGCAGCTGGCAAATACTTGATTGGTGAGCAAATCACTTAGACTGAAACTAGATCGCATACAAAATCAGGCACTCAGATTCATTTGCGGAGGCTTGCAAACCACCCCGACCAGCGCATGTGAGATCTCTGCCAATGTGGAACCCCTAGAACTAAGGAGAGAGAAATCAGTTATCCCAACGGCAAAAAGGTTCTCATGAGCTGACAAGGATGACCCCTGCAAAAATGTTAGCGACCACAACTCCATGTACCGAATTAAATAGACCTCCTTCACTAGAAAGTACCAAGAGCTTTCAGGGAAGCACTACATAAGAGAGACTAGACTGCCTACTCAAGCAGGTTAAGGTGACTTAACCCCTCACATAGAACTAACAAGACCAATAATACGTACAAACCTTCTGCGACCCACAAATAAAAGCCTCATACCTACTCTGCTGAAAGCAAATGCCATGGAAACATCTGCTAATATGAAGAAGATATCCATGCTTTCACAGATGGATCAGCTTTTAAAGCAGCTATAAATGATGGATATGGGGGCCATAATCACTCCACCCAGTACAGAAGGCCTATCAAAATTGCAGACTCCTGTGGTACCTGGTGCACAAACTACAAAGCCGGAGTAGTCGCCATCTAGAAAAATCTAAATCTTTGAACTCTTTTAATCAAATGAAATAGAACCAAATAATGTAGTTTTCTCAGACTCGCAGGCTGCCCTCTTGGCAATAGGAAACTGGAAAACCAACTCAATCAATACTATTCAGAAAGAAACATGCCACAAAATTATGAACTTGTATGGAACAGAAATCTACATGCAGTGGATACCTGGCCACATAAACATCACACTGAACGAAGTAGCTGG
Organism: Oreohelix idahoensis; assembly: GCA_024509875.1. Taxonomy (NCBI): domain Eukaryota; kingdom Metazoa; phylum Mollusca; class Gastropoda; order Stylommatophora; family Oreohelicidae; genus Oreohelix; species Oreohelix idahoensis. Next base: position 550,535 of record JAMPIV010004476.1, read on the forward strand.
TAGACAGGCAAGGAAGGGAGCAAAAATGCCACAAATTGACCAAAAATTGAATATGTTAACAATAAAACAATTAATAAAAAACCAACTGTAAGAAAAGATTGGCTGAACACGGGGGCTCAGGCTAAAACAGGAAGAAAACTCTTCATTCACCAAACAGCCACAAATAAGGAAGATGCTATCAACCATATCGAATGAAGATATCAAACCAAAATTTTCCGATTGAGAATAGGTCACTCTACACTAAATGGCCACAGAAACAGGATGTGTTCACAAAATATAGCAGAATGTAGACACTGCCCAAACCCATTGGAGACAGTACAATACCATCTACTACTGTGCCCTGCACTCCAGTGAATGAGACAACAACTCCTGCCACACAACCCATCCATACACAATACACTGTATGGATGTCCAAAACAGTTTATATGAACTGTACAGTACCACATAATGGCATCAAGGTCACCAAGAGCTGACACTCAATGACAGTGGATCAAAGACAAATCAAGTCAAATTATTTAGCTGTCTATCTCTTAGGATCACAACGCCTGCATCACCAGCACACTTCTATATGGCAGCAAGACATGGACAATCTATGCTAAGCAAGAAAGAAGGCGCAATACCTTCCATCTACAGTATCTACACCACATCCTCGGTATTTCGTGGAAGGATAAAGTGAGAAGTGTTGAGGTGTTGTCATGTGCTGACCTTCAAAGCATGTATACATTGCTTAGACAGTGCAGACTACGCTGGCTTGGCCATATCCACCGCATGGAAGATGGTCGCATCCTGAAAAGGCATCTTCTACGGACAACTGGCAGATGGCAAAAGAAGTTTAGTTACCGCAGTGGAGATTCACAGATATGTGCAAGAGAGACATGAAGGCACTGAACATAATTTACTGTTTACAGGCCTCAGGTTTCCCTTCTTATGTGTGATAAATGTTTATACAATGCCAAAAACCTACCCTCTGTCCTGTACTTTCTGTTCTTAGTCTTCTATCATTTACTAGACACAGTATTAAGGTCTTTGTCTTGTGTAGTCTGACCTATACTGTATAATAGGGGAACAACAGAAGTGATTGCGTCATTAATAGGCTGGACTGCCCATGGTAACTTTCCGGTGTTATGTCTTGCGGGTCGCACTAATGACCCGTCATCTAAGTATCATTTTTTGGTGATGCCTAGATGGCAGGGAGGATATTGTGATTCGCTTGCATAGCTAGGTGGGGTTGTCGCACGGAAGGTCCTGGGTTCGAGTCCTGGGTAAGCCACTCATGTCTGTTGTTTTTCTGTTGTCTAGTGTTCTACTTCTTTATTTCTTACAAGTGCCTGAAAACATACCTTTATTTTTGTCTAATATTTATTCACTGAACATAATCCAGCAACGTGGGAGGATGAAGGCTGCCCTTCATCACACAGATGGATACATGCTATCTACGGCGCCACCTCAGACTGGACGAAAAGTGCTCTCTTGGCAAGCAGAAGTGTGGAAAAATTGTGGAATGAAACACCAGGAAAATAAGCAGCTAAAGGCTCTTACCTCGGGGGCGCATTCCTACAGTCAGATATCCTCTTCTTCTTCTTCCTCGTTCATCCTGAAAAGGACGTTGGTTGCGTTGTGTCCATTTACAGCGGAGCTGCGATATTTGCGCCTTTTGGCCGACACATCTGACTTCAGCACGGCATTTTTTGGGACCGGGTTTGCCTTCCCTCTTCGATCCCTACTCTCTCAGCCAGACTTTAGTGATGCAGCCTGTTTCCAGGAACACCACTTGGAGGTGGAGTAGGGCCTTGGTCAGCTCTGGTTCGCTGACCCTGATGCAAGCAGTCAAGCTATGAGTCACTGACTGCATTCATCTCGTTTGCTGCGACTTCGGTCCCACAGTCAGATATGACTATAAAATTATTATTATATGATCACAAATTTTATAATCAATCTCACAAATATGTTCAGATACATCCATTTTAAAATCTATTTCAGAAATATTTGATGGTAAAAGCACGTTATAATCTGTAAGGGTCTCGCACATGTCTGTAGATAAAGTCATTTTATAATCAGTCTCACAAATGTTTCCAGCTATTGTTTCTGACTTATCTGTACCAGTTAATCTTAACTTAGTTTTATCTCCTAGTGTTGCTTCCACAAAACTAAAATCATCTTTACCCACTGTAGTGTCATTCATTTTGTTTCTTATGTCTTGAAACAATACTTTGTGAAGATAACAATGTTCATTTAGTATGCAGTACTTCTTGTGGCTTGACATTTTCATCTGGTCATCCAAAACATCACTTTGAAGCTGATATTGGTGAGAAGAATGTGTTTCTGAAATATAAAAACAGACAGTCAGGGAAGTAAGGCTGACAGTTGATCAAAATGTTTTTCTGAAAAGTAGTTATGAAATGCACATAATAATGGACTTAATTAAAATTCTTAGCTTTAAACTTGTAATGCACACAAGATTTTATGCAGGTCACTAGAAGCTCATATCTGTCAACTTGTACAGGAAAGTGACAATCTGTACAGGAATTTTTTTATTTTTGTCAGTGTACAGCTGTACAAGTAATTTGTACAAGTGTTTAAGTATTTTGTTTTCTCTTCAAAACTACCTTTTAAAGCAGTTTTCTAAACAAACCCTATAAAATCTCATCAAACTGTGATTTAAAAAGTGGAAGTTTCTTTGCACTATCAAGCTATGCATGTTTATTCCACCCTCATTTTTATTGTAGCCACCTAGCAAAAGAACGTGAAAGTTTCCTATTTAAACTTTGTCGATGTCTACCATGTGGGCTAAGTATACTTACTTACCAGGCCAGGAGGAAGACAGCCGATAGGATAGTATGGCACTCTCTCTATAAACCTCTACACCTCACGGTAGAAGGGGAACGACTAAGTAAGTAAGTATTTTTAGTCATTCCTCTTCTACCATGAGGTGTAGAGGTTTGTAAGAGAGAGAGCGCCAAACTATTCTATCGGGTTTTGTCCTCCTGGCTTGGTTCCATTCTAGTCCTCGGTCCTTCAAAGATTGTCTAATGGATGGGTATAAAAAAAAAATCGAAAAAAGGTGATCGTCTTACGAGGACAAAAGACAGAAAATAGCCAATGTTGCAGCCACAAGGCCTTCGTCAGGGAAAGGAAAGAAAGAAAGTGAGGGCTAGATAGACATAAGAATCGGACACGTGCAAGTATGTCATCCAAACCCACAAGGTGTCTTTTCCTAAGGCCACGTTCACCATCACCAGTAGCTTCTCGTGTGAGTCGTGCAATGTCATTTAAACTATCATATGTAAACGTTGCAGTAAAACCTATATTGGCCAAACAGGCAAACGACTTGGGGACAGATTCATCCAGCACCTGAATGACATCTCTCAGCAAAAATCCACACCAGTTGCCATACACTTTAATGGTCCTGACCACCATGGTCCCATCGACATCGAGGTCACGGCGATCAGAACCTGTTCCTCTGACACTGCTAGCCAAGAACAGCTTGAGCAACGTCTTATCCATCATATGGGGTTTCTAAAACCAGCTGGTCTTAACACTGTACAGGTTTTATTCACACGTGTGTTACTGGAGCCAAAAGGGGTGCAAAGAATAGAAACACTGTGCTCTACTAGGCATGTTATAAAAAGCGACTAAGGAGGGTTGGGCATGGGGCTGGTTATCCCATCCTGTAAAAAACTTTTTATTTCAAAAACTTCAACAAACTACGGGACTTGAGCAGATGATACTTGACAGGAAGACTTGGCATGTGTTTGTTGAAGGCCTATGCTCCTTGGGGAGCTAAAGGTTATTGATTGACCGATTTTTATCTCAGGAGGGTGACAGGTTTGAATGTTGTACAGCTGTTGCATTTTAATTATGAACCGTTATAACCTACCTTCATCATATCCACATGAGCTTGGCTGTTCTTCCCTTTTTATTTCTGCCATTTTCAAGGACACAATATTCTGTATTTGAATATTAGTACTGCTGTTATCACAATCATTCTGTAACAAATTGTTAACAAAGTGGAAAGTCAATAGCAGGTTAATATATTTTCTGAAATCTATTTTAAGTCTATGTCACTCTTCTTAGATTCTTAGATTCTCTAAAACCTTTGACCATTATTAAAAACACCTTTGACCATAATACACATGTACAAATATACAAACTCAATAAAAACACTAATTCCACCCTTAGACATGTATAACTACACATGTACACACATATATACAAACAAAAGAAAAGAAAACACAATAAAAACACAAGAATTGACCCGCAAGACCAAATAAACCATGCTACCTAAACTGTTGTTTGCATATAGTTCTCTATCTCAACCATTATGCCATGCATGTTTTTGTGAGCCGACTACGATTTGTTTTGTGTAGTGACAGAAAAATTTGTTTTGATCTCTTTCTAATTCTCCACACCAACATTAACTCACAATGTTACCCACTTTCTCCACACTTGCTAAATTCTGTTTGTCATACCTGCTGTAGTAGGAAAACCTGTAGCACTGTAGTATGTACAAAATAACATCAAAATTATTCTAACCTCATTTTCGTCTTGAAATTATTTTATTTAATGAGTTTACCATTATCAAAGAGATTTAATCTTATTAGTTAAATTCTGCATAATTTTTTTATAAAATTACTATACTGTTAATCACTTTAATGTACTTATTAAAATTTTTTAGTAAGATCCAAATGTTAACTTGCAGCTGTTCATTTATTTTTCAAGCACTACACTTTTCAAGCTGCACATCCATGTTACGTGAAAGCTATATATGAATAGATAAGATATCCAGGTATTTCAGATGATACACGGATAGAATGCCAGTCAAGAGCTCTGGTCTTATAAGCAATACTCCTGTCTTAGAAGTAAGCGCTGGTGTATAGTTGTCAGAGGAATAGTCAGACCGTAAAAATTAGTGGCCCAGATGGTAAGAAGTAGTACCAGGATTTAAGGTGTCTCCTCCCCACAACTATCCTATGATAAATTAATGCTAGGGGATAAATGAAATGAATAAGAACTTTAAACACAATGGTAAAAAGTAAACAAGTCCTTAGGTACAAGTAATGAAATCATTTAATATTTATAATGATTGTCTTTTTCTGCTGTTTGGAAAAGAGCAATAAAAAGATTCACAAATTTAATGTTACCTCTTATATAGAGTAACTTTAGGAATGTTTTTTTCTCTTGGAGAAATAGATTTACAAAATTAAAAGTCACTTGGCACTTTAACTAATCAGTAGTACTGTCCTTTTCAAATCAGGATCTGGAATACTATTATCTTGGTTATTAAAGTTAATGAACACTTGCTGTACTGTTCTAGTATTACTGTTCTGTAAGTCCTTTGACTTTTAACACAGGATTTTCATCATCTGACGTGATGCTTGAAATACATATGATAGCTGTTATAGCTGTTTTAGCTGGTGTTTCATATAAGTTTATGTCAGTTCCCTTATAGAACACTTATCATGATTTCTGGATACTGATGACACAGTACTGTCATGGAGTTTATCAGTCTAGGCAGACTCAACAGGAGGGGTGCCAAGAACCAGCAGTAGTTCACTCTTTGGGTTCCTGCACGTATGTTGGTTTGCCTCTGATGAACGTACACTGGCATCTGATACGTGACAGTATGGATTGGATTGTCAAATGAACCCTCAAACTTCAGAAATTACTGTGGACATTAATAGCTTGGCAGGCTGCACACATTTGCAGATGGCAAAGGCGTGGTGGCAAACTCTGTCCTGCCTCCAGTCTGATTCAAAACGTATTTCAGTGTCCTTTGTTCAAATTTCGCTCCCCCTTTTTATTGGCCAACGCGTTCCGCTGAGAGAGATGACATCACAGGCGTGTTAGGTCTGCTTAATTTGTTGGCAAAATGAATAAAATTTTGACTTCTGTACAAACTGTTCCACCTCTTCCTTCGCCATTCTAGTCTTCTATCCATCCAATTCTGTCCATTCAGGTCTCATTAGAACTGGACAGTCCAGAGCTTCCATTCCATCTAACTTTCTTATTAATCCGACCATTTACCATTTCCATATATCGCTCGAAAGTGTGTAGTGACCCTATCAACTTACAATTTTATGCATTCACTTTACGATATCTTCCGTTCCAAAACCATTCCAGCCATAATACATATATGTGAAGATAGCGTCAAACTTCCAGAATCGAAACATATAAGTCTTTCCACTATTCGTCCATCCTGGTTGTTATACCATCATTCAGAAGTTAGAACTAAAACACAGGTCACTTTAACAACAAGGTGGCCATATTGTACCCATTGTGACCTTTCTCGCTCGCCGTTTAGTGATTGCGTGCTATTTTTAGAGACACCGTTGCATTGCAGTAATTGATTCTACAACTGTATTGGAGACAAATTTTGTCACACTTCTCTTTATTTGAAAAAAGAAGTATATGTTATATGCAATTAAACTATTCTATTAATTTCCTTCAATTTCCTGTCTGCCATTAGAAGACCAGCTACGTACGTTTTTTGCTTGCTTGTCAGTTTGGAGAGTGGACCACTTCTGTAAAATCAATGAAAATAAATCTCAACTTGGTGAGTAAAAACGGAATTTGACTTTTCACTTGTATTTGTCGATCTCAGTTAATTCCCCCTTCAGTGCAAAGGACATCGTGGGCGAGTTGATACCATGTTGGTATCCAGCCTCACATATTTTGATCATCCCTTTAGTCATTTTGGGCCTTTCTTCATCTTCTTTCTGTCCCATCCAGATAGTTTCTTCTTAGTATGCTTCTGCACCCTCTATCGGAACTAAATATAAACTTGAATAATATATCTTTTTTTTCTTTCTATTTTCCTACTCACGATGCTACTCGGTTGAATCCATGATTAATGCAATTAGTTAGGGTAAAACGATGCTGTATACTGTTTTATAGAAAGGTTTGACCTTATTCAAACCTGCAGGAGAAGCGGAACATTCTTTATAATAAGCAGCAATCAAAGTGACTGAACTATTGTAAATTATCCACAGCAGTCAGCCTTTGTTCACAGCAGGAAACAATTCTTATGAGTATAGGTGCCTTGAAAAAAATGAAAAAGGCACCACTTTTGGAGAATGTGCTCATAGGGAGTAGCCAATCCCAGGGCTCATCCCTAGCTTCGCTACAGAGTGTGCCGTGGAATTTAAAAAGGGCACTTAAGTGAGCCACAAAGTCAAAAAAGGTTGCGGAGCTCTGCCCTAGGTTATGAGTTTTCACTTTTTCCCTTGTGCCAGGCAATGAAATGTATATGTCTTTTTAAACTGCATTTATCCACACAGTGTTGATGATGAACGGGTTTGGTGGTAGCAATTGCTTCCACAGATCTGCTAGTGCCAGGCATTTTAGGATGTGGTGTTCCACTGTTTCTTCTGCCTGTCTGTTACAGTGATTGCCGGATGGTGTATGGTCCGAGGTCACTCTGTGCAAATATATTTTGAGGGGTACATGCCTTGTTCTCAAGTTGAAGATTGTACTCTGGTCTCTATGGCTTAATTTGTTGATGCAGTCTCTGGGGTAAAGCTGAGGCATTTCTGCATATAGTGCTCTTGCAGCTATGCCAATAGACTAATGGTCCATCCACTGCTGTTTTCACTTGTTGTGTATCATTTTTTTGGTAGTTTTATATTGGTGGGATTGTTCAGTTTTAGCATGTTTGCCCCCCCTTTTTTTGGGCCAGTTTGTTGCACTTTCATTTCATCTGATGTTATGTGACCAGGTATCCACTGAATTATTGTGTTGCAGCCATAGGAGGCAAGTGTATCTACTTCTTTAAGTATGTTAGTCGTGGCTTTTTTGGCTGTCGGGATCCCGTTTTCAAGGGCTTGAAGTGCAGATAAAGTCAGGTTTTGTTGGATGTTACGTTTTATTTTCGTTTTTTGTGATGATGAACGATAGGGCTTCCAACATGGCCTGAATCTCAGCATCGTAATTTGAGCAGTACAGATATCTGGCTTGTTGTCTTGTAATATTATGAGAGAGCCATACTCTGCATTGAGAGTGGCCTTGAAAACTGACCCATCTCCAGTTGTTAGGGTAGGAGTCAACAGCCTCAAGTGCACAAAGTTTTAGGGTGTCAGGGTCTACTGCTTTGTTTGCTGAGTGGTCCATGATTTTGGTTTTTATCTGGGGCAGTATGAGGATTTTGTTTGGTGGACAGTTAGATACCGTTTTTAGTTTCTCTCAAATCTTCCAGTAGATGGTGTTTTGTATTCAATTCTTCTGCTGTGAGTATTGGACACTTTTGTTTCAGTCTTACTTTTTGTGTCCACTTGTCTATTTGTTCTCTATACAAATAGTTTAAAGGGAAACATCTGTATTCTTCTACTACATCAATGGCTGCCTTTTCTCCCTTTATATCTGGTGACTCTATATTTGCACTGTTCTCACAGGCCTGCATTTGACGTCATAACCCCACAGATGAAGCAGAGTGTCTGGCTTTGTATTCTGTTAGTCTGGATCCAAGTGCTCCAGGATGCTAATTAGAAAACTATAGAACACTAAAAGCCATTTGTACAAAGACAAAAGTAGAATAATGCTTATTTTAAATCCATGACTTCTAGGAATACTCTAATTTTCCAATACTAAAGCTTGTAACCTGCTTGAATCAATCAATACCCTTTAGCTCCCCAAGGAGTTTAGGCCTTCAACACATACCAAGCCCTCTTGTCTCGTGCTATCTGCTCAAGTTCTTTCCATGTTTTCCTCATCATTTTCACTTCTGTATCCAGTTCTCTTTTCCATGTGTTTTTTTGGTCTACCTCTGCCTCTCTTTCCCTGTGGATTCCAGAACAAGGACTGCCATTGCCAGCATCTTCTTCTCAACTCTTGTTTCACTGCACTTGCCTGGTTCTTGTCATCAATTCCACATTTGCTTGAATGATCATGATAAAAGGTTTATCATACTGCACTGGTGAACACATAAATCATGATGGAAGTTCTTTATCATGTAGCACTCAATGAGTCCAGTGACAGATATAACATCAGCTCCATATGTTTTGTTGGTTCTGTAAACTCTGATTGTATAAGACATTGTGAGTATTTACTAATTAGTTTTTAAAAAAATACTTACTTCGCAATCTGATTTAATCTCCTGTTTTATTATTTCACACAGAAATGGGATCTTTGTTTCCATATTTCCTGTAGTCTGGAAGACAGAGACAAAAAAAAATTGAATGGTCATTGGTGACTATTGTTATTAAAATACTTCTTCTTTCCCTGTCTTGTTGTTCGTGGAAATTGAGGTCATCACTACAGCTGGTCACCTAAAAGAAAGCCTGTACCAAATCCTTCACATCATGAGTCCATCACTACAGCTGGTCACCTTAAAGAAAGCCTGCACCAAATCATTCACAAAATGAGTCCATCACTACAGCTGGTCACTTTAAAGAAAGCCTGCACCAAATCATTCACAACATGAGATCATAACTACAGCTGGTCACTTTAAAGAAAGCCTGCACCAAAACATTCACAACATGAGGTCATAACTACAGCTGGTCACCTTAAAGAAAGCTTGCACCAAAACATTCACAACATGAGGTCATCACTACAGCTGGTCACCTTAAAGAAATCCTGTACCAAATCATTCACAACATGAGGTCATCACTACTGCTGGTCACCTTAAAGAAATCCTGTACCAAATCATTCACAACATGAGGTCATCACTACAGCTGGTCACCTTAAAGAAATCCTGTACCAAATCATTCACAACATGAGGTCTTCACTACAGCTGGTCACCTTAAAGAAATCCTGTACCAAATCATTCACAACATGAGGTCATCACTACAGCTGGTCACCTTAAAGAAAGCTTGCACCAAAAAATTCACAACATGAGGTCATCACTACAGCTGATTACTTTAAAGAAAGCCTTCACCAAAACATTCCCAACATGAGGTCATCACTACAGCTGGTCACCTTAAAGAAATCCTGTACCAAATCATTCACAACATGAGGTCATCACTACAGCTGGTCACCTTAAAGAAAGCTTGCACCAAAACATACACAACATGAGGTCATCACTACAGCTGATCACTTTAAAGAAAGCCTTCACCAAAACATTCTCAACATGAGGTAATCATTACAGCTGGTCACCTTAAAGAAAGCTTGCACCATATCATTCACAACGTGAGGTCATCACTACAGCTGGTCACCTTAAAGAAATCCTGTACCAAATCATTCACAACATGAGGTCATCACTACAGCTGGTCACCTTAAAGAAAGCTTGCACCAAAACATTCACAACATGAGGTCATCACTACAGCTGATAACCTTAAAGAAAGCCTGCACCAAAACATTCACAACATGATGTTATCACTACAGCTGATCACCTTAAAGAAAGCTTGCACCAAAACATTCACAACATAAGGTCATCACTACAGCTGGTCACCTTAAAGAAATCCTGTACAAAATCATTTACAACATGAGGTCATCACTACAGCTGGTCACCTTAAAGAAATCCTGTACAAAATCATTTACAAAATGAGGTCATCACTACAGCTGATCACCTTAAAGAAAGCTTGCGCCAAAACATTCACAACATGAGGTCATCACTACAGCTGGTCACCTTAAAGAAATCCTGTACAAAATAATTTACAACATGAGGTCATCACTACAGCTGGTCACCTTAAAGAAAGCTTGCACCAAAACATTCACAACATGAGGTCATCACTACAGCTGGTCACCTTAAAGAAATCCTGTAGCAAATCATTCACAACAAGAGGTCATCACTACAGCTGGTCACCTTAAAGAAATCCTGAACCAAATCATTCACAACATGAGGTCATCACTACAGCTGGTCACCTTAAAGAAATCCTGTACCAAATCATTCACAACATGAGGTCATCACTACAGCTGGTCACCTTTAAGAAATCCTGTACCAAATCATTCACAACATGAGGTCATCACTACAGCTGGTCACTTTAAAGAAAGCTTGCACCAAAACATTCACAACATGAGGTCATCACTACAGCTGATCACCTTAAAGAAAGCCTGCACCAAAACATTCACAACATGGGGTCATCACTACAGCTGGTCACTTTAAAGAAAGCTTGCACCAAAACATTCAAAACATTAGGTCATCACTACAGCTGATCACCTTAAAGAAAGCGTGCACCAAACATTCACAACATGATGTCATCACTACAGCTGATCACCTTAAAGAAAGCTTGCACCAAAACATTCACAACATGAGGTCATCACTACAGCTGGTCACCTTAAGAAATCCTGTACAAAATCATTCACAACATGATGTCATCACTACAGCTGATCACCTTAAAGAAAGCTTGCACCAAAACATTCACAACATGAGGTCATCACTACAGCTGGTCACCTTAAAGAAATCCTGTACAAAATCATTTACAAGATGAGGTCATCACTACAGCTGGTCACCTTAAAGAAAGCTTGCACCAAATCATTCACAACTTGAGGTCATAACTACAGCTGGTCACCTTAAAGAAATCCTGTACCAAATCATTCACAACAAGAGGTCATCACTACAGCTGGTCACCTTAAAGAAATCCTGTACCAAATCATTCACAACATGAGGTCATCACTACAGCTGGTCACCTTAAAGAAATCCTGTACCAAATCATTCACAACATGAGGTCATCACTACAGCTGGTCACCTTAAAGAAATCCTGTACCAAATCATTCACAACATGAGGTCATCACTACAGCTGGTCACCTTAACTCTTAGTATACGAGCGGCCTTCTAGAGAGGCCGATGATCGATCCCCGTCAATAGCGAAAATTTATAGCTGAATGCATGTTTAAAACCACTGAACAATTTAGTTACGTGCATGATATAGGGGTTTCATTTCTTCACATTTTGATATATAACACTTATGTTATCTTTATAAATAAATTATTTATTGCAAAATCTGTAATGGTAGTCATGAAAGGCCGCTCGTATACTAAGAGTGAAAGAAAGCTTGCACCAAAAAATTCACAACATAAGGTCATCACTACAGCTGATCACTTTAAAGAAAGCCTTCAAAAAAGCATGATGGTCATCACTTACAGATATGGTCAACCTTAAAAAAACATTCACAAAACATTCACAACATGAGGTCATCACTACAGCTGGTCACCTTAAAGAAAGCTTGCACCAAAAGATTCACAACATGAGGTCATCACTACAGCTGGTCACTTTAAAGAAAGCTTGAACCAAAACATTCACAACATGAGGTCATCACTACAGCTGATCACCTTAAAGAAAGCCTGCACCAAAACATTCACAACATGAGGTCATCACTACAGCTGGTCACCTTAAAGAAAGCTTGCACCAAAACATTCACAACATGAGGTCATCACTACAGCTGGTCACCTTAAAGAAATCCTTCACTTTTCACAACAAAGGACTACAGCTGGTCACCTTAAAGAAAGCTTGCCACCAAAAAAAAAGATTCATCACAACATGTCACCTTTAAAGAAATCTGTACCAAAATCATTACAGCTGAGGTCATCACTACAGCTGGTTAAAGAAATCCTGTACAAAATCATTCACAACAAAGGTCATCACTACAGCTGGTCACCTTAACACCAAACATTCACAACATGAGGTCATCACTACAGCTGGTCACTTTAAAGAAAGCTTGCACCAAAACATTCACAACATGAGGTCATCACTACAGCTGGTCACTTTAAAGAAAGCTTGCACCAAAACATTCACAACATGAGGTCATCACTACAGCTGGTCACTTTAAAGAAAGCTTGCACCAAAACATTCACAACATGAGGTCATCACTACAGCTGGTCACTTTAAAGAAAGCTTGCACCAAAACATTCACAACATGAGGTCATCACTACAGCTGATCACCTTAAAGAAAGCTTGCACCAATACATTCACAACATGAGGTCATCACTACAGCTGGTCACTTTAAAGAAATCTTGCACCAAAACATTCACAACATGAGGTTATCACTACAGCTGATCACCTTAAAGAAAGCTTGCACCAATACATTCACAACAAGAGGTCATCACTACAGCTGGTCACTTTAAAGAAATCTTGCACCAAAACATTCACAACATGAGGTCATCACTACAGCTGGTCACCTTAAAGAAAGCTTGCACCAAAACATTCACAACATGAGGTCATCACTACAGCTGGTCACTTTTAAGAAAGCCTGCCACAAACATTCACAACATGAGGTCATCACTACAGCTGGTCACTTTAAAGAAAGCCAGCACCAAAACAGTCACAACATGACGTCATCACTACAGCTGATCACCTTAAAGAAAGCTTGCACCAAAACATTCACAACAAGAGGTCATCACTACAGCTGGTCACCTTAAAGAAAGCTTGCACCAATACATTCACAACAAGAGGTCATCACTACAGCTGGTCACTTTAAAGAAATCTTGCACCAAAACATTCACAACATGAGGTCATCACTACAGCTGGTCACTTTAAAGAAAGCTTGCACCAAAACATTCACAACATGAGGTTATCACTACAGCTGATCACCTTAAAGAAAGCCTGCCACAAACATTCACAACATGAGGTCATCACTACAGCTGGTCACTTTAAAGAAAGCTTGCACCAAAACATTCACAACATGAGGTCATCACTACAGCTGATCACTTTAAAGAAAGCCTTCACCAAAACATTCACAACATGAGGTCATCACTACAGCTGGTCACTTTAAAGAAGCTTGCACCAAAACATTCACAACATGAGGTCTTCTGCACTACACACTGTTAAAGAAATCCTCCTGCAAAACATTCACAACATGAGGTCATCACTACAGCTGGCTTTAAAGAAAGCTTGCACCAAAACATTCACAACATGAGGTCATTACAGCTGGTCACCTCTGAAAAGAAAGCTCTGCACCAAACAAAACATTCACAACAATGAGGTCAATCACTTACAGCTGGTCACTTTAAAGAAAGCTTGCACCAAAACATTCACAACATGAGGTCATCACTACAGCTGGTCACTTTAAAGAAAGCTTGCACCAAAACATTCACAACATGAGGTCATCACTACAGCTGGTCACTTTAAAGAAATCTTGCACCAAAACATTCACAACATGAGGTCATCACTACAGCTGGTCACCTTAAAGAAAGCTTGCACCAAAACATGAGGTCATCACAATCAACTTGCACCACCTAAAACAGTCATCAACATCATCACTACAGCTGGTCACTTTTAAAGAAAGCCTTGCACAAAACAAAACATGAGGTCCATCACTAACACTTTACAAGAATAGCCTGCACCAAAACATTCATCACGTTCGTCACTACAGCTGGTCACTTTAAAGCTTGCACCAAAACAAAGGTCATCACTTGCACCAAAACATTCACAACATGAGGTCATCACTACAGCTGGTCACCTTAAAGAAAGCTTGCACCAAAACCTTCACAACATGCGGGCATCACTACCAGCTGGTCACAGCTTGCACCAAAACATTCACAAACATGAGGTCATCACTACAGCTGGTCACTTTAAAAGAAAGCTTGCACCAAAACACATATTTCACAACATGAAGTCATCACTACAGCTGGTCACTTAACAAGAAGTCATCACAACTCACTACAGCTGGTCACTTTAAAGAAAGCTTGCCGCACCAAAAACATTCCAAAACATTCACAACACTTTTGAAGCTTGCATCACTACAGCTGGTCACTTTAAGAAAGCACCAAAACATTCACAACATGATGTCATCACTACAGCTGGTCACTTTAAAGAAAGCTTGCACCAAAACATTCACAACATGAGGTCATCACTACAGCTGGTCACTTTAAAGAAAGCTTGCACCAAAACATTCACAACATGAGGTCATCACTACAGCTGGTCACTTTAAAGAAAGCTTGCACCAAAACATTCACAACATGAGGTCATCACTACAGCTGGTCACTTTAAAGAAAGCTTGCACCAAAACATTCACAACATGAGGTCATCACTACAGCTGGTCACTTTAAAGAAAGCCTGCACCAAAACATTCACAAACTTTTGCACTGCTGGTTCCTATAACAAATTTACATGTGCGTGTCAAAGAAGAATTCTTCAAGCTGCTTCAAAAGTCAGTGAATGACTACCTAAATGAAATTATCCTCCTCGAGACTTCAGTGCCAGAGTTAGAAATGACCATGCTAGATGGGGTGGAGTTATGGAGAAGAGACACTGAATAACAAAGGGAAGTGACTCCTTTGATTTTGCACTGAGCAAAACCTTGTCATTACAAGCACAAAGCTCCCCATAAATACAAACATGTACCAAATATGAACACTCAAAGAATGAGAAATTAGTCATCAACTTTGCCATTGTAAGGAAAAGCTCATTCAAGTATGCGCACGATGCTAGAGTCTGGAAAGGGCTAAAGATAGGAAGTGATCACTACACTCATGATTAAAAGAACAACTCAAAGAGTTGCCCAACCTAAGCACTGTTAATCATCATGCAAGAAACTAAATAATCAAGCAGGAGAGGTGAGAATTATAAGCTGAGAGAACCTGAGGTTAAGACCAGGTATCTGGACCGCAGTAAGAAACATAGAAAAAAAAAACAAGATGACCTGGAAACCCTATGGCTTAAATTTAAGGGTATCCTAAAAGCACTGCAACAGAATCATGCACTGAAGTCCGACCCAGGAAGAAGTGAAACAAGACATCTTCATGGACCGAAGAAGTTAGTGAAAAAATAAGAGAAAAGAAAAAGGCATGGAAACAATATTTAGAAGTAAAAGCACAGCCGGAAAAACAGTGAATTTGTGATACTCAGAACAGACGCAAAGAACAAGGTGCTAGCAGCAAAACAGAAATCCTAGAAAGAATTTTGAGAAAAGCTAGGAAAAATGCAGAAATGGTTCTACAAGACCCTAAAAGACATGAGAAAGGAAAATCAGTGCCCTCTTATTGTATAAAAGACAAGCAAGACAAGTTTCTTACTGCTCCCAAGGAAGTAACAGAAAGATGGAAATAATGTTTCTCAGAGCTCCTTGGTGGTTAGCAAGGTCAAGCTTCAGAAATGATAAACAATATTGCACATGAGGAAACCAACACTGGTGAAGATGGTATCAAGATGGAAGAACTGAAAGTAGTATTAGAGAAAATAAATGAGAGCAAAGCAGTATAACAAGATGGTAAAACACCAGTAATGGTTAAATGCATGGGGGCAGCAGGCCACCTATTTCTCCTGAGGGTCCTACAGTCATCCTGGTGCCACAAGATCATACCAAAAGGTTGGAAGACTGCCATCATAACACCCATATTAAACAACAGTGACAGCATGTATATCACAGAGCCATATCCCCCCTAAGTGTCCCTGGTAAAATTTACTTTAGTCCTGGAGCAGTGACTCATATACCTGGCTGAGACACAAATGGATGGGATATTGCGTGGCTTTGAAGCAAACCAAAGTACTCAAGACCGCTTCGTCACACTCAGGAAGCTAAGTAAAAAGGTCATTGAGTATGATGATGAGCTGATATTCTGTCACCTTATCTTTTCATACTCCCCATAGAAAATGTCATCAAAACATTAAAGGAGAGGTCAAGAAAGTATTTAGTAGGGTACTGGAAGATGAGACAGGTTATGTATGTCAGAGAGCTGGAAATTGCAGACGATGTTGCCCTGATTGCTAAATAATAGAGAAGGGATGCAGCAAAGAAGAGTTGGCTACCCGAAGAGCAGCTGGAAGATTTTTCTCAGGCCATAAATTGAGGATTCCTCGGCAAAAGAGAAGTTAGCAAGAAGACAAAGATGGCTGTATACCACTCTACCTATGTTCCAGTCATATGGATGCGAGTCATGGGCAATTGCTTCTTCTTCAAGTACCATGTCTAGTGGCATAGGAGATCATGTCTCTCAACAATTTCCTGTTTCCAATACAATTTATCAATTCTGTTGTTGATTTCTTTCCAAGCCACGATGTCAAACTGTCCAGTATTTTCTCTCTTTGTCATCTCCTATCTCATTTTCCTTCAATCTTGCCTATTGTTTCGATGTATTCCAGCTTTCCTCTTCTCATCATAACATGCCCCAAAAACATGGATTGCCTCTTTATAACTTGTGAAATAAGTTTCCTTTGCACACTGACCTCTTTAACAACATCCTCATTACTCCTTTTGGCTGTCCATGGTATTTTTAACATTCTTCTGTAAAACCACATGTCTGTTGCCTCTAGTGCCTTTTCCACTTGTTTACCAATTGTCCATGATTCACTCCCATATGTAAGAATTAGTTCTATATAACACTGAAGAACTCTCTGTCTAGCTCCAAATTACAAGAAGCTGAGTTAACTCGGCTTCTGCCAGATTTTGATCATTGTCGCTCTGCTGCAAGATTATTATGTATAAATAATGACAATAAGCTCATAGATGATTAGCCCCTGGCAGAAAGGAATGCAGAAACATACATACATATGAACGTATGCACATACATGCATACGTAGATACATAAGTGTGCAGTTAACAATTTTAAACTGCACTATAAAATAATAAAAATTACAAAAATAAAATAACAATTGTAACATTTGTATTATTTCATAGAATGGAATTCACTGCTATACATCAGATTTGTGGACTATGAAAAGGCATTTGAAAGTGGAGATAGGGAATCACTTTGGAAACTGATGAGGCATTACGGAGTTCCCATGAAGATCATTAACTTGATAAAGAAGCCCTATAAAGACATGACATGCAGAGTTCTTCATTAAGGACAACTTACAGAACCATTTAGGATTAGAATGGGAGTGAGACAGGGATGCATCTTGTCTCTGTAGTGGTTTTTGATGTTATTGTATGATTGTTATGTTACCTAGTGTACTGTATGAGGTCAGCTGTGAAGGCTCCTGAGATAAAAGTTTATGTGAATTACAGGAGGCCTTTCTGCAACCACTTACGACCTCAAACAGACTTATTAGACTATTATGAATGTTAGCTACGTTAAAAAGTCTAGGGTACTGTAATGTAATGTGTAGTTAATATAATATACAGACACACACATGTAATCAATAAGTCTAATAATAATAATAATAAACTCTACAATACACTGAACTAACTCTGGCTGTTATAGTTTAAGTTTTAAAATCTTTTTAAATTTATTAGTTCTGAACCAAGTTTTATTTTGGTCAGAACATATGAAATGATATGGATTTATCAATGAATTGCATATATATATGGCATAATAAAATGTAATTTGTGTACATAGGTATATTATAAGAATAGTTAATATTACTAATATCTCTAATGTCTTTGGGAGAACTAGCACTGGATGTTTCGTTGGAGTGGCGTCATCACTCCCAATCTGTGACTACCAAAATCATTGTCCATTGACTTATGGAATGAAGTTAAATGTTATATTTCTCAATAGTTATTTCTTTATTTGATGGTGGAATAGTTGTGAATCTCCAGCAGGCCAGGTTTTCACTTATCTCACCTGAGACGATCTGGTATAGGATTCTTGTGGCCCACTCCTCTCCGTAGCTGGAGTAAAATATTAGGCTGCACAGACAAAAATGTTAGGCGGCACAGACACCAATGTTAGGCGGCACAGACATCCGCTTGTGTACTCTTACAAAAGCATTTGGCACAACTTTAGTGCCAAAACAGAAACTTCTGAAACAAAATTTTGTGCCATGTGTCAGTACTCTATCTACTGCGCCACTCTTATACACAACACCACACAACAACATTACACAGATTGGGTCAGATCTCTCTGACCAACATAGCACATCTTACCCAGTTGTTTTCAAATAGTACCAGTTCCCCAAGACTGCATTGCATCTGATATATATTCAATAGTTTCCTCTTTCATTCAATAAGATGGGTGATATGTTTCCACTAATCTCAATAATAGATCCACCTTCCATAGTCTTAGTTAGGTGTCCATATATTATTTGTTTGTCTCTAGACCCTGGACTGCGGCTGGGGACCTAGAGCAAGCACTTACTTGTCGTAATCATTTTTTATGATATGGCAGTATCAATCACTCAAAATATTAAAATAAACAAGAGAAATGCTTTTATCCTTACCACAATTCAGAAGTGAGAACACAGTTACTTAATACTAGCAAAACTCAGCTGAGCTGCTGGCTAGAGTATGGCGTCCCACTGAATTTTATGTATTATTTCCTGGAAAACACCACTAGCAGTTAAGAACTGTGTTACAGGACAGACTTCTATCGAATGGCACAAATGTGTGTCTCTATCCCGCTAATATAAAAATGCGTTGGCCAATCAGATCGGAAGACCAAGCTTTTCAATTTAAATTTTGAAAATAAAGTCAAAAGTACATCTCAATTTTTCAAATGTACGTCGGTCACATTTTGGCTTTTCCCCAATTTCACTTGTTGTTTTGGGCTAACTACATGTAAAATCTGCACAAACCTGCCTCCTAAGTTATTTTTAGCCTCTTTCTACCGAGTTTGCCCCGCTAGTTCATTGCAGTTTGATTTTGCATTTTTCTGTTTCAAGGACGCAAAAATGTGACTTTTAGTGAAGTATGCACAAAAAACTGTTCTCTAGTCTGATAGGAACAATACGGTCTTTCATCAATATCTTCCGTGTTATCTGTCCATCTGTATAATTAAAAGTATATTATTTGTCAGCTTAAGATGGGCTATCCAACTAGCTAGGTTTTATTTTCATAACTTTATTATTAAAGAAAAACCTACTTTTCTCAAGGTTAGTTTTTGAATCTTGTTTTGAACCTTTGGGTATGGCATTTGCCGCTATATTCGAACAAAACAACCAAGTACGGTAAAACGTCTAAGATACGACTGTTTCTAACAAGAGCTAAGGTCTTTTTCTGTCCATTTCCTTACATTGTGTCAACTAGTGGCGTGATTTTTTCTTTAAACTACAAATTGCGTCTTTTTGCCTTTTTAGATTCAAACACGTGTTCAGACCGTCATAAAGATTTTTATCTCCGATTCCCTCCCGTCTAAAAGGGTACCGTTTCGTCTGCATGTCTAACTAGTTAGTTTCAATGGTGGTAGGAAACGCTGGCATAGGCGAGCATGTATCCTAGTATCTTACGCATAATTTTATCCCTACATGTTATTTTTATAATTGGAGATATTTTAACGTTGTATCACGGTAAATTCATCACACATCTCCCCACTTGAGAACATGCACTAATGCAAGTTCCAAAACCAGTGATACACATAGATAAAATTAATCTCACGCCTGCCAACTACTCTAATTTTGATCACAGGGGTGCCTACTGAGGAAATCTGCACCGACATTCAATGACCCCGGGATATATTCAATAATAAACTGATAAGGTTGCAACAATAAAGACCATCTTAACAATCTTGCATTTTCATGCTTGGCCTGAGATAAGAACACTAGGGGCTGATGATCCGTCTGGACCACAAAAGTCCTACCATACAGATAGATTTGGAACTTTTTTATTGCCCATATTAACGCTAAACATTCTTTTTCGCTTGTGGAATATCCTTGCTCCGCTTTATTCAACTTGCGGCTTGCATAAGCGACTGGGTTCAGTTCCCCATTGGGTGAAGATGACTTTTGCAACAGAGCCGCCCCGAGGCCTACATTACTTGCATCTGTTCTCACCACAAAGTCCTGTGTCAAATCAGGCAATTTGAGAATAGGCTTGCTAGTGAGTTTTTCCTTTAACTCTTGGAATGCCAATTCACATTGCGCAGTCCAAACAATTTTATCTGGATTTCCTTTGCGAGTCAGATCAATCAGAGGAGCACATATAGAGTTAAAATTTTTGATAAAACCCACATAACGACACGAATGATCGCACGTCTTTTTTTGTTTGTGGTCTAGGTGCTCTCTGTAGTTTTTCCAAATTCTTGGGGTCAGGGGTCATGTTACCCTGATATACAGTGTGTCCCAAGAATTCATACTCTTTGCATCCAATACAACATTTTGTTGGTCTAGCAGTTAAGTTCGCTTCCCTAAGCCTATCAAATAACATTTTCAGAGAGTTAATGTGTTCTTCAAATGTCTCTGTGGCGACGAGAATATCATCCATGAAATTCGTGATACATGGATTATTCAGGGGATCCAACAATTTGCGCATCATCCTTGAAAATACACTCGGAGCATTTTTCAATCCGAATGGTAGCATGTTGAATTCATAATGTCCTTCCGAGGTGCTAAAAGCTAAATAAGGTCTAACTTCAGGCTTCACTGGAATCTGGTAATAGCCTTTACTAAGATCCACCTTCGAAAATTATTTTGCCTTGTTCAATCTGGCAAACAACTGTTTTGTGTCTGGTAATGGATCCACTTGTCTTTCTGTGACAGTATTCAGTTTCCTGTAATCTATGCACAGTCTATGTTCCCCAGACGGTTTCCTCAACAAAACTACACTGGAGCTAAAAGAAGATTCACTGTGTGAAATAATCCTCTCCTTCAACAAATAATCTATTTCTTCTTTCAATGCCTTCTCCTTCACGAACGAAACAGAATAGGCTCTCATACAGATTGGGTTTGAGTCTACCAGCTTCATGTCATACTGTAGCAAATTTGTATGTCCTGGTTTATCTGTTAATACATCTGTATGTTCCTCCAGAACCTGTTGAACTCTCTCCCTCTGATTTTTAGTCAGGTGCTTACTGACATTTACTTGTGCGGCTGTCTCACAGGGATGTAATGGGTATTCATGTGAGGTGAGTGGTTCCTTTTTCATTTTAGTGGCGATAGCCAAGGTCAGTAAGGGGGTGCTTTCCTGGAGTGGTCTGTCCAGATACTTCTTTAAAAGGTTTACATGATATACCTTCTCCTTCCCCTTTTTGTCAATTTTATAGTTTGTTCTAGACACCTTCTCTAGAACCGTATATGGACCTTGCCATCCAATTTGTAATTTATTCTGGCTGCCGGGTAGTAGAAGAAGCACCTTCTCTCCCACAGCTAGTTCTCTGTCCTTTGCTTTCCTATTAAAATACGCTGCATGTTTCTTCCTGGCTTGTCTCAAATTATCATTTGCCAGTTTCCATCCAGCTTTCAGACGAGTGGTCAGTTCGTTCACATATTGATATGATGAGGTAACAGTCTCTTCTGCTTTCTCATCTGTCCAGGTCCTTAATAAGCTACATCTGGACTTTTAATTTTTCATACTTATTTTCCATGGCACCCATCGGGTCCCTTCCATTAGAAGCCTTATAGTGAGGACCTTTCTTCCTAGAATCATCACTCACAAATCGACCACTACCAATTTTTTTCTTGGGGTTGTCTCCCCACTTTAGATTACTTATGAGAGATCTTCGCTCTCTTTTAGGTTCCTCCAGTTTATATAAGGCTGACCGAGGGATTGTCAGCTTATTCTGGGGTAAAATTACTCTTTGTACTCGTCGCATAGTGGCCATGTTAATACATTTAAGTGAAGATTGGGCGTGAAAAGGGGGCTCCCATTCCACTTTGTCTACCTGATTATAATTATTTTCCCTTCCAGGCCTAAGTTTGCCCCGTGGCGTTTCTAGGTCCTGCTCATTTTTTTCCCTTTGTGGGTGTTCCCTCATGAAATACGCCACATGCTTCTACAAAGTTCTCAATATCGACATTTACGTCGGGCCAATAGTATTTTCGAGCAACCTTTTGGCAGATGGTACCTACTTTCTCATGGTCACCATCTTTTCCAACATGTAAGCTCCTTATTAATTTTGCCCTATATACCTTGGGAAAAACCAACTGTCCGTGACCAGTGGATCTAGTTCCTGTCTTCCTGTATAATAATTTGTTCTCCATAAAGTACTCTCCCTTGCTTGGAGGTGTGTGGCATTTGGGCAATTTTTTAAAACATGGCTTGAGTGTCCTATCCTCAGCCTGCGCCTTCCTCATCTCCTCTGGATGAGCATTTATAGGTTCACCTTCTTCCTCCTTTTTCTGTGACCTGGTCTGCACTGTCGCCAGGATCACAGGTCTCTCGGGATTCCCCAAGAAGACGTACCTACACCCCAATATCAGAGGGTAGATTGGTTCATCTATCACTGCTGCTCTGATTTCTCCTTCCACATAGCGAGTTTTCACCGTTATCCTTGCGATGGGAAGTGTCGTGAGTGGTATGTCCTTAGTCGCCCCTTGTATTTCCACTGTTTCTGTGGTATACTGACTTGGGTCCACTAGGCTAGACTTCACAACTGAATCATAATCCAAACCTGTATCATATAGGCACCTTGTGGTGACCCCATTACAAATAACATCCTCACAAACTGGGGGGTGATAAGGTTCCTGCTGTCCATTAGGATTAACCTTTAATCTTTGATTCCCCGATTTCATTGCAGCAATGTTTGAAGGTTTCCTTTTACAAAATTTGGTGTTATGGTTGTCTTTCTTACACCATTTGCACGATCTCTTTCCTTGGTTAAACGGTTTTCTTTCATTATATTTTTGGTCATTGAACTGTGAGTTTCTGTCACGATAATCATTTCGTGGCCTATCAAAGTTTGTCCTGCCTCTATTACCTTGTTCTCTGGTATCAAATTTACTAAATTGCTGTGGAGCTTTAAAATTTTCTATATGCTTCTTTTTAGTGCCACTTACCTCTGCCTGGGCTGCCTGATACCTCTCAGCGACATTTAAAACCTCCCCCAACCTCTCTGCACCTTGTTCCATGAGAAATTTTCTCAGGTCTGGAGCCATGGACTCTCTTAATTGCTCTATCATGATCATCTCTTTAAGATCTTGGGTCTTCCCCAGAGCAGTCCATTTCTCCAAATAGGTTTCCAGTCTGGCAGAGAATTGGTGGTATGTCTCCCCAGACTACAGCTTGGCATTTCTAAACTTCTTACGATAGAATTCACCATTCTTTTCATATCTCAATAACAAAGCCTGCTTTAGCATGTCATAATTGTCTTGGTCGTCTCTACTCATCTTAGCAAAGACTTCATAAGAAGTACCTCTAAGCCCTTGTGATAACTTAAGACTCCACCTCTCTCTCTCTAACCCATACGTAGTAGCTAATAATTCAAATCTACTGAGGTAGCCCTCGATGTCATCATCTTTCTCAACAAAATGGTCTAAATGAAACCCCATAGCTGAGGTTGAGGCTCCCTGACTAGGCGTAGCATCTGAGGCAAAAGGGCTGGCACCATTTTCAGGAGCATGGCCTTGTAATTCCAGCTCCCTTAGTCGTAATTCGTGCTCCCTTTGCAATCTTCTATCTTCTGCTTTCCTTTCGGCAGTCAATCTCTTATCTTCTGCCTCCCTTTCGGCAGTCAATCTCTTTTCTTCTGCCTCCCTTTCGGCCTTTTTTTCTTCTAATTGGAGCCTCTTAATCTCCCTATCTGCCTCCAATGCTTTAGCCTCTTTGTCAGCCTCAATCTGCAACCTCTTAAGTTCTTTATCAGCCTCAATTTGTAACCTCTTCTCTTCAGCTAACCTCCTATCTTCCCTTTCAATATACTTGTCACATTCTGAAGTTACATACTGAATTAAAACCTCCATGTTCATCTCCCTCGCCGTCAGCACAGCAGCCGATCTAAATTTTGCTAGATCTGCCATACTTTAACATACAAATTAACAATGACCAAGGTAATTCTAAGTATATAATTACCAAGGTAATATATTAATCAATTAATCAACTAATTACCACTGGCTGTGAAGATTCATCAACTTTTATTTTCCACTTTTTATTTTAAGGGACACTTTTAAATTTATACAACTCTGTCCCCACTAGTTTAATTCCCGTACCAGGAGATCCTACTATCTTTGATAAACTTAATCCCCGGACAAGATCCCAATATTTGTAGTGGTTTTTGATGTTATTGTATGATTGTTATGTTACCTAGTGTACTGTATGAGGTCAGCTGTGAAGGCTCCTGAGATAAAAGTTTATGTGAATTACAGGAGGCCTTTCTGCTACCACTTACGACCTCAAACAGACTTATTAGACTATTATGAATGTTAGCTACGTTAAAAAGTCTAGGGTACTGTAATGTAATGTGTAGTTAATATAATATACAGACACACACATGTAATCAATAAGTCTAATAATAATAATAAACTCTACAATACACTGAACTAACTCTGGCTGTTATAGTTTAAGTTTTAAAATCTTTTTAAATTTATTAGTTCTGAACCAAGTTTTATTTTGGTCAGAACATATGAAATGATATGGATTTATCAATGAATTGCATATATATATGGCATAATAAAATGTAATTTGTGTACATAGGTATATTATAAGAATAGTTAATATTACTAATATCTCTAATGTCTTTGGGAGAACTAGCACTGGATGTTTCGTTGGAGTGGCGTCATCACTCCCAATCTGTGACTACCAAACTCATTGTCCATTGACTTATGGAATGAAGTTAAATGTTATATTTCTCAATAGTTATTTCTTTATTTGATGGTGGAATAGTTGTGAATCTCCAGCAGGCCAGGTTTTCACTTATCTCGCCTGAGACGATCTGGTATAGGATTCTTGTGGCCCACTCCTCTCCGTAGCTGGAGTAAAATATTAGGCTGCACAGACACCAATGTTAGGCGGCACAGACACCAATGTTAGGCGGCACAGACATCCGCTTGTGTACTCTTACAAAAGCATTTGGCACAACTTTAGTGCCAAAACAGAAACTTCTGAAACAAAATTTTGTGCCATGTGTCAGTACTCTATCTACTGCGCCACTCTTATACACAACACCACACAACAACATTACACAGATTGGGTCAGATCTCTCTGACCAACATAGCACATCTTACCCAGTTGTTTTCAAATAGTACCAGTTCCCCAAGACTGCATTGCATCTGATATATATTCAATAGTTTCCTCTTTCATTCAATAAGATGGGTGATATGTTCCCACTGATCTCAATAATAGATCCGCCTTCCATAGTCTTAGTTAGGCGTCCATATATTATTTGTTTGTCTCTAGGCCCTGAACTGCGGCTGGGGACCTAGATCAAGCGCTTACTTGTCGTAATCATTTTTTATGATATGGCAGTATCAATCACTCAAAATATTAAAATAAACAAGATAAATGCTTTTATCCTTACCACAATTCAGAAGTGAGAACACAGTTACTTAATACTAGCAAAACTCAGCTGAGCTGCTGGCTAGAGTATGGCGTCCCACTGAATTTTATGTATTATTTCCTGGAAAACACCACTAGCAGTTAAGAACTGTGTTACAGGACAGACTTCTATCGAATGGCACAAATGTGCGTCTCTATCCCGCTAATATAAAAATGCGTTGGCCAATCAGATCGGAAGACCAAGCTTTTCAATTTAAATTTTGAAAATAAAGTCAAAAGTACATCTCAATTTTTCAAATGTACGTCGGTCACATTTTGGCTTTTCCCCAATTTCACTTGTTGTTTTGGGCTAACTACATGTAAAATCTGCACAAACCTGCCTCCTAAGTTATTTTTAGCCTCTATCTACCGAGTTTGCCCCGCTAGTTCATTGCAGTTTGATTTTGCATTTTTCTGTCTCAAGGACGCAAAAATGTGACTTTTAGTGAAGTATGCACAAAAAACTGTTCTCTAGTCTGATAGGAACAATACGGTCTTTCGTCAATATCTTCCGTGTTATCTGTCCGTCTGTATAATTAAAAGTATATTATTTGTCAGCTTAAGATGGGCTATCCAACTAGCTAGGTTTTATTTTCATAACTTTATTATTAAAGAAAAACCTACTTTTCTCAAGGTTAGTTTTTGAATCTTGTTTTGAACCTTTGGGTATGGCATTTGCCGCTATATTCGAACAAAACAACCAAGTACGGTAAAACGTCTAAGATACGACTGTTTCTAACAAGAGCTAAGGTCTTTTTCTGTCCATTTCCTTACATTGTGTCAACTAGTGGCGTGATTTTTTCTTTAAACTACAAATTGCGTCTTTTTGCCTTTTTAGATTCAAACACGTGTTCAGACCGTCATAAAGATTTTTATCTCCGATTCCCTCCCGTCTAAAAGGGTACCGTTTCGTCTGCATGTCTAACTAGTTAGTTTCAATGGTGGTAGGAAACGCTGGCATAGGCGAGCATGTATCCTAGTATCTTACGCATAATTTTATCCCTACATGTTATCTTTATAACTGGAGATATTTTAACGTTGTATCACGGTAAATTCATCACAGTCTCCTTTCTTTTCTTACTTGCAATAGATTGGGTTATGAAAACATTAACATCACACATCAGAAATGGAATCCAGTGGAACCTGACTAAACAGCTTGATGATCTAGATTTTGCAGATGGCTCTTCTGTCCCATAACCATAATCAGACGCAAGACTAAATGAATATATTCGATGAGAGATCACAAGTGGGCCTAAAAATACACATGGAAAAGACAAAGATTATGAGAATAAATGCAAGAAATGGTAACAAGGTTAAACTTGAAGAAACACCACTAAAATATGTAGAATCGTACACATATCTTGGCAGTAATATAAAGTTGGAGGGACAGACAGTGATATCAAAATAAGAATACAAAAGGCAAGAGGAGCTTTCATTGCATTTGGAAACATATGGAGAACAAGAGAAATCAAGTCCAACATGAAAATAAGAATCTTCAACTCAAATGTCAAGTCAGTCATATTGTATGGCTCTGAGACATGGAGAGCAACAAAAGCAACAGCTTTTCATAAACGGGTGCTAGTGTAGAATAGAAGGATTGAAATGGTATGATAATAATAGCCCCTTCAGTCATAACTGACTATGGGAATGCGCCCCTGAGGTGGCAGCTCTCAGCTGCTTATTTTCCTGGTGCTCCTTTCGACGTTTTCTCCCCTCCTCTGCTTGTGTGAGCCTCTTTTCGCCCAAACTGAGGTGGCACCGTAAATAGCATCGCCATTTAGTGCGATCGGCAGCTTCATCTTCCCATGTTGCTGGATCCATGTCCAGTGCCCTCATATCTCTCTTGCACACATCTTTGAACCTCAGCTGTGGTCGCCCAACTGTTCTCTTGCCATCTGCTAATTGTCCGTAGAAGATATCTTTTGGGATGCGACCATCTTCCATGCGACGAACATGGCCAAGCCAGCGAAGTCTGTGCTGTCTAAGCAGTGTATACATACTTTGAAGGCCAGCACGTGACAACACCTCGACATTTGTCACTTTATCTTTCCACGAGATGCTGAGGATGTGGCGTATACACCGTAAATGGAAGGTATTGAGCCTTCTTTCTGCTTAGAAGTTATGCTTAGCATAGGTTGTCCAGGTCTCGCTGCCATACAAGAGTGTGCTGGTGGCACAGGCGTTATACACCATAGCTTTGGTCTTCGTTGTGAGTTTGGAGTTTCCCCAAACACGCGATGTGAGGTGGGCAAAGGTCGCTTCAGCTTTGCCAAAGCGGCTGTGTTTTTAATTATGGCTGTCTTCCTTACGTCCTGTAGGTTTTCGGATAGTCCAGTCAACATAGTCCGGACGTTCCAGCCTCCCAATCTGAGAGTTTGCTTTTTTTCTATTATTACGATAATTGCTTGGTGCAAAATCTTCTGTCCACAGTTCAGGTTTGACCCTAATCCCCATGCACCCAATGGGGAAAGCAGACAGTGGCGGGACAACATCTTATTGACTGGGGGCTGCCCAGCTTGAAGCGTGCGGTAGCTGTCCAGTGAGATCCTAGAACCTCTCCCACTGTCGGAAGTAGCCCATGGCGCCATGCCCTATGCCAATTGGGCAAAATGCTTATAACCAGTAACTGCTACTTCCCGTGTTTTGCCAACACCTATAGGGTGAAGCTGGAGTGTCCTCTCCTGGGCGCGAGCTTGGGCACAGTTATATGGAGATCAAGCTGTTGCATATGCAGCATGTTCCCCCTCTCCACGCATCCGGTAGATCCAAAGGAACAGCAGTAGCCGATACAGTTTGGTACCAGCCATGTCGCAGGAGTTGCAGAAATAATGTCGAATCAACATTAGACTGCCTTAGGGACTCCGACCCCGGATTTATCCTCAGGGTTTACCCCCAAAGCCAATTTTATAAATGAATATTCCCGCAAGGCAGCGGTGGTTTGAATTCAGAATTCCTTCTCCTAGATAATCTACCAACCAAGGATCATGAGCCCTATCTGCTGACTTTAAAGCGCCAGTCTCTCGCCTTTGCCCCTTCTCCCATCAGTGGAAACAGTTCCGCCGGGCTCAAATTGAGCCACACGTGAAGGCCGGGAGCTGGACTTGGTTGTCTGAGGCTGCTTGAGGCACGTGCCATAGAAGTATTTTATCTGCTGTGAGGAAATGGTATGACAAAGTCACAAATGTGGAACTGATGACAAGAACCAGACAAGTGCCAGTGGAACAAGAGTTAAGAAGAAGATGCTGGCGATGGATAGGACACACATTGATAAAACCTGTTGATAGCATTACAAGGCAGTCCTTGTTCTGAAATCCCCAGGGAAAGAGAGGCAGAGGTAGACCAAAAAACACATTAGAGAAAACTGGATACAGAGGTGAAAATGATGAGGAAAACATGGAAAGAACTTGAGCGGATGACGTGGCTTGGCATGTGTTTGTTGAAGGCCTATGCTCCTTGGGGAGCTAAAGGGTATTGATTGACTGATATATATAAAATGAGTTCATACAGGTGCACTCAATCATAGCTATAAACTCCAAAGTAACATGATATCTCACCATGAATTGACCGTTAAAGTCCACAGTTTATGATAAGGACATAAGTAAGCGACACCTCTACCTTCTTACAATGGTTGATTTATCTTTGCTTGAAAGTCAACAATCCATCAAAACAAAGAACATGACAAAAAGAATTACAGGTAGAGGAAGAAAAAAATGAAGGTTGAAAAGAAAAGAAAGACAGAAAATATTGAACAAATGTCATCTTGTGACATCTCTCCATGACATTCTACAGTATATGCCAAATAACAAAGTTAACCAGTGACTGACATTTGATTTGATTTTCCTGTCATCTCAGATTAGGTCAGGTCTGTAGTATATTCCAATTGCTTATACATAAATATATTTTAAAATTGTAATTTTGTTTTTAAATGCCCACAAACCTCATAATTTTGCTCCTGTTTTGTCTGCAAGGTTCCATCATGTTGATTCATGCCTAATAGTTTCAGGTCCAACAACTGAAAAAAATATCACTTAACGTAAACAAATGGAATCCAGACTAATGAAGCCAAAGATAAGAGAAAGCAAATAAGAAATAAATGAATGAATGTAAACTTCCCAGTGGAAACAATGTGTAACTAAACATCCAGATATATCTTAAAGTCAATTTAACATATTAAAAACCAACATTATAGGACACATCATTGATGCTTTTTTTCTTTGAAAAACAAGCGAAATATGAAACAAGGACTTCATTAGCACCAAACATTAAAAATTATATGAATGGAGTTAAATGTAAAAATGTAAGTTAAATATTTTTGCATGCAACCACTGAAACTAACTGTAAATGTATGTACATTATGGAGTTACAGTTACACTATTAAGAGTTAATCTACTGTCTCTGAATTTATGAACATATATATTTACTTTTCTACTGAATTTGCCTCAATGATTACAGATTTTAAAACAAATCATGGTCATCTTGTGAACTTAGAAAAGTGATGATCCCCTCATGCCATAAACTGCAAACACTTGTATAATCAGGGCATGAATTAAGATGCCTAATGAGGGCATGAATTAAGATGTATAATCAGTGCATGAATTGCAATGAACGCCTATGAATAAAATGTCACTTTCTAGTGTAGAAATTGTGTCCCCTATTGGCTTTGTTGATGATGCTGACATTTGTTTTTATGTGAACATGCAGGTTGAGGAATCTTTCTGATATTAAAAATGTTCAAATGGGGAAAAAGAAAACATAATACTGTTTGGTACAATAACTTTCAGAGTCTAAAAATGGACCTATTTTTTTTTCTTCAAATTTGGCTTCAAAACCATAAAGCAGTTTGATAATATATGTCAAAATTAAAGTCTGTGCCAAAAAAATTATTATTTTACATAATCTTACTTATTTTAAAGTAATAAAATACACATAAAATATATAGAAAGACCTGAAAATATTAACATGAGTCAGATCATAAAAAGACAACTCAAAATAGTTTGTGTCGCCAGACAGTAATGTCAAGTTATTGTCATTATTATTTCCCTTCTAAGCTCATTATGGAGCCAACCACAGCAGCTAATCTCCTTACAAGAAGCCAGCATCACACATTCACATGCTCTTGTAGCGGTCATCTCTGTAGTAATCTGTTTTGTTGCCAGCCTCATGAAGAACCACATATTAGTTGTCTTGTACAACAAGAGGCATCAGTAGTAATCTGTTTTCTATGATGTGGTTGCCAGTCTCATGAAGAACCACATATTAGTTGTCTTGTGCAACAGGAGGCATCAGTAGTAATCTGTTTTCTATGATGTGGTTGCCAGTCTCATGAAGAACCACATATTAGTTGTCTTGTGCTTCTTATTCTTCCTCGTTCGTCCTGAAAAGGACGTTAGTTGTGTTGTGTCTGTTTACACTGGAGCTGTGATATCTGCGCCTTTCGGCTGACACATCCGACTTCAGCATGGCATTTTTTGGGACCGGGTTTGCCTTCCCTCTTCGATCCCTACTCTCTCAGCCAGACTGCAATAATGCAGCCTGTTTCCAGGACCACCATGTGGAGGTGGAGTAGGGTCTTGGTCAGCTCTGGTTCGCTGACCCTGATGCAAGCAGTCAAGCTATGGGTCGCTGACTGCATTCTCTATTGCTGCATCTTTGGGTCCCAAGTTGTCTTGTACAACAACAGGCCCCAGTAGTAATCTGTTTTCTATGATGTGTTTGCCAACTTCATGAACAACCACATATTAGTTGTCTTGTACAACATGAGGGACCAGTAGTAATATGTTTTCTATGATGTGGTAGCCAGCCACATAAACAACCACATATTAGTTGTCTTGTACAACAAGAGGGACCAGTAGTAATATGTTTTCTATGATGTGGTTGCCAACTTCATGAACAACCACATATTAGTTGTCTTGTACACCAAGACAGACCAGTAGTAATCTGTTTTCTATGATGTGGTAGCCAGCTACATGAGCCACCACATATTAGATGTCTTGTAGAACAAGACGGACCAGTAGTAATCTGTTTTCTATGATGTGGTAGCCAGCCATATGAACACCCACAAATTAGTTGCCTTGTACAACAAAACAGACCAGTAGTAATCTGTTTTCTATGATGTGGTTGCCAGCCACATGAACAACCACATATTAGTTGTCTACTACATTTCTAGAAAAAGAAACACATAATTTACTATCATACCTTGATGTATGATGTCTGGCCCAAGAAATAAATATAAAAGATTACTGAGGTGTGCATTTTGATGCACAAAACAAGATATTCCTAAAACAGAGATGCATATTTTTTGAGCTAACATTGGTTTGGTTTTTGCACTGACAGATGATTGTTTTTGTCTGTGGTCATGGCCAGATGTGTTGGTCCAAAGAAGTGAGGTATTGTATCAGTTTCAAGAATTAACCATCTCCAATTTTTTTTAAATTCTATACAGTTGCTTGAGAGTTTACTCAAATCATCTCAAATGCTCCAGGCTTTTCCACACTTCTTCTTTTTATTAATTCTATTACAAGTATGATAAGACTGCCATTTTAGGACAAAGGAAAATATTTACAACAAATACCAAAGAACTGTATTATGGTCCACAGAGATGTCCCAAAGGAGAAGATAATAAACGAGGGAGGATAGGAATTTATGTTCTCATGTGGAAAAAAAAAAAAGCAAAAACATATAGTACAACATAAAATATGTAGGGAGCCGCGCTAGCGTAGTGGTTACAACACCGCTCTGGCGACCGGGTGATACAGGATCAAACCCGGGCGACGGCATTTGAGGATTTTTCGTCGACCGGGATTTGGACTGGATTAACTCGAGACCTGGCGAGAACATTTGAAGGAGTGTTGTCGACCAGGGACTGGCGACTCCTGAGCCGACCCAGCTGCAATGGGTACCTCCGAAATCGGCGAGTATTTGCCTGAATGGCGAGGGACACCTGTCTCTGTACAAGAAATAAAGGGATACTCACGTAAAATCAATGTCAGGTTAGACATAAAAAAATAATAACCTGAGATTTCGCCTCGAGTATTAGCGGGCGAACGAAAAAAAAAAAAAAATAAAAAAAAAAAATAAAATATGTATAATTTTTACAGCAAATGGTGACAATTCTAAAAGCACTAGAATTTTCTATCAACATTCCCAAAAAAACAAACAATTTTAAAAGACAATTTCAGCATATCAAGCTCCATGAAATTTATGAGAATGCAGTAAATCCTATATAGTCGGAGATATTTCGGCAAATACATACTGATAATCCAGAGGAAGTTAAGTTTTAATAGATTGGGTAGGTATCTTCACATACTGGCATAGAATAAAACAAAGGGCACATAAAAAATGCACTGGCTTCCTAACTCGGTGGGCAGGGGTTCGATCCTCAGTTGAGGTGAAATATTTTTTACTGCAAACGGTTCTAGGGTCGACCCAGCCTCATGAATTGGGTACCAGAACAACTCTGGAAAGGTTAAGGCAGCTGGTGTGATGCTGACCACATCACCCCTAGTGTGCCGATGGTCATAAAAATATAAGCATAACACCATATTCCCAATATGCCTCAATGGGCGTGTAACAGAATGCTTCACCTTTTTTTTTTTAAAGAAGCAAAGAAAAGGTGAATATAAAAGTAGCTCAGGAACATGTCAAGTAGGTCTATCTAGAGTAATAAAAAATTCCCAGCAATAAGATACTACTTAGACTACAACTGGGCATGCGCTATTCTCTATATTATTTTCTTGAAGACAATCAGCATGGTCAGGTTCTTTTGTTCTGGATTAGCCCTCTCCCTGCTGTATTCTGAGAAGTTTCTTGATACTGAAAATTTTTATTCTCTAGATATTTGATATTTTATTATTGGAGCATATATGCATGTCTTCCTTTCAGATTTTTATCCCACACTGCTGTGATTATTTCTTTAATTAGGCTAAGCATTTATTCTCAGATTTACTCATGCGTGCAATTATTTGATTTTTAATCAGATCTATTTTTTTCTTGGCTTCTTTATCTGCCTTTTCATTGCCTTCTTTGACAACACGTGAAGGTACCCAACTACACCAATTAATAGCAGTTGTGCACACAAGCCAGTGGTTCCACCCTGGGAGATCAAGAAACCAGACATGGATTACCACCTAGCAGAAATACTTAAGAAAATGAATAATATCGAAAATATTTAAAAACACAGCCAATAATTATATACAACTATCAAAAGACAGCATTACTGTATACACAGATGGATCCAAGGGAGAAGATGGCAAATTAGGGATAAGAATATTTATTCCAATACGGGAAATGGCAAAAGAGTATGGTATAATGGAAAATACATTCATTTTCACTGCAGAGATGTTAGCAATACTGAAAGCACTAGAAATATTCTCTAATAACCCTCTCAAGAAACTAACAATTTTAACTGACCCTCTTTCAATAATTCAAGCATTCAGAAACTTACGAGAATGTAGTAGACCTGATATAGCAGAGGAGATATTTCTGGATATTACATCCAGAGGATGTTCAGTCCTAATCGCTTGGATAACTTCACATGTTGGCATAGAGGGAAATGAAAAGGCAGATAGAGAAGTCAAGAAAGGTAGATCTGATAAAAATCTAATAAATGTAGGGATGAGTAAATCAGAGATTAACAGCGTAATTAAAGATTTAATAACAGATGAATGGAAAGCACAGTGGTATAAAAATCTGAAAGGAAGAGATGCATTTAAGATGTTCAAGGCTCCAACAAGAAAATGTCAGATATCTAGGGAATTGAAAATTCCCAGAAAAAGAAACTTTCCAGACTACAGCTGGGAAAAAGCTATTTCAGAATAGAAGAACCTTACTGTGCAGGACGTCTTCAAGACAATAATATAGAGCATTTCCTTTTAAAAGGTATGAACAAATGATAATCCCAATATTAGATTATTTGCAAGCATCAAATTTACATATAAATATAGAAGAGGTGTTAAGAATAGATAGACATAGGGAACTGCATAATATAGTAAAACAGTATTTAAGAAGAACAAAAGTTAATATTTAGTTTATTTTTTTATATCGTACGCCCGCTATTACTCAAAGCAAAATCTCCTGTTAATATGTCTAACCTGAGACTGATTTTTATGCGAGTTTCCCTTTTGTCTGTACGCTGACAGGTGTCCTCTCGTCATTAAGGCAGATACTCGCCGTCATGAGGTACCCATTAGAGCTGTGCCGGCTCAGGAGCCATTCAGGTTATTCCTGTCCCTGGTCGATGACACTCCTTCAAGTGTCTTCGCCAGGGCTCAATTTATTCCAGTCCAAGTCCCAGTCGATGACACTCCTTCAAATGTCTTGCCAGGGCTCGAATCTGGGATCTCCCAATCGCCAGCGCAGTGTGGTAACCACTACACCAGCACGGCTCCCTTAATATTTAGTAATTTGGAAGGTGAAAGCCTGATGCTGTTCTTATAATACATATAACTTGATAGTTGAAAGTGAATTAAATATTTATTAAAGTTAATTATATAACAGGAAACCACCAGGCCTTTACATCCCCCCCCCCCCAATATTATTTTTTTTGTGTTATTGTTTGCTTTTATATTATTTATTTATTTTTTTTGGGGGGGGGGGGGGGGGTGGGGTTGTTTCTAAACATAATTGGTAATTATGATTTTCCCTATTTACAATGAGTTGACAGGTGTAATGCTACTTTCCCAAATTGGCAGTCTGTTGTTCATATTATTTAGACATTATATCCTAATTATAACCTTTCAGAGATTGAATGGGATATTTTTCATCATTAATTTAAAAACAAAAGTAAAAGGTACCCAAGCATTCTCGTAGGTTAGATTGTAGAAAGTTGGTCTCGTTAAAATTGCTTGTTTCTGAGTAGGCCTAGGGATGTAAGAAGATTTAACTTCTTCCCATCGATATAATTAAAATAAGAAAGAAATAAAAAAAGCTGAGGTCTACTTAGTTCATTTAAAGCTCTAACGAGGTAGATGTTTCAGTTTAGTCGATGACAGTTCAGAACTACAACAACTTCGTGTGCTCTCGGCAGCTTCTTCTTCTTCCAAATAGAAGCTTGTCCCGCTACGTAACTTAACAAATGAGAATGTTTGTCCACTCTCGTGAAAATTGTAGTCTGGAAACGAGTTCTTTCCCCTTCAAGTCACGTGGTTACGCATAGTTACAAAATAATGCTACTGTACGGGTTGCCAGTTTAGCTTTTCTGAAACAAAGTTTCATATTTTTTGTTTGCTCGTTTGTCGCAAGAAATTTAGGTTAGCTTTTTTCTTTAACAAGCTAGAACTGCTTGTGTGTGTGTGCTCATACGAGTGGCGTAACTACCGTCCAGCTGGACAGAGCACGTCCTGGGGGCCCCGAAATGTGATGATCAGAAGGGACCTTCCTCTTCATACAATTCATTGAAATTTCCTTTGCTCGTTCGTTGAGCGTCCCGTTTCTCAATCCCATTTTAGAAAATATTATCCCTCCTTTCTTCTTCTTCTGCGTTCGTCCTTAAAAGGACGTGTGTTGTGTCGCCGTTTACAGCAAAGCTGCGATATTTGCGCCTTTCGGCCCGACACATCCGTTTTCAGCATGTCATTTTAAAGACCGGGTTTGCCTTCCCTCTTCGATACCTACTCTTTCGGCCAGACTGCAGTGATGCAGCCTGTTTCCAGGACCACCACTTGCAGGTGAAGTAGGGTCTAGGTCAGCTCTGGTTCGCTGACGCAAGCAGTCAAGCTACGAGTTGCTGACTGTATTCATCTCGTTTGCTGCGTACAGAAAAAAAAACCTCCCCACTTTCATGGGATCAGAGAACTTCTTCTTCGTTCACCCTCAGATGTCAACTTGAATACGTTCAAAGTTCACCCTCAGATGTCAACTTGAATACGTTCAAAGTTCACCCTCAGATGTCAACTTGAATAAGTTCAAAGTTCACCCTCAGATGTCAACTTGAATACGTTCAAAGTTCACCCTCAGATGTCAACTTGAATACGTTCAAAGTTCACCCTCAGATGTCAACTTGAATACGTTCAAAGAAATAGTGGTCAGCCTGAGGCTGTTGATATCTCCGTAGATTTTCTCCAGGAATGGTACTGGTGATGGCCATATGCGTTTTCTCGGTTCCTCATATGTTGGGCACCTTTGAAGCAGATGTTCAGCAGTCATTTTATCGGTGCCACAATCACACTCATCAGTAGTTCCTATCTTTACTGTTTTGAATAGATGCTATCTCAATCTGTTATGACCTGTGCAGAGTCTGAAGATTACCACTTATTCACTTCTGCTGAGCTGGTAATACGGATCATTTTTTGTGTGGCCTGTGTGCTCTTCTTCCCACTTTTGCCTTTACCTGCGCTTGATAAAACTCTTGGCCTCCTCATAAGTTATATTTGTGTCAAGTTGAGGAAACTTTCCCCCTTCCTTTGCCAATCTGTCAGCCTCTTCATTTCCAGGGATGTTGCAAAGAGAAAGGATCCACTGTATCACGACTCTTTTGTATTGCTGACATAGTCTGTGAAGTGTATCTCTTAGGTCATCCAGTTCAGCATTACTTTGACTTTTCAGCATTGTAATCACTGACAGCGCATCTGAGAAGATAGCTACTGGTCTCTCTGAGCTTTCTTCTGTCATTAGAATTTCTGTTGCAGTTTTTAGGGCCTCTGCCTCTGCTTTGAAGTTACTTGAAAATTTCCTTGTTGCGACTGCTATCTTTTTTGTGTGCCATTGCTTAAGCTCAGGAAGACTCCTGAACCCCCCTCTTCTGTTGCATTAGTTGCTGATCCATCTGTGTATGCATGGATCCAGCTGTTTCTTGGGTAATGTTTCTCTATATATTTTGCGGTTAGGACTCTCCTTTCTGTTTCATTTTGGCTGTTCTTTCTCTCAATACCAAGAACGTTTTCTATCATTTCAGGGAAGCACTGTTGCTTCCAAATTGGTAGCTTGTGTGCAGTACATATTGGCATAACTGTTGATATTGCGTTTATGGGGTCTGTTCTCATCTTTGTTTTGACTGTCTCTACAAAGTTGCTTCCCCTCCCAAGTCCATTTATTCTCTGGTCCATTGGGTGTTCTATCAGCCTCCAGAATTTCTCGGCTTGATGCTGGGCTCTGCTATCTCTTCTATCCTCCATAGGCTGTAGGTGAGTAATCTTTTCCAACTCTTCAATTGGTGTTAACTTTATGCCCCCTGTTATGATTCTCATTGCTTGGTTTTGGGTTCTGTTTATTTTGTCAAAGTTCGACTTAGCTGCCGTTGACCATGCTGCAATGTCATTTTCTAAGACTTTTCTCACTCACCCAGTAAATAGCTTCTTTAGTACTCTCTCGTCTGCTCCCCAACCCGTGCCAGCAAGTTTTTTCATGATTGCCATTCTCTGCCTTGTTCTTGTCCTGTTTTATTTTTTCAATCTGGGTTTTCCAAGTCAAGCGGCGATCAAAGGTAATGTCTAGGTATTTTGGGTTTTCATCCAGATGTAGATTTTTCCCATTTAGCACCAATTTGGAAGTCTGTGGTTTGTTTGAGAGAGAAAACACTGTGTATGATGTTTTCCCTTCATTTATCTTTACTAGCCATGCCTTGGCCTACTCCCTCAATGATGTTAGGGTTTGCTGCATCCGAATGATTGCCGTAGTGATGTATTCCCCTGATATCCACAGGGCTAAGTCGTCTGCAAAGGAGGCATTGTGAGTTCTTCTTGGAATATTCTCTGATATGTCATTAATATATGGGAGGACCAACGTGGGTGACAGGACTCCCCCTTGGGGAACACCCTGCTCCAATACCATCTTCCTACTGGTCTGTTCTTGTAGTTGGACTCTGGCAGTCCTATTCTCAAGATAGTGGCTGATCCGTTTGAACATTCTCCCACACACTTCACTTCTTTGCAATTTGACTTTTAGTCCATCTTTCCACACTTTATCAAATGCTTTTACTAAGTCCACCCAAACCACCAGTGTGTGCTTTTTTTCTTAGAAAGCGTCCTCAATTTTCTGAGTTATATACGTGATCTGATCTTCAGTGGATCTGTGTTTTCTGAATCTTGCTTGCTCTGAGGTTAAGAGATGTTTTTCCTCTATGTAGCGAGGATGCTTCCAGTGGACCCTTGATTGGTCGTCCAAACAACAAGGTAGCTGGAGTCAATCATGTGGAGTTATGTGGGACTTCCTGTGACGGGTCGGTGGTGGTGGTGTGGTTGGTGTTGCGATTCCTTGGTTAAGTTATTATTATTGAATAATAAAGTCACTCTGTAGACATAGCAATGATGGTTAGACTGGTTAGCTCTGGGCAGCAGAACATCCCTTCGACGTTCTGATTTGCATAGTCTATAGTATTTGATTCCCTTGTGGGAGAGTTATCGTGCTGACAAAGGTAAACACTGTGGTGGGGCGCTGTTTGAATATATTGTGGGTTCGTTTTTATTATTTCAGATAAATTGCTACCCCTGTCCACAGTTCAAGTATATGTTGATTATGTTAATGTATATTTGATTACTCCTGCTGTTGTTTCATAATAATGCTCGTTATTCTGTTACGTCCAGGGTGACCCAACGATTATAGTTTTATTCCATACTCAACAACATACATGTGGGTTCTTTAACTGACCCAATCACCAATGACGAACTAAAACAGTCTTCCTTTTTAACGAACTCAACATCCTTTAATAACGTATATTCCTTGTAGCATACAGAAGCGTTCGTCAAGATTAATCCTTAATTACCAAACCTCACCAATACAGTATTAATCATATGCCAAGAGTATTCCTCCTCTTGTACAAACCACATCCATTTAGAAAGGTGAACACTTCGCAATATGTTCCCAATGGAACTTACAAGAAAACACAGCGGCCACAAAGCTCAAGGTTTTTTCTTAACACCTTGGCCATACACATTATAAACATCTCTTTTCTCTCATTTTCCGGTGCGCTTCATTTTCAATATTCCAAATAGTGCCGCATTTATCAGCACTGACTCAAACTCAATAAATCCAACATGTGGTGTGCATGGGCAGACACCACATATTACCCCCATTGCGCGCTACTGGAAACTGCAGGTTTCCAGGCCATCATTAACTATACTTAACTATAATGATAAAAAGGAAAATCAAATTCAAGCAATGAGTGAAATGATATCACGATGAGTGAAATGCAGTTAAAATATGTGGCAACAACTTGTGAGCAACATATTAATGCTACGAAAATATCGCTATATAATCTACCTATCAATTGATTATGAACATAAATAATGTTTGTTGTCACTTCCTGTACCCAGGACAGTTACGTATTTCAATGTATTACTCTCGACAGAGTATCAGCGATTACATTATTATGTCCTTCTATATGGACGATATCAAAGTCATACGCTTGCAACTGCAATGCGAATCTCGTAAGTCTTGCACTTGGTGATTTACAGGTTTGGAGATATGTTAACGCTCTCTGATCTGTCATTATAGTAAAATGCGTACCTACCACACATACTTTTGAAGTTTATTCAAAGTCCATACTATACCCAAAAGTTCTCTGTCGAAAATAGAGTATTTAGATTCGGCTTCCGACAGTTTCCTACTCAAGTAGTAAATCGGATGAAACTTGCCATCAAAACTTTGTCCCAAACACCCGCCTATTGCATGGAGCGAAGCATCTGTTACAACAGTAAATGATCTTTTTAAATCTGGCAGTCTTAATATAGGATACTGTGAAAAATGAGTCTTAATGTTTTGTAATGCATGGTTACATTGTTCTGTCCAAACTACTTTGTTAGGCATACCTCTTTTAGTTAGATCAGATAAGACAGCAGTCAAAGACGAGAACCTTGGAATAAACTTGTGGTAAAAATTCACCAATCCTAATAGACTCCGTACTTGCTTCTTTGTAGTTGGAATTGTAAGATCAAGTATGCGTTTTAAATTAGATTCATCAGGCTGTATTACATGTCTGCCAATTTTGTGTCCTAGAAATGAAATTTCATTGAATCCAATTTCTATTTTGGATGGACGGGCTGTGAGATTGTGTATTCTTAGTGTCAGGAGTAAAGATTGTATACCATCTACATGCTCTTCCCATGTGTCATGAAACATGCAAATATCATCTATATAAGATATTAGGTCAGAACGGTTCCCAAATACTCGACGCATCATCCGTACAAAAGTTGCAGGTGCATTTTTGAGCCCAAAACACATGACATTGTATTGGAACAAACCCTTCGCTGTTGCAAATGCCGTCAACGGTTTACATTCTTCGGTCAAAGGGATCTGCCAATACCCTTTTGATAAATCGAATTTGCTAAAGAAAGTAGCAGAAGCTAAATGATTTAGCAAGTCCTCCAGCACAGGCATTGGTTCAGAATCTGATATCGTGACTTTATTTAGTCGACGGAAATCAATGCATATACGAATGGATTTGTCTTTCTTCCGTACTGCCACCATCGGAAAACAAAATGGAGAATCTGATGGAGAGATTATCCCCATTTTCAACATATTGTCGACCTCGCTGTCAACCTGCTCTCTGATATGCAAAGGAATAGCATACGGTCGTAACTTAATAGGAGTGGGATCCGATAATTTTATTTCGTGAGACATAATGTTAGTTCGTCCAGGCAGATCAGATAATACATCTTCAAAAGATTTCAATAGATTGAGAATCTGATTCTTCTGATCTGAAGGTAAATCGTTACAAATGATTACATCCTTCCAAGTTTCAGAGGCTTGGATAGGTACCACAGGAAAATCAAGCGGTACATCCGCGAAACTAGTTGCTACTTCATCAACTAAAGCAATAGATGCCAGATGCGGAGATTGATTTGTGATAGATTCCCAAATATGTTTGAGTGGAAGAGGTCGAGAAATGTACGGTTGTAACATGTTAGTGTGGAATGTTTTTCTTTTACCCCTAATGTCGATGATGTAATCTACGTCGGTTTTCTTACCCACAACTTTAAAAGGACCTTGCCACGTAACCAACAAATGATCACCTTTAAGTGGCAAGAGAACAAAAACTTCATCGTTAATCGATAATGATGTTAATCTTCTATCACGATTAATACGCGACCGAGTCTTATATTTTGCTAATTCTGATGCTTCAGTCGCGATTTCACATGCGTCCACAATGCATTGGCGTAGATCTGTGACATATTGGTGACTAGATTTCGTAATCGTATTATCATCATTTGTTGTCACCAAATCATGTAAGATAGACATTGGTCCTCTTGGATTAGCCCCGAAAACTAATTGAAATGGTGAGAATCCGGTTTGACGATTAGGAACTTCTCTATACGCAAAGAGAACCGCTGGTATCAACCGGTCCCAATCATGGGGAAACATTGTTGTTACTTTGCCCAACATCTGTTTTAATGTAGAATTCCAGCGTTCTACAACTCCGTTTGATTGCGGATTTAATCTGGCACTCAATGTATGACGGATGTGAAGCACATCACAAATTTCCGAGAACATACCTGAAGTGAATTGCGTGCCATGATCTGACAGAAGCTCTTCAGGAAATCCGATACGTGAAAATATCGATAATAATGCATCAGTCACCGACATTGTTGTTATGGACTTAACAGGTATGGCTTCAGGCCATCTGGTGCATAGATCGATACACGTTAAGATGAAGCGGAATCCTCTGGATGATAACACCGGAAGAGGCCCGATTATGTCGACAGCCATCTTATAAAAAGGACGCACAGAGATATCTGTGGTCTGTAGGGGTGCAAACTGATGCGCACCCTTCCGTGCAACTCCCTGACAAACAGTGCATGATTTACAAAACGTTGCGACGTCCTTATGAACCCCTGGCCAAAAAAAAATGTGCCATCAATCTATAAGCTGTGCGGGCAATCCCCATATGACCCGCAAAAGGAACATCATGTGCATTAGATAAAACTAGTGATCGAAATGACGTAGGTACTACAATTTGTCTGAGTACTGAAGAATAATTGTCAAAACAACGTATCAAAATATTGTCATGAAATTGATACCAATGTCTGGCATTATTTGTCTGTGTAATAGTTTTAGCCGTAGCTAAAGTGAAATAACGTCCCAAAGAAGAGTCATCTTTTTGTTGGTTAATGAATGCATTTTTATCTATGTAATGACTTGTTGTCATGTGTGGGATATTATTGCTATCATTAAGTTCATTTGCTTCTGCAACCAACTGTGCTCTAGTAGTCACAGCATTGGATAAAGAAAGATATTCTCTTTCCCATGCAGAAATTTCATCAGTAGAACATTCTTTTATACCCTTTATGTTTCCCAAAATCAAGTCACAGCAAGGCTGGTTGAGAACACATACACGAACTTTCCCAGTAAAGAATGGCGTGGTAATTGTTACGTCGGCCATGGGATATACATCTACCGTGCCTCCGAAAGTTATGCATTTCACTGACGTTCCAGTGAAACACGACGGAGGGATTAACGACCTTCTTATCCCGACAGTTGTGCAACCCGTGTCCCTTAAAATTTTAATTGGAGTGTTAAACAAAAACCCATTATGTAAAGTGAGAGTACCAACACCGTCATAAGATGACAACACTGGTAAGACATGTCCACATTTAAGCCGTGGTGTAGCTCCAGGTTGAAATAACATCTTACATTCTGTACAATTATTAGAATTTTCTAAATCAACGTTACACGCATTGGCGTGATTATTGGTTGAATGAATATCATTACTGACATTTCTATCTACCGTCTGACAAGCATTGGCTTGTGAGCGTGCTCTATTATGACTTCTAACGAAGTGAGATCTTCTGCGATCTGAAAAATTGTCTGAATGAGAATGTCCATTGTTGTCCCTGTCATAATGGCCACCCCGCGGTGACAAATTATGATTGTCAGTATATTTGTTGTGTGAATACTGGTTATTTCGATACCATTGGTTATTGTTATAATTGTTGAAATTATGCCTGTCTCTACCCCGTGAAGGTGAGCGATTATGGTGAAAATTATATTTACCCCTATAGGATGTGTGATTATTTTCTCTATGATTATATCGTCTATCTAAACTACGAGTGCGCGATCTCCCGTGCGTCGCAGCACACGCAGTAGATGAGTCCAAGACTTTTGCTCTGCTCAATGACAAGTTTGGATGAGCAACGGAAAATTGTTGACCTAATTTTTCCATTTTCTCGATACTAGTCGGATTACGTTCTTGTAAGAATGATACAATATACTGGTTTACCGAAGAAACAATTTTATCTCTTAATAAGAGATCACATAATCCTTCAAAAGTTTTAGGGATAGAAGCCTGTTCAACCCATCTTTGGAGACATAGTTTTATGGAGGAAACAAAATCCTCAAAATTTTTACCCTCTACCGGCAACATGGATCGAAACTTTTGTCTATAGCCTTCCTGATCCAGACCATATCTGCGTATAAATGCTGCCTTTACGACCTGAAAATCATGTCTTTTATCTTGGTCTATACCCAGATAGACCCCAACTGCATCACCTGTGAGGAGACCCGAAAAAAACACCAGACCACGAATCTTTATCAATATTTAAGCAAGAGACTCTTTCCTGAAATCTTAATAAATAAAAACTTATATCGTCGTGAGGAGGAGAAAAGGGTGGTAGTCTTAAATTAAAATTAGGGGTTGTGATTGCCTTCTTCGATGAACCATTACTATCAGAATCATGGGAAACATGATGTTGTTGAAAACGAAGTTTCTCAACCTCAAAAGCTTTCTCCCTTTCAAATTTTGCCTCCTCGGCAGCAATTTCAGCTAAACGAATTGCCTTTTCATGTTCCATTTTCTCTCGTTCCGCAGCGATTTCTGCCATACGAATTCTTTCTTCCTTATTTGCTTTTTCTTGCGCCATAGAAAATTCCCTTTCTTCTCTTTCTTTTTTCTCATTTCTTTCTCTTTCTTCTTTTGCCTCTGCTTTTTCATATGCAGTCAAAGCAAAATTTTTTAAAATATCACCTTCCATACTCAGTGCCTTTCCTTGTTTAATAAAATAGTATATAATTATCGTGTATGAT
Source organism: Oreohelix idahoensis (assembly GCA_024509875.1). Lineage (NCBI taxonomy): Eukaryota > Metazoa > Mollusca > Gastropoda > Stylommatophora > Oreohelicidae > Oreohelix > Oreohelix idahoensis. The sequence goes on from JAMPIV010004476.1 coordinate 595,414, forward strand.
AGTTGTTATCAATAAATAATGAATCATATGTATGCTGCAAAGGAAAATTATCACATGCCATGAATAACGAAAGACATGGATGGAAACAAAATAAGGAAACGACAAAATTGTAAATAGTCAAAAATTCTAAGACAAAAAAAAAATTAAAGTTTCCACCAGTAATAAACGAGACAAAACGACAAATCACTTTTACCATTAATGTAAATTTTACAAAAGATAGCCAGGAAAGACCCACGCCAGACTAAATTTCCAAACAAAATTGAAATTTAAAAAAATACGACAAATCACAGCACAGCTAACACGCATGAAAGCCTTAATTTCAAACAGAGCGGTAATCACGACAGCACTAAATGCTGAATCCCTGAAAGAAATTAATGCAATCAACCTATAGAAATACGACACTGAAACGTAAAATGCCTCCTAAACAGTCGCCCGCAAGAGACAAAGAAAAGAAACATATAACACAAAAGAAGCGAGATTTGCCCAACAATGATAGGACCAACAACCATGACGTTACAAAAACATCAATTATCTGAATCGACCATGAGTATCCACTCCACGATGTAACTCCAATGCATCGTTCTACGCAATATCACATTGAATCGTTCACTAATTATTCAGTTAACTAGGACTCTTGGACATGAATTCAACGTCGAAAATGTCCGACCTTCACTCGTGTGAGACACATTGCAGAGATAGTGTCAATATATAATGATAGAGACGAAATGTTAATTCCCAACGAGTGACCGAATAAACTGATGAGGTGACCTTATCAATGTCCTAATGGTTTGATCTAGTACTTCCGAGTCCACTTGTCCAGCGAAACGACCTCCTCGTAAAATCCCAGATTCATATTTCTCCCGTGAAGATATTCGTCAGATTGGTATAGCATCCCTCTCATGGTAAATAAGCGTGAACGATTTCGTCATGGATATGTTTTTTTCTGATCCTCAAGTAAGGTACCAGGTCTGGGCATGACCTAGTATACGAATATTGTAAATTTCATGTCTGCACAAAGTTGCATTCCAACAGCTGTCTCTGCATAAAATGTTCATTGTTGAACAGCGATAGATTGATCAAACTTCCCGATATTGTCCCAACAAAGGACTCTGTCTGCCAATAACTTGAGCAACCTTCAAATGTCCTTCAAATCCAACGGACGACAGCCTCCCATATCTGTGGTGGGGCGCTGTTTGAATATATTGTGGGTTCGTTTTTATTATTTCAGATAAATTGCTACCCCTGTCCACAGTTCAAGTATATGTTGATTATGTTAATGTATATTTGATTACTCCTGCTGTTGTTTCATAATAATGCTCGTTATTCTGTTACGTCCAGGGTGACCCAACGATTATAGTTTTTATTCCATACTCAACAACATACATGTGGGTTCTTTAACTGACCCAATCACCAATGACGAACTAAAACAGTCTTCCTTTTTAACGAACTCAACATCCTTTAATAACGTATATTCCTTGTAGCATACAGAAGCGTTCGTCAAGATTAATCCTTAATTACCAAACCTCATCAATACAGTATTAATCATATGCCAAGAGTATTCCTCCTCTTGTACAAACCACATCCATTTAGAAAGGTGAACACTTCGCAATATGTTCCCAATGGAACTTACAAGAAAACACAGCGGCCACAAAGCTCAAGGTTTTTTCTTAACACCTTGGCCATACACATTATAAACATCTCTTTTCTCTCATTTTCCGGTGCGCTTCATTTTCAATATTCCAAATAGTGCCGCATTTATCAGCACTGACTCAAACTCAATAAATCCAACATGTGGTGTGCATGGGCAGACACCACAAACACCAACAGTTGTAGAACCGAACCCGAAACGTAAATAAAGGATCAAGCCTTCTGCTTAGAGTCCACATGTATTAAGATTCATACAAAACGATAATCGACATTCACAAAGGTTTCATGTACAATTCAGCGCAACACTTGAATTCCAAAGAATATCAGTATGTATCCGTCCGTGTCAAAACAATGTGTCAGAAGAACATCGTGGCTATATACGTGCGCTGTTATAGTCAACAGCCAGAAATGAGCACATGAGTTCTTGACATCTACAAATTGAATCATAATACGATTCTTCTTCCATTATTAGTTTAATTTAATTAATCTCATGCTTAGATTAATTTCCGAACTGACCCTGAAGTCTACATCGATTCATCTATAAAATATAGGCTATATACTCAGCCTTATTTCCTTGGAAGAAATACAAGACACGACCTTCTTGCTTGACGGATAGCGTAACAAAGGCCCTGTAACCAAGTCACCCGGCGTGACCTTCCCAACGCGAATGCGTCATAATCTCCGCATATATTTCGCGTTCACTATACCGTAAAATATCGACATATTCTATAAATATTAATGACCCCTAAACGTTGCGCATGGGTAAACCCCAGCAGACGCCATCATTTAAAAATAACACTGTAACAGATTTCCTGTCATACGGGGGCAAAAAAAATCTATTAAATAGATTTTTTTTGAACAATATTAATCAAATTATCAAAAATTTAACAAAATCCGACGTATGACCTACGATGTTCTATCTAGAACAGTGTCGCGGTCATGTCAGTAATATATTATAATAAAATCAACGTCATATTATACATATACCTTATATTAAACAAGGAAATGTCACTGTCACTAACTAATTAACTAATTAATTTGTTGTATGTATAGACTAACTAATAATGTGAGGTGTTATTAAAATTATTCTAACTAACTAAAATTAAAATAATTAATTATAGTATGTATGTATGGTACTAACTAATTAATATCTAATAGAGGAAAATGAGCAATAGTATAGGAGATTAAAAGAAATAAAAATTGAGAAGTACGGACAATTAAAACCAAATATTAAAGTATACATTAAATTAGCATGGGTGTGAAAATGAAGTGTAATGTATACCGCTCCACCTATGTCCATTTTTTGACATTGGATGAAAGTTCATGACTACAACCCACAAAGCCAGATCCAAACCTCAGAAATGAGGTATCTGAGGAAAGTGGTTGAAGTAACAAGAAGAGACTTTGGTCCGAAAGTTAATTACGTAAGGCCTGAAATCCACATCTGTGCAGACCTTCTTCAAATCAGAACAGTCCCAACTAAGATGGTTTGGCCAATCGCAAATGGGAGAAGATCGATACCTCGACAAGCATGGGAAAAAAGAGCCAGGGATCCAGATTTTCCAGGACGACCCAGATCGTGGGAGGACAACATTTGACAATCTTTGAGGACCAGGACTAGTGGAACCAGGCCAGGAAAAGTCCTGATAGAATGGTCTGGCGCTCTCTCTTCCAAACCTCTACACCTCACGGTAGAAGGGGAACGACTAAGTAAGTAAGTAAGTAAGACTTGATATCAATACCGTTCATTGCAAATGTAATGCTTGACTAGTCAGAAATTTTTTTTGAAATTGTAGTATTCATTCAGAATCCGTTGGATGTCTGGACAACGTGTCGGCTATGACGTTTTCAGTTCCAGGTATCGACTGTATCTCGAATTCGTAGGGTTGCAACGTAATAGCAAATCGTGCAAGTTTAGCACTTTTATGGTTTGAGCGACGTAATGCTGCCACTGATTTCTGATCAGTCTGGATCAGAAATGGAGATCCCAGTAAGAATTTCTCTAACTTGGTAATTGCCCAGATTACGGAGAGCAATTCTCGATCCACAGTGGAATATTTCATCTCCGGAGGTTTCAGTTTGCGTGAGATGTACATTACGGGGTGAAGGACATCATCATGATATTGCAGTAGACATGCCCCGAGTCCGTAATTACTCGCATCTGTACGTAGAACAAACTTTTTAGAAGCATCTGGTAATCTTAAAACAGGTGGGCATGAAAATATTTTTAAGATAGCGCGAAAAGTTTTGTCACATTCGTCGGTCCAATTTATCCTTAAAGGCATGTTCTTCTTTAGTAACGAAGACAGGACAGCCGTGATGGATGATAGGTGAGGTACAAATCTGCTATAGTATTGGATTAAACCTAACAGACTCCTAACCTGTTTCTTCGTTTGAGGAACAGATAAATTTAATATTTTAGAAACTGTACTGGGAATTGTTTGGATACGTCCCGATCCAATAATGTGCCCCAGGAATGTTATCTCATTACACGCTATTTGAATTTTAGTTGGTTTAGCGGTTAAATGGTTATCCCGCAATATTTCCAAAACTGATTTAAGACCCAAAAAATGTTCCTCAAATGATGAACTAAACAAACATATGTCGTCAATATAGGTAATTATGTCTGATCTACCTGCTAAAATTTTTCGCATCATGCGAATAAAGGTAGCTGGAGCATTCATTAGCCCAAAAGGCATCACGTTCCACTGGTAAAGACCTCGTGGAGTTGAGAATGCTGTGTAGTATTTGGCTCTTTCGGTTAGTGGAATCTGCCAATAACCTTTAGTTAAGTCAATTTTAGTGAAAAGTGTAACATTGGATAGACGAGGAAGTAAATCGTCAAGGATAGGATGTGGTTCGCTATCCGGTACTGTCTGCGCATTAAGTTTCCTATAGTCAACACATAAACGTATGTTGTTGTCCTTTTTCCGGACAATGACTAAAGGAGAAGAAAATGGAGATGTACTAGTCTCAATAATACCTAATGATATCATCTGTTCGAGTTCCTGAGATGTCTTACTCAGGAAATGTAGAGGTACAGAATAAGGATGAACACGAATTGGTGTATCATCATTCAGAATAATATCGTGACTAATTACAGATGTGCAACCCGGTACATCAGTTAACACATCTGGGAAAGATTGTAGAAGATTAGCAACGCGTTGATGCTGTTGCGGTGTAATCGTAGAAGAAATGGTCACATCACGCCAAGATTCAGTAGATTGGACAGTAAGTACAGGTAGAGACATCTGCACTTCAGGAAAAGAAGATTCTTCCTCCTGTATAACAGATAGATTAGAATAATGACAAGTAGATACAGTATTGTCATCTAATTCATGAAAAATTGACTGTAAGTGTATAGGACGTGTATGAAATTGCTTGAGCATATTAATATGGAATATCTTTCTGTGTCCCTTGATATCTAAGACGTAATCAACGTCTGAAATTTTATCAGTAACCTTATAAGGACCAGTAAAGAAAAGAAATGATGAATGACTATGATGAGTCATCAATGATATGAGACAATTGTATTACCATAGCATGTTATCTGCGTGACGCAGCATTAGGTACTAATTGTAACCGTAGACAATGATGGTTAAAGTAAGCACCATTATCATGCTCGATGACCATTCGAGCATCTCTATTGTTACGAAATGTAACTATAGCTTCACCATACCTGTCATTGGTAGGTGACAACAACCGTACAAACATAACGTCTGCCGTGTCATTAAAGAAATTGCTAAGTGCCTGCCATCTGGTACCTTGTGGCAGATTGCGCACTAACACGGTGCGAGAATATGCACCCTTCCCAATGTAAGTGGGATCAGTGTCACTAACGTGATAAATAGTTCTTCTATTTAATCTTTTGGATATGGTAGTCTTATGAGATGATGTCTCATAATGATTGACATATTTATTTGTCCTAATTTTATTAGTTAAGTTCATAAGAACTTCACCATCATTACCCTTGTTCGGGACATCCCTTCTTTTCCCATTTCCAACAATTTTATTAAGGTCACTGTTAATATGATCCGGTCGCCAACATCTATCTTCCGACTTGGCGGCATTCTCTTGAGAAAAGGTATATCTGCCTCGAAATGATTTTCTAATCTTCCTAGGATGGACTGGTAGTTTAGTATACTTTTTATCCTGTAGGAGAGTCTTATCCTTCTCCTTATCGATTTCCAGAATGTTACTGAGACTGAAATTGGAGAAAACTGTGCCACATGTATTTATTTTGTTGGCCCGTAATGTAGCTGTTGCAATGACAGCGTTAGCATTGCAATAAGATTGCACATTCTTTAATTCCCATTCCTCAATTTCCTGTGGGGAACAATCCTTACTACCATGGATGCGTCCCAACATCAGATCTGCAATTGGATTCTGAAGCATGCATACCTTAACTTGTCCTGAAAAGAAAGGTTTATTAACATGGACAAGAGCTGTGGGGTAAAACTCAATAGTTCCCCCAAAAGTCATGCAACGGACATATTCCCCCGTTGCACAGCTAGGATGTACAAGCGACTGTCGCACTCCAATGGTTGTGGACCCCGAGTCTCTCAATACAGAAACTACAGAACCATTTACTATCCCTCTGTTAAAAATCAGAGAGCCTGTTCCATCATTGGCTGCAAGACCTACTTCTGGTGTAATGTGTCCGCAGTTTAGCACTGTCTCCTTTGCCTTCTGAAAAATAAGATTGCATTGTGGGCAACTATTTGCCACGTTATAATTTATAGCAAAGCATGCAGCAGAAGAATTCATTGTATTATCGTTAGGTGGAACCTGAACCTTAGGGGTGATATCATTTGTCACTGCTGCCCCGGTATTATGGTTATAATGTGAAGATCCACGAGAATGAGAACGATTACGAGAATAATTAGTTGAATTATCTCGTTGTCGCCTATTATAATTGTTATCTCGATGTCTCGAGTTATAATTATCGCTATTCTTCCAATTGTTACCATTATTATATTGATATGACCGATTATAACTTGAGTTACGTGGATTACTGTTGTATCTTGACTGAGGTGAATAATTTCTGGTTTGTTGTCTTCCTCTATTAAAGTTATTGTTAAAGTTATTCTGTCCCTTATGAAAATTAATGTCATAGTTTCCTTTGAACCTACCTCTGTCCACACTGTGTGTTCTAGGTTTGTTATGATTATGATATGCCATATTGGAGGCTACAGGAAGTGGTTCTCTTATCAACGAGCCAGAAATATTAGCATTCGGATGAGCTGTGCAGTAATTTAAAGAAATTTTTTCTAACTCATCAATAGATTCTGGTTTTCTTTCTTGTAGATAAGCAAAGAATGGTGGGCTGACAGAAGATAATACTTTATCCCTTAATAATAAATAAACTAATTTGTCGTAAGATTTGTTGACACCTGCCAGTTCAACCCATCTGTTAAAAGTATTGCGTATGTTAGCAATAAAACCTGTGAAATCTTTATTGTTATCTGGCAATAAACTTTTGAAACGTAATCTACATGCCTCTTCGTTCAAGTGGAAACGACGTAATAACAACGTCTTAATGGCCTCATAGTCTGTGGCTAATGTAGGATCAATGTTTTGTGCTGCACTTGCAGGTTCGCCATCCAGAAATTCCTTAAGTTTAAGTGCCCATGCAGTTTTGTCAAGGTTATTGACCTTACATATATCCTCAAAGCGCGCCAGCCACGATGATAGGTCATCCACGTGTAATTTGAATGGTGGTAATTTAAAGTAATAATTGCCCTTAAGTCGGGTGGATGAAGATCCAGATTGAGCATTATCATTTTGGCTTGCTGCAGCACTCTGCGAATTAAGTTTTGCTGTTTCCAATTTAAGCCGTTGCAATTCCATTTCTTGCTGTAGTATGATTTCTTGTCGTTTCAATTTATTCTCTTCTTCAATCCGTAGGATTTCATCTCTTGCCACCTTTCTTTCTTCTTCTTGTCTTAATTCTGCTTTCTTTTCCGCCTGTTTTCTTTCAAGTTCTTCCATCTCTGCTTTATCAATAGCTTTCTTTTCAGCCTCTTTTCTTTCACGTTCTTCCATCTCTGCCTTAGCGATAGCTTTCCTTTCCTCCTCTTCTGCCTTATATCTTGCTAGTTGTTGTTCAGCAAATTCAAGGAGTGCCTCTCCCTTTTTATTACAATCTTTTCCAATTTTAATGAAATGGTCCAAGGTAAGCATTCTTGGAGTTTAATTATTTAAGTATTTAATTACTTGTGTATTGTAATCAACAATAGAATGTATGTAGATAATTATAATTACTCAACGAATGAATAATTAATATAAGAAATTGTAATATTAATGTATTGTTATGTATAAGTTCCACAATCTATAATATTTTTACAAAATATTATATATATACTCACTGATATCTATCATAAATAGTTATGATAGTTAGTTATATAAGCTGCTGAAATTATATCAAGCGCTTAATATTAATATTTAATAATTATATGTATTATCCCCAAATAATTAGTCTTAATTGTCACTAAGTTCACAATATAGTACTGAGAAAGTGTACTAATTTATATTAAATATGTATTAATATGTTATAAAGTTTTAATAATTAATCATTAGATATTATGCCTTAATCATGAGGCATAAAGTGCATTGCCCATTTCTAGGACCACTACTGCAAATATGTGCAAAGTCCCTAATTCCTCATCAAAGTTGATAAAAATTTAATCATATTCATCTACACTATTATTAATGAAGAAATTATAGCATTAATATTAAATTATAGAAGGATGAAATGAATACAAACAATACAATGTGTTAACCAAGGATTACAGAACAGTAGCACAATACCAAAGTGACATTTTCACAAAAATAAATGATATTATAAAACCAAGTTTAGTAACAGGAAATGTAGAAGGGTGAAGGTTAACTGAAGGAAACGAACATATTTGGCACTAAGAATGATGACGTCACAGGACTCATTTGACGTTAATACAATACATTTAATTAAAATTAAAGATAGCTAGATCAGAATAACAAGATAGATTACGAACATAGGACTGTAAATGAATAAAAATAAGAACCAAATACATCAGAAAACAACAGTTATAACATGACTATACACCTAACATGCAAAGTGAATTAATGCAAGTCCGAACGAACCGATCACCGATAACGATAATTCGACGCTTTCTTCGCGAGGTGCTATTAATTCACAGCCTTAGGAACATTCAGAATGAATATCGGCATCCTGAGAGCCATTTTATTCATTATGAACCGCCGCCCAACCATACCCGCTACATGAAAAGGACAGGAACAATATTTAACATGGATACATAGAAAAAAGAACATGGCATTATTTGGACAAACAGGACGAAATAGTTTAACCTTTAAAATTAGTGACTTATCTTGTTTTGGCGGTAATATCGTACATTATATGCTTCGCCGACGGACTCTAGAGCTTGTTTGTATCATTGAGAAAGTCAGCAATAGGTTTCCTTTGATTTTTGACAGTTTCAAATACATTTTTTTGATGGACATTGTCAGCTGCTGGCTTTTCCAACCGTTCATGCTGTCGTGAAGGGCATGACGTCACCGGTGTTTATGCAAATAATGTTCGTTTCGGCTCGAAAGGACAAATGTCTCATTTTTTGTGGTTCGTTCTTCTGAAAAAATTCCAAAACCACTAATGGCCACCAGTTGTGACGGGTCGGTGGTGGTGGTGTGGTTGGTGTTGCGATTCCTTGGTTAAGGTATTATTATTGAATAATAAAGTCACTCTGTAGACATAGCAATGATGGTTAGACTGGTTAGCTCTGGGCAGCAGAACATCCCTTCGACGTTCTGATTTGCATAGTCTATAGTATTTGATTCCCTTGTGGGAGAGTTATCGTGCTGACAAAGGTAAACACCAACAGTTGTAGAACCGAACCCGAAACGTAAATAAAGGATCAAGCCTTCTGCTTAGAGTCCACATGTATTAAGATTCATACAAAACGATAATCGACATTCACAAAGGTTTCATGTACAATTCAGCGCAACACTTGAATTCCAAATAATATCAGTATGTATCCGTCCGTGTCAAAACAATGTGTCAGAAGAACACCGTGGCTATATACGTGCGCTGTTATAGTCAACAGCCAGAAATGAGCACATGAGTTCTTGACATCTACAAATTGAATCATAATACGATTCTTCTTCCATTATTAGTTTAATTTAATTAATCTCATGCTTAGATTAATTTCCGAACTGACCCTGAAGTCTACATCGATTCATCTATAAAATATAGGCTATATCTTCTTCTTCTTCTTCTTCTTCCATCCTTAGCCACCAACCGGCAAAGCAGTATGTGGCCAGTACGCCTAGTGGCGTCTTAGGGCAACAACAAATTGATCAATCTATCGCTGTTTCCACCACGCCTAGTGGCGTCTTTGTGGAACAGAAACAGACCAAACAATCTATCGCTGTTTCCGTAATCAGATTGGTTGGCAAGCAGGTGATCAGCCCACTGTGCACCTAGTCTTCTCGCATAACGGCGAACAAATAGGAGGTCCCATATGCAAGTTGCGCAAGTTAAAAATCCCACGGTAGTTGGAAATCGTAAAGAGTAGGCCTATTAGGCCGCTGCCCTGGCAAAATTTAAAAATTAGACACATACCCACCACAAAAAGTATTTATAGAATGTGTGATTCCTATGTATACTGACATTGCGATTCTCGCCGATGCTACGGATTTCGTGCACTGTGCTGAGATCCTCCTTGTGTGATCTAAGGGAGGAGATCCGAGCACTAATGGAGTTTTCCGTGTGCAGTGATGATAATCCTTAAAAACCAAACTAGATCAAACAAACTCTCCACGTTCATAGATTTCTGACCGTCTATTATCTATCATGTTTACACTCACGACTTCGTTATATTTCAAGGTAATATCTTCCAAGATGTATAATTATCTTCCTGGACTGTCCTGAAATTATTACATTATTCACCCTGTTCAGCAAACATTGACAACACTTGGTCCGACAGAGACATTCCCAGCGATAAGATAATCGACCGTGGTCATCTCAAGGTTGTTTACTTATTAATTAGCCGCACCCATGCACGATCTGGCAGGAAAATGTGTTCACATTAGTAAACCACACTTCTGTCTACCGATCTTAGGAGTCAGTATGGGTTCAAACGAAAAGGATTGATTACCCTAATCAGCAAAAGATGGTCCCAACATAACATGAATTGAGGGTAGGGAGTGTAAACAATGAATCGAAAATACCAAATAGTGTCAGAGGTGGGGAAAACTAAAGTGAATAGCACAGAATAAATTATAGGATGGCACAGGTAAATATGACGTTCGAGGTAATTGGTCACAAAATCTCTGCCAACTATGGAGGAGCTGGATGCCGAATCAACATTGAAATAACTCACCAATGCCATTGATAGTTTGGCCTCTGGCAAAGCACCAGGCAGTGATGGGATTCTTCCTGATTTAATCAAATGCTGTAACAGCACGCTATTGTATACCCTGCTGAGGGTGCTGTGTCAGCGCTGGGAAGAGAAAACCATTCCAGAAGACAAGAGAGATGCCAAGATTGTTACACCGTATAAAACTAAAGGAGGAAGAAGTGATTACTACAGAGGCATCTATCTTCTTAGTATTGTTGGCAAGGTTTTTGCCAGAGTCATCATAATGCAACTACATAAGTTAGCTGAGCGTATATATCCAGAGTCACAGTGTGGATTCCGAGCTGGTAGGTCAACAACAGATATGATCTTTTCTCTCCGCCATCTTCAGTAAAAATCAAAAGAGCAGAAAAGGTCTTTATGTATATCGACTATATAGACCTCACAAAGGCATTTGACTTGGTTAGTAGGTGTCACATAATTAGGGTTGATCTCTTGTCCGCTCCAGCAGTATTTAGCTTCATTTATTGTGTATAAAGAATTTTGTACATTTCAATTGTTTGCATATTCTATTTTCATACCATCCTACAGGTAATTAGCTATTTTCAGGTCAAAGTTTACACGCATTCCATTCATTGATGTCATGTTTGTTTGCCTACTAAGCTTAGGCGCAGTTGGGCCAGGTCAATTTTCGAGTAGTGATGGCCAGTGTTTTTTTTTTTTTTTTGCACAAAGAGTGTCGGGCAATTATCGACCTGGTGGCATGTACAGACGGAATGTTGTACTAACTTCCGGATAGTCTTGTTATACGCAAGATAAATGTAAGACGTTGTTTGTAAACATTACCAAGAATAGTCGGATGTCACAGCTCTATTTATGGGAGACTGACTGTCTGAACTTTTACAAACATACAAGTCATGTAGATGAAAGCTGCCATAACATACGTTCAGATATTATTGGCCTTGGAAGTTTAGAGACTCATAACATTCACGTGGTTGGAAGATTTGTCGGAATGCCATGCAGGAAGCGTGGGCCGAGAGTTTCGATATAACGTAGAACATCTAGCATACGACACTGCATTCCAGAAATCGTCACAAGTACTAAGTAGACAGCTCGGACCTTGCCGCAGGAAAGAATAGAGTGAGGATTCTGAATATTTGGGAACTGAAAAAACGCATCTTTTATCCACTGAAAAAGAAAACTCGCCCATATTAATACGGAATCAGACTCTTTGTGACGGGTCGGTGGTGGTGGTGTGGTTGGTGTTGCGATTCCTTGGTTAAGGTATTATTATTGAATAATAAAGTCACTCTTTAGACATAGCAATGTCGTAACACTTGAATTCCAAATAATATCAGTATGTATCCGTCCGTGTCAAAACAATGTGTCAGAAGAACATCGTGGCTATATACGTGCGCTGTTTTAGTCAACAGCCAGAAATGAGCACATGAGCTCTTGACATCTACAAATTGAATCATAATACGATTCTTCTTCCATTATTAGTTTAATTTAATTAATCTCATGCTTAGATTAATTTCCGAACTGACCCTGAAGTCTACATCGATTCATCTATAAAATATAGGCTATATACTCAGCCTTATTTCCTTGGAAGAAATACAAGACACGACCTTCTTGCTTGACGGATAGCGTAACAAAGGCCCTGTAACCAAGTCACCCGGCGTGACCTTCCCAACGCGAATGCGTCATAATCTCCGCATATATTTCGCGTTCACTATACCGTAAAATATCGACATATTCTATAAATATTAATGACCCTTAAACGTTGCGCATGGGTAAACCCCAGCAGACGCCATCATTTAAAAATAACACCGTAACACTTCCCTATATGCAAATAGGGCAGAGGGTAAGTATGTGTCCCAAGTTTCAGGTTTCTCACTAGCCAACTTTCTAAGGATTGAAATGAGCGTGCCGTTGAACTGCTCTACTTATCATTCCCTTGGGCGTGGTACGGGCTACAGTGATAATGTCAAGCTTGAAATATCCTGAATACTTCTTGTGTTAGCTTTCCCTTAAACTGAGAACCATTGTCAGTCAATATTTGATGTGGGAAACCTAATCGGGTGAATATTGATAATAGTGCCTCTGCCACATGTTTCGAATCTATCGATGACATTGCTACTGCCTCTCCCCACATAGAGCAAGTATCAACCAAGGTTAAGATATATGCATTCCTCTTCTTGGTCCTACTGAGAGGTCCAACAATATCCACGGCAACACGTTCAAATGGCGTTCCCATAATGGGCATTTCTCCCAGTGTTGCTGGTGCAGTCCTATGTTTAGGAGCTACTCTTTGGCATTCTGGACAGGATCTCACATACCTCTTTATGTCCTCTGTGATCCCTGGCCAAAAGTAGTGACAGGCTATCCGTTGTCCAGTGGCCCCTATTCCCATATGTCCACTGAAGGGTATAGCATGTCCTAGCTTCATAACCTGATCGAGTTTTATGATCATTCACGATCGAATTTACCTAAAGACTTGAGGACCGTTGATCCTGCTAACTGAAGCCTAGAGGTCAACAAATCTTCAACACCTTAGTCCCCCGTAGTTATAGGGCGGGCTGAAGGACAGTTTATTGATTCAAGTGTGTCTCAGGAACCTCGAGCAGACGTGGCTAATACCAGATGAGTTTTATGTGTATCCATCTAACAAATCATGTGAGCAGTTTCTAAAGCGAATGTCGATGATGATAACAGCTAGGAACTAGATAGCCAGATATATGAAAATATAATGTGACAGACTGTTCTAAATTCATTGGAAGATTCATCCAAGATTTTTTTACTATTATTTATTTTAATTTGTAACTATAAATAATCATACATTTTACCATCTTCCAACACCCATTTCTCATTACAAGAATATATAGATGTACATAATAAATTATGAAATTGTACTTATTTGACTTGGTAAATTTTTAACTGTTAAATTTTGAATTACTTTTTCTAATTTAAGTATATTTATCACATAGCGTTACTATAGCGAAAGTGGCACCGTATACATCTAAAGTCTAAATCTATTGTCCAGCTCAGAGTATTCACAGCCGTAACTCAGTTGTGATACCAGTGTACTTATCGGGCACTAGAACTTCATACTTTCTGGAGAGAGATTCTACTCCTTCTCTACCACTATCATCACACTAGGAAAACCTTTCGCTATACTCTAGATGCCACATTAGTCGGGTATTAATTATGCGCTCCATCAATTTTCCAACACAGCTAAGTAGACTGATAGGTCTGTAGCTGTTTGGTTCTGTCTGAACTTTGTCTTTCTTAGGTATTGGAATCAGTATGGCGTCTTTCCACGCCTGTCAGTTCTTCATTCCAGTACGGTTTATAGTTCTTTCTTGCTCCTCTCGGAATACTCTCAATAGCTGCTTGAAGTATTGCTCCTTATTATTTATTAAAGCTTTCAATCATATTTGTCATGCTGTTGCTTCGAGTGTTGTCGGTCTCGCAAAGACTGCCAGTCAGCACTGCAAAATTGTCCTAGTCAGCTCTTTTGTAATTCCTTCGGGGCAATGGTTTCACTTCATGACGAACATACTCCATATTAACCACTAGCTTTATTGGTCTGTGGTCGCTGCCTGCTAGCTGGCCAAGTACCTGTCGGTCAATTTTGTGAAGGATGTCCCCTGTAGCGAAAGCTAGGTCTGGAGTGGAAGTGGTGTGCCATCTTCTAGCGTAGAAACTGGGTTTATCATCTGGCCTGTTTATAAGGTGAAGGTTTGTGTCTATCTCCCAGTCCTCCACTTCCTCTCCTCTATTGTCTGTAACCGGATATCCCCATCTTTCCGAGTGGCTGTTGAAGTCTCCGACCACTATGCAGTTTTAGCTCTTTATTTCCATACTTGCAAGTGAAAGGTCTTTGCTCGGTGGGCTTTACATTTTGTAGATACGCCTGTTCGCGTCCTTTTTTTTAATGCCAACCCCTAAAATGTCTGACTGGTGATTGAAGTTCACGGATACCGGTACCTCGCTACTTCGTATTGAGTTTCGGGTAAGTAATAGCACACCTCCATTGTGTCCTTCTCGATCAAGTCGGAAAGCCTGGTATCCTCTTATTGAGAATCTGTGGTTGCTGTTGAGATGTGTTTCTTGGATGCAAGCCACATCGATTTGATCCTCATACAGGCTGTTTTTAGGGGGACTTTTTTGTTGAGAACTCCCTCTGCTGAATGTTGAGTGTTCTTGGTGTTTGGTCAGTAGCTTTTGCCCTTTCCCTATATACCTTGATTCCACAATTCAAGGGAAGGTGACCACCAGTAGTATTGGTTGGACCCCTTCGAGGCGGTGGGTCGGCACTCTCGCCGCCTGGCGGTACTACACGGGACGAGCACCACAATGCTTAAATTGTATTCGTGGCATCTTCATTAGGCGAAGTACGGTGCTCTGTTCGTTAAGCATGTAGCCCAGTGCATCCGATTTCAACATGCGTTTCTGTAGGGTTGCCTTCCTTAGCCCTTGACTGTCCCCAGCCTACCTGCAGGCAGCATGTGGTTTAAAATCAGCGTTTTCCTTCTCCTTGACGAACTGCCTTCCAAGACTTACGAGCTTCATTTACCCGGGATTTAACCCATGCCTGGGGTTTGGGTTGGTGCTGGCCAGAGCATGGTCCACTCGCCGGTGGGTACTGCGCATACACCGTAAGGGGTCCCAAACTACTCACGATAGACGACAAACAGTGAAGAATGAGGCAAAAAAGCATTTAACCCATGAAGTGGGGGTGGATTGGTGCAGACCAGAGCATGTACCACTCGCCGGTGAGTTCTGCATCTACGCCTATAGGGTTCCACATACTCTTCAGCCCATTTAGTCTGGCCCCTAACCAAGGACCTGTCCGGCTTGGGTGACCCTGCCAGGAGTAAAACTCCAGCCGGCATAGCTCCCGGGATCATTGGGGCACTCAAGTTCTCCAACCAACGGCAAGGTAGGCTTACATGTGGAGAGGGATCAGAGGTCTTATTTGACTTAGGTTATGGCGAGCCCGTGCCACTATCGCATGCACTACATGAAACATTCTCTTAATTGCTTCTTCCAAAAATTATTACCTGATCTTTCACTTGGAGTCTTTGGCTGATCATTAAAAGGCGCTTACAAATTGATACGCGGAATTTTTTTAGGTAGTACTGTTTAGAGGCCCATGTAGTCAAAATATGGTCATTTTATGGTATCGCTGTAATCTGACACGTGCTGACAGACTTTCAGGAATTTCTACAGTATATTTACAGCGTCCGACTGACAGAGTGGTTATAGCGCTGGTCTCTCGCGGCAAGGGTGTCATGTTCGATTCACGGAATCGACACGTTTCAGTCTACCCAGCTGTAAATAAATACATGAATTTACACGTGGGTTAGGGAAGGAAAATGCAACGAGGAAGGGAACTGGTCCCAACATCTCTCGACGCTGGGCCTAGTATAGTGAAGTCTCAGTTACGAGGTGGTTTTAGAGGTTGTCTGAGAGATGCTAATTGTAGATAAAGACAAAGATTCTTAAAATTCCTATATATAGCTGTGAAAAAAAAGAAAAAAAATTACTAATAACGATCGTTTATGAGAAAAAATAAAGATCTACTCTCAGCAGAACACTCAACAGGAATCATTATAGAGTTTTGAGCTACCTGGAGATTGGAACACTGATCGAGTAGTCCGTGTGTAATGAAGATAGTCCTTAAAACAAAACCAAAACAAAACCTCTTCTTGAAAACTGGAGATTGTCACGTGCTATTTAACAATTTCTTGATTGGTTCACCTGGATTACTAACCTTTCAGTTTTGTCATACGCTAGACACCTCATATCGAGCGAGTGTCTGTGTGTGGATTTTCATTTATATATATATATATATATATATATATATATATATATATATATATATATATATATATATATATATATATATATATATATATATATATATATATATATAATGGTATTTGTCACGAAGTGGATTTAAGTTTATAGAGTTTGTCTGAGTGTATAGACAAGACACTAGTCTGAGAAAGTCTAAGAAGATAGATTTGTATGAGAATGGCAGTGAATGTGGAAGATGAGATTTATAGCTTCGAGAGTGAGAACCACTCGCGACTTTGTTAAGAGCTAAAGACTCACCACCCCTGGCTACCATAAAGGAGATAAGGTTTCACTAACAGTCCACAGACACAACTATACAGACAAATATATATACGTACAGTATAGTTATAGAGAAACTGATCCAGACTACAGTTTATAGTTTATTTACACCACAAAAAATAAATTACATTTCAAAATAAATAAAGTGCGTGGTCGCACACCTGAAAAGAACAAAACAAATTTAAAATGACAGATAATCAAACTCAACCCCTTCTCCCACTCATTGAACCTGCATGGGAAAAAGAATTAAAGGTTAAACACACAGTAATTTGGTGGGGTCTCTAAATACGAGCCACCGCTCCTAACTATCCTATTAATGATTATTAAAACTCTAACATCACTGTCCAGCTGTAGACCTAGCTACTTGTCTACACAAAATCTGAATGAACTTTATAAAAGTCCTACATAGCAAATCACAAGCTCTGATCCACTAACTAACTTCTTCAGTACAACCTCAGACGCTGTCCTCTGCTCTGACTATCTAACTTCGTAAATTCTGTCTCTCCTCTGTTTCTGTTCTGACTATCTGAATCTGTAACTACTGTCTCTCCTCTCTAAAGCATTTGGAAAGAATGTTGACCCTATCTCATCCCCGACTGCGGCTGTTGCTGACTTGGGTAATAATGACTTGACGAGAGATGTATATGATTCACTACTGCTGACGATTCTTTATCGGCCGATGAAACCTTCCTAGGGTTTAGGGACAAACAGCATTATTATGGCTGTGTAAAATAGAACCAACCTCCAGGCCACGCGCCTCTTAGGAGTGGTATAGCAAGCTAAGAGCTCTGGATTTTAATAACGATGCACGCGTTCCCGCTGAAGCATAGCGCTTCACTGCAAGAGAACTGCGATCTTCTACTGGTGAAGACGTACTTGGCGCCGGTAACCACCGTGTCACCAATTTGTTTTTCACCTCTGGCGATGCCTCGACCCTTCTACTCCTGAGAATGGCCGAATATCTTGGCAAGCTGTAATGCGATTTGCATCCCTCACTGTGTGCCGTGAAAAATGATGTAAAGAAAAAAAACACCAAATATACAACCCGTCAACGATATTTTCATACCTAACATCTTAAATTCCCAATACTCACCTACACAAGATGAGAGATACACAAATATTTCCGCCCAAAGGTCACACTCCCATACACTTCCCTCTTCTTCTCTCTCTCCCCGCTTCACCGTAAATATATGTCTGATAAGTAACCCCCCCCCCCCCCAACCAGACGCGGCTGATCTAATCTGTTACGTTAGTTTTAGCTTCCGATGTCAAAACATTTCATTCACTGAGGGAAATCCCCTCCGATAAAATTCCTGGCCATACTTTTTATAACAGACTGACCCTGGTGAGTCATCGTTTAACTTAAAATTATCATAGACCTCTCTAATTAAATCCCATCTCCAAAAAAATAATTACACCCCTCACTCCCCTTCTGACTACACAACAATTAAATGCACAATAAAATAACGTACCCAAACGTATACAAATACGCTAGCGTATTTACACTGCAATATTATAATCAAATCGAGGTTACATATATCGGACCTCACAATTACAGTACAGATATAGCCTAAGGACTTAACCTTATACAATTAATTTCACAAACCCGTTACACAAATGATAGATACGGCTACTTATTCAGCGAAACTTTATATGCACAACTTACATTACTATTATTTCTATAAGATAGTAATTGATGGTACTACGTTTATATAAAATTTAATTTACTTCCCCGAAGAGAACTATACTTAATTGGGCTAAGATTCTATTAAGAAACGAATATCTACACCGCTAAATTAAGATGCTTACATACCCAATTCTGGAATTTCTCACTTAAGAGCAAGCGATATTGACGTTGGTTCACTGCAGTAATTTTCTGGAAACAAAGAGACCCGCTAATGACTATACGCGGGTATATATCATAAAAAACGACGCTACCACCCACGCCATACGTCATCACGTGGCGTCCTTCTTGGGCCGCCTTAACCCAATAATATTTCGGCATTTTAATAACCTCTGACCCCGGCCAATCATATGGTAAGAAAATACATGACTCAGGTTTATTACGGCTACCGCGCATCTATATTGTGTCACGTTAAATAAGGTTACACCGACCACGTGAGCAAAATCAATTTTGATACGTTCTACGTTACCTGGGTTGTGCTACTGTAACTTTTCTATTTCACACTGGTCCCTATCTATGTCTGAAGACCTACCTGTGAGCACTAAAGTTGTAGGGTCATGACTGGTGGTTTCCCCCTGGCGACCGCAATTCGGATGGTCGCTCTTCTATTTTCCTATCTTGCGTTTCATCCGCCCACGTAATTTCCTCGCAGTGCGCGGTAACCTGTGATTACCTAGTGGGTTGGCCTCACAGTGATCTGTATCACGCTGGCAGACTTGGTCCGAAATCGCCGTAACAGGGTGTAACGGTTCACCGTTAGCCGAAGAAACGTGCACAGTTTTCTCCTTCTTCTTCTCCTTATCTACTCCCATGCTACTGTTGAAGAGTGGTTGTCTCTTCAGACCTGTGCCGTCCAATGGCGGGTCTGAAACTGCCCTTTCCTTGGCACTCCCAAGCCTGGCTTGGTCAACTCAAATGACCGACTGGTTCTGTAGCGGCCTGGCGATGGCGACTACGTTGCTGCGCGTCAGCGGGTTTGAGACCGCTGGTACCTTCCAATGAAGTTGAGAAATCTCGTGTGCCTCTGACATCGAGTTTCCGATTGCTTGCTGGGTGTCTACTGAATCATCCCCGATCTCAATAGCTTCTACCTTTGGAAAAGGATAGGTATTATCTGCCCCTAGCAATGGTTCTGTGCTCGCTCTTCCCCTACCAACATGAAGAGGGACAGAGCTCTCAAATATAGCTCCCTGCGAATCCGTAAGGCAGCCTTTCTCACTGTTTTCTGGCCTGAAAAGTTCGTGAGATTCAAGTGGCGTCTCAGGGAATCCTCCGTCTAAAACCCATTTCTACCAAAATTATCAACCTTGCCCTCCTCTGTGAGAGTTAACGGCGTCAGTTGGAATGTGTTCTGCCTGGACAGATCTACTTCCGGAGTTACCGGCCCTGTAGTCTTCAAGCAAAGAACTGGACGGTTTAAGATCCCGTGTGATCGCGGAGTATGCGAGATAAAGCTCTCGGTGTCTTTTTCCAAAGTTCCTTGAAACTAATTGGAAATTTTAGTCCTTGTTGCAGGCTCCTCGTTACAAGAGTCACTTCCTGTAAACGAGTTATTAGGGTGGTGGGGCCTATCTCCGTTTATAGGCGAACGGTCGCTCAGTCCACAGTCCTCTTCCTGGCGAGTATAGCGCTGGTCGTATGGGGCTCCATGGCTGGTTGGAAACATATGTCCGCTCAGTCCACTGTCTTCTGCCCTATGAAGAGTGCGCTGGTCGTGTACTTACATGTTACCATTCTTGTCAGTATTTCCCTCACTTGGGGGCCTAATTCCCCACAACAACGAAGGTACTTCCAAAATCAAAGGCATCACAACTGTTTGGCCCTTTTGCTGAACAGGGCTGTCAGAAGAATACGCCTCTGCGAATAACATTCCACTGTCTTTAGAGATCTCCATGCTCTTTTTCTTAAGACATGGATGCTTGTGCTCCCTCTGGGTTCCGTGAATAAGGTGCTCTCCCTTTTCTTCACGTACCGGGCCTGATGTGGGCTCCCTTGCGTTAGCAAGGATCGGTGCGGGTGGGCTTCCCAAAACTAGGTATGGGCTCCCGAGGATGAAATTGTAAGCTGGCTGTGCCATTACAGCAGCCTTGATTGTGCCACACACAAATTTCCTCTTCACCTCAATATTTGCTATGGAGGGCGCCACGAGGTACACCTCCTTAAAACTCTACACCGGAATGTACAATGAGAAGTAGTCCGACAATACCGGTCGTTCTCTCCCCTGTTTCTAGCGGGTTTATGAGAGGTTGCTACCTGTGATCTGTTATGAGGCTTTGGTCGCAAGTTAGGACCGGAATGGGGCTCCTTGCGAGAAGGCCCCTACTGCTGATGAGCAGGAGAAGAAGACGACGGCGACGATGATGCTCCTTTTTCCGGGACTGGCAGGTCGGGGTTTTTCCGTTTCTGACCCAGTACTTCGGCTTGAGCTGTCTGGAACCTTTCAGCAGATAAAATTATCTGGTCTAGTTGCTGAGCGCCCTGCTCTGCCAGATACCTTCTCAAATCGGGAGACATGGTTGCAATTAATTGTTCGCACATTATTAACTCTTCGAGTCCTTCAAAGATTTTCGCCAGTCCTGACAACTCCCTCCAACGAGTAAGGTAATTTATCACCCTTTCCGCGAACTGGGCGAAACTCTCTCCCTTCTCCGGCCGGCTCTTTCTGAACGTAGCTTGGCACTTCCGTGGGGTCCACTGAAATCTTTGTAACAAAGCGTTACGTAGGGCCTCAAAGTTATTCTGGTCGTCGATGTGCATCTTGCTGTAGTGTCATACGCATGATCTTTGAGAGACTGCGATAACTTTAGACTCTACAGACTTTCATCCAACCCGTATGCCGTTGCCATCCGTTCGAATTTCTCCAAAAATACATCAATTTTCTCATTCCCGCTAGGAAAAGAGTCAAATGGAAAATTCACAGCTACCATCTGGGGCCCTCGCTGTCCTGGGGGGTCTGCCGCCACAGCTCTGGGGAATCTCCATTCGCTGAAATGCCCTCCGAAGCTCTACATTGTAGTTTCAACGAACACATAGCAAGCTCATGTTGTCTCTCTGTTGCGTTCCGCCTTTCATCCGTTTCCATTCTCCGAAGTTCCATTTAGGCCTCCTGGGCCTTATCCTCTTTCTGCAGGAGCCTCTCCTCTTTCTCGTCTTCCATTTTTAGAAGTTCCATCTCGGCCTGCCGGTCCTGTTCCATTATGATGTAGGCCCTAGTCTCGGCCTCATCTATCCCATATCTTTCGCTGCCTCACGACAGGTAGTTAGTAACTTGACCAATTCCGCCATCTTACCTGTAAACTGCTCTAAATTCACAAACTACAGAGAATGGCAGAAAGAAAAAAAATTTAAAACTTCCTGTTACCCTAGGCAATACTCCCGCTATCACCGCTGTCTCAAAAACCCGAACTCAGACTTGCGCCTCTTCTGAGTACTGACTATCACCTGAAAAAAAATGGATTATGCAGCTACCCCAAAACCCGAAATT
This sequence comes from Oreohelix idahoensis, assembly GCA_024509875.1. NCBI lineage: Eukaryota > Metazoa > Mollusca > Gastropoda > Stylommatophora > Oreohelicidae > Oreohelix > Oreohelix idahoensis. The sequence goes on from JAMPIV010004476.1 coordinate 617,726, forward strand.
ACCTTTCTGTTAAAGAAAATTTTTTCGGTAAGTCATCAATTACCTTTAAGTCATATAAAACTTATATTACAACTACAGTAGTCACTAATGAATGCACCCTGTGGAAAAACTTTCTGTGGAAAAAAAAACTTATGACTGGATCAGTGTGACAGAGTTATGTAAATATATTACATGAATCCACATGTTTTTGCTCCCACCTGGGTTCCCACCTTTGCTTTCTTATTAGTATGCACGTTTGGTTAAACGCAGAACCCCTACACTTCGATATCTGTCTAACTCATAATTTAGCAACGCCTATTTTCGTTTCTCTATGTCTTACAGGCACTAGGAATGTTTACAAACAGACCTGTTAGCTAGTCCAGAGCCGTTAACTGAATTATCACGGGAACGATTGGGCAATCGTTGAAATAGTGACAGATCAGAGAACGGGCCGTATATTTGTAGAATCAAGGGCGGTAAGTCAAAAGACGGACCTTTGACGGTTGCATTTTCTCAAGGGGAGATAACCACAGTTCAGGATCCCAGGGAGACATAATTCGCTACAGTATGAGCCGAGATCAAAAGACGGTTTGCTCCTTGGCCCACGTCTTTGCGTCGGCAGAGGAGGGAAATAAAGCTTTGATTCAGGAATCGACCGCAGATTTTCCCCAAATCTGGGCGAAGACGCTATATCTCGCAAGAGCAGGCGAATTTCTGCTTATTTCATATATATATATATATATATATATATATATATATATATATATATATATATATATATATATATATATATATATATATATATATATATATATATATATATATATATATATCAATATATCCCAGCTTTTAAAATCATTTATCTAGTAGCCTCAGAATTTTCGGAATATCTAGCTTCGAATCCTAGACCATTGTTAAAGTGGATTTCTTTGTATTTCGATTGGAGATAGTTTCTTTTTCTGTGTTGCGGTAACTATATTTACTAGCATTTTGAGTGATTTAATTGTTAAAGTTATATTTCACTAGGATTTACTGTGTTAATTGGCTAGCAGATTAATATATATATATAAATATGGCTAATTCTTCCAGCTGTAACGTAAATTTAATTAATTGCTATTAACCAGTAAGAGATATTTTAATTGACTAGTAAATTCACTAGGTGAAGTCGTACTGACGAAATATATATTTATCTCTAATCCATTATGTGTAATTTTTGTAAATAACTAGAATTTATTTCACGGGTTATTAAGAACGATAAGATAAGCTATACACTTGTGTTTTCTAATCAAATTTAATAACCGAGTGGATAATAATAAATTACACCTTTATGCGGGTTAGGATAAATACTGATATTGTGATTAAATGTTTTGTATTTTCTTCCTAAAATCCAGTACGGGTCACAAACCAAAACCTACCAGCGGCTTAAATCTGAGAGAAAAAAAAGTGGTCTAAGTCAAATAGTACCTACCAACATTCTTGTGCATATCAGGTCTTCGAGGTTGACCTGTTCGGCCCTCTTGTTTCACCTAGAGAGAGAGAGAGAGAGAGAAAGAGAGAGAGAGAGTACCAATATATGACACTAAGAATAAATGTAACTGGACACATAGCTACCCAGATTATTTTTCCATTTTCATTTTACATTCAGCCCGCTGTGGCGAAATTATCAAAAATTAACATTTCCCATCTACCAACCACTGTGTTGTGGCGAGGATTTTTATCCCGAGAGATTTACGTACCTGACATTCTCTGTAAGTATTGGAATTACAAGCTACTGACACTGTGAACACTAGATCTCGTAATTATTTTCCTACCTGGATTAATTGATGTGACGAGGTAAGCGTTCCTCCAAATAACCGGATTAATCAGTCTTGGAGGATCTGTGGCTTATTTTGCCAAAAAACCAACACTGGATTTGCTTCTTGTACCATGGAGATATGTTCACGATGTTGTTAATCAACAATTAGGTAAGCGCGACTGAACGTGGCCACAGTTTGTCTGAATCGAGAGAAAAGAAGGAGTGAATAATTCTTCTATTGTATAATTTTGTACTCACTTTGTTTTTCTTTCCTTATTGTTTGCAAATACTGTTATTTTCAGGATAGATTAATTAGAAACTCTGTTCTTTACAGTATAGTCAAATTCTATACCATAGTGCTAATCTTTTGACCTTTTGGGGGTTAATATCTTCCTCTAACGGGATCTTGTCTCAACAGAGGGAATTGCACTTATGGGTCTTTTTCTTTATTATTTCTGTAACATATGATTTTCTATTTTCTATTTGATATTGGATGTTGTGAAGTTTTTTTCTCTTTATAATAAATAAACTTAACATTCATTTTAATTACCTGTGTTGGTCAGCTCGGCCCAATATCAATACTCCATCTACTATAGTTTCACGTTTGTGCGTCTAATTGTCGTCATTTATCCGTGTGTGTGTGTGTGTGTGTGTGTGTGTGTGTGTGTGTGTGTGAGAGTGGTTAATAGTGTATATGTTAATTTATACGGGAAGGTAAATTGTCAGATAGACCAATTTCAGTCGTAAGATAGGCTGGACTAGAGTATCTTCTCACTCAAGGGACAGATTCTACCTTTCACAATTTACTCGAGAAATCTACTTCTTTACCTTATCTCTCACTGAGTTATCAACTTTTTCAGTTCTATTCAGACGGGACCTATGTATCTTAAATACCTATCCAAAATATACGACAATCAGTTATAACAGCTCGGAGTCTAGGGGTAAAGTTTAAAGAAAATCTATTCTCAGAAACCTTCCTAAAGAAACAATCTCCGAATCTAGACAAGATCCCAGAATTGAACCCAACCGAAATAATCCCAGCGACGAGCGACCCCACTTTGTCACGAAGTGGATTTAAGTTTATAGAATTTGTCTGAGTGTATAGACAAGACACTAGTATGAGAAAGTCTGAGAAGATAGATTTGAATGAGAATGACAGTGAATGTGGAAGATGAGACTTATAGTTTCGAGGGTGAGAACCGAGATTGACTCTCCCTCACCAGTCGCGACTTTGTTAAGAGCTAAAGACTCACCACCCCTGGCTACCATAAAGGAGATAAGGTTTCACTAACAGTCCACAGACACAACTATACAGACAAATATATATACGTACAGTATAGTTATAGAGAAACTGATCCAGACTACAGTTTATAGTTTATTTACACCACAAAAATAAATTACATATCAAAATAAATAAAGTGCGTAACCGCACACCTGAAAAGAACAAAACAAATTTAAAATGACAGATAACACTGGCTAACAAAAAAAAAATTTTTTTTTTCTTTCTCTAACATTTCTATGTTTTTCTGGTCAATTTTAATGCGCTGTTTTTAAATCTGCAAACTGTTTTTCTCTATCAGGTCGGGATCTCTAGAAATACGCAATTGAAGTTTTTTAACAACGCATATAGTATTACAACATCATTTGTACAAGAAGTATAACAGTTATGTAGGCTTGAATTTCTTTGCAGTCGACTTTCGTCGGTGAATGGCATGTGGTACATCGCGATGAAGCATCCAACAATAATCGGCAAGCATGGTCACACTCCACCGTCCTTGATAACGTGACTCCATTACGGCGATATCTTGATGGAATCGTTCTCCATGTTCATCGCTGACTTCGCCAAGGTTGTCAGGGAAAAAGTCAAGATGCGAATCGAGCAAATGGATTTTGAGGGACATGTTACAGCCCATAATTCTTTATGCATCTATGCACTGCTTAACAATATGCACATAGTCGAAAGATTTGTGATTTCCCAGAAAGTTATCGACGATCGATTTGAATGCCATCCATGCGCGAAGTTCACTACCATGTAACAAGTTCTCGAATTGTTTGTCTGCAATAACTTTCCTAATCTGAGGTCCTACAAAGATACCTTCCTTTATCTTTGCATCGCTAATTTGCGGAAACTTTTCTCGAAGATAAGTGAAAGCTTTGCTCGTTTTATCTAACGCTTTTACGAAATTCTTCATGAGCCCCAACTTTATATGTAACGGTGGTAAAATGATGCTGTCTTTGTTAACTAATGGCTCGTGTATTACATTTTTATGCCCGAGCTGCATACGATCCCTGATAAGCCACACCTTTCTTGCATAATGTTCCTGTCTGTTGCGGCTGTCCCATTCACATAGGAAGCAACAAAATTTAGTATACCCAGTCTGCATGCCCGTGAGAATTGCAATGACCTTTTAAGTCTCCACAAATCCGCCATTGGTAGTCATTGTACTTTATTTTTGCCAAAAGTATAGCCATATTGTCATAAGTTTCTTTCATATGAACAGAGTAGGCGACTGGAATTGATGAAAATAAATTTCCATTATGCAATAACACGGCTTTTAGACTAGTCTTGGAAGAATCGATGAAAAGTCGCCATTCGTTGACTATGTGCTCATGACCGAGGTGCACCATTAGAGCTTTTACATTTTTGCGATAGCAAATGTCATCATCCATCTCAAAGTATTGAACAAGTTCTCTGTGTCTATGACGAAATTTAGATATCGGAGTATTGGGCGCTAAAAGATTCCATTCTTTGAGTCGCAAACCGAGTAATTCCGCTTGTCCTTTGGTGAGAGCGAGATCACGTATTAGATCTGAAAGTTCTGAATGGTTAATTAAGTGAACACCATCATTCACCGGTATATAATCCGAGTCAGAATTAGTTTCTAAAGCAGGTAAATTATCACTTTCTGATGGTTCATTCACGTCCAACGGATATTGTTCTGGTGGAACTGGGATCGGACACGTGATTGGATCATGAGGCACTGGTTTCGAAACCGATTCAATATTTGGATAAACCACAGACTTTCTAGTTTTAAAAGTGAAACCATAGATATTTGTCAAGCAGAAGTAACCATCAGTAGCGTGATTTGTCGGTTCACGCCATATTACTGGCACTCCAAAAGGAATCGACTTATGCTTCGGCGATTTTCGTAACCAACATGCCAATGTATTTGCACAAGTCGAACAAACTGCATTTGGCTTCCAAGATTTATTTGCATCATCAACTTTCGAATCGAAATAAAGTTCATATGCTTTCTTTAGCAATGGTGTAAAGTTTTTCTGGTGAACACGATCGGTAAAATATCCGCACACGTAACAGAACAGATCAGCCGAATTTCTACAACTTCTAGAAGCCATATTTCACTCAGAATTATTTCAAAATACAGTAACTATTTAAAATATAACGTAACATATGTCATGCATCTTTTAGCAGTATAAAAAGTAGAATTATTTTGCATTTTATTAATTTTTAAAAAGTTATATAGTAAAAATGAAACGGAGCAAATAACGGTTTCCCAAAAATATATTTATTCACAAATATCGACGTGATAGAGATAAACGGATTTCAAATTTGAAATCAGCGCAAGAAACTGACCTAAGAACACTTATTCTTATATAAGAAAGAAAAATGTTGTTTGTCAGTGTAATCAAACCCAACCCCTTCACCCACTCATTAAACCTGCATGGGAAAAAGAATTAAAGGTTAAACACACAGTAATTTGGTGGGGTCTCTAAATACGAGCCACCACTCCTAACTATCCTATTAATGATTATTAAAACTCTAACATCACTGTCAAGCTGTAGACCTAGCTACTTGTCTACACAAAACTTGAATGAACTTTATAAAAGTCCTACACAGCAAATCACAAGCAGTGATCCACTAACTAACTTCTTCAGTGCAAGCTCAGAGGCTGTCATCTGCTCTGACTATCTAACTTCGTAAATTCTGTCTCTTCTCTGTTTCTGTTCTGACTATCTGAATCTGTAACTGTCTCTCCTATCTAAGTCATTTGGAAAGAATGTTGACCCCATCTCATCCCCGACTGCGGCTGTTGCTGACTTGGGTAAAAACGACTTGACGAGAGATGTATATGATTCACTACTGCTGACGATTCTTTATCGGCCGATGAAACCTTCCTAGGGTTTAGGGACAAACAGCATTATTATGGCTGTGTAAAATAGAACCAACCTCCAGGCCACGCGCCTCTTAGGAGTGGTATAACAAGCTAAGAGCTCTGGATTTTAATAACGATGCACACGTTCATGCTGAAGCCTTGGGCTTCACTGCAAGAGGACTGCGATCTTCTACTGGTGCTGACGTACTTGGCGCCGGTAACTACCGCGTCACCATATTTCCTTCACCTCTGGCGATGCCTCGACCCTTCTACTCCTGAGAATGGCCGAATATCTTGGCAAGCTGTTACGCGATTTGCCATGAAAAATGATGTAAAAAAAAAAATAATAATAATAACACCAAATATACAACCCGGCAAAGATATTTTCAAACCTAACACCTTAAATTCCCACTACTTCCCTACACAAGCACAGAGATACACAAATATTTCCGCCCAAAGGTCGCACTCCCATACACTTATCTCCTCTTCTCTCTCTCCCCTTTTTTTTTCGTACGCCCGCTAATACTCGAGGCGAAATCTCAGGTTATTTTTAATGTCTAACCTGACATTGATTTTTACGTGAGTATCCTATTTTCTTGTACAAAGACAAGTGTCCCTCGCCTTTCAGGCAGATACTCGCCGTTTTCGGAGGTACCCATTAGAGCTGGGTTGGCTCAGGAGCCGCCAGTCCTTGGTCGACGACACTCCTTCAAATGTTCTCGCCAGGTCTCGAGTTAATCGGGCTAAGATTATATTAAGAAACGAATACCTACACCGCTAAATTAAGATGCCTACATACCCAATTCTTGAATTTCTCACTTAAGAGCAAGCGATATTGACGTTGCTTCAATGCAGTAGTTTTCTGGAAACAAAGAGACCCGCTAATGACTATACGCAGGTATATATCATAAAAAACGACGCTATCACCCACGCCATACGTCATTGCGTGGCGTCTCTCTGGGGCCACCTTAACCCAATAATATTTCGGCATTTTAATAACCTCTGACCCCTGCCATATATCGTAAGATATAATCATATCGTAAGATAATACATGATTCAGGTTTATTACAGCTACCGCGCATCTATATTGCGTCACGTTAAATAAGATTACACCGACCGCGTGAGCAAAATCAATTTTGATACGTTCTACGTTACCTGGGTCGTGCTTTTTCCCACCCACCCCCGTCTAAACCTGGGTAGGTGGTTTTAACGTCGGAAAATTTCCACCCAGCCTAATAATACTCAAGCGCCTAATACAATAAAATGACCACAATTATTTTTACAAAGAAAATAAGACTACCTGAACGCAATTACTTCAGAGAAAAGAAGGCTGGTGCGGATATTAAAATTCAAACCTACAGTAATCCCTCATGGAAAAGCGCAATTAATTACCTAGAGAAAAAGAGTAAACTCAAAAAATTACAGGGGGCGAAAGAATGGGGCCTGTGGAAAATAAAATCACAGTAGCTCCTCACAGTATTATTTCAAAATATCTTTACTTATCTATCAGAATTTACTTTCTTTCTCACCTGTCACTTGAATGTTAACCTGTCTTGTCCTTACTGAAATAATTAGTATATTTCGGGGAGGAAGAGTGTATGTATGACACTTAACAAGTGTTGCGACGGTGGTGGGAAAGAAGAGATCTAATACAGAAACATACCTTATTCTCTCCTGAAGGTCATATTTTACTCTCTAGTCATATTCGTCTTTGTCTCTCTGTCTACAATCAGTCTCTCACTCAAACTTGCCTGACCTCAGACAACCCTTAAAACCACCCTGTGACATTTTATGTGGGCTTCGCTCCAGGTTGAGTCTGGAATCTAGCTCAAAACTCTATAATGATTCTTGTTGAGTGTTCTGCTGAGAGTAGATCTTTATTTTTAGTGTATACACTTCTTCCTTTGGAAAATCACCGATCTGAGATAGACTGTGTCCATCAAATTACAACCAGTCTAACTTGCATGAGATGCATCCATGGATAGGAAGTTCTCTTCCGTTGCAGCTGTCGATTTAATTAAGCTGTGGATATCTTAACACAATAAAACAAATTCATTTGACATTTCTATGCAGCGATACGGTGGTTCTAGGCTCTCACTCTCGTGGTATCTGCAGTCCAGATTTGACACTGCTCTTTGCCTTTCCTTGGGGATTCTGGCAAACCGTGGCTACGGTGAGAATGTGGGGACGTCAGAAGTATCCCGATAGGTAGTCCAGGTGACCAGTCTAAGCTGACCGAGAGATTTAAAAACAAAGGTGAGCTGGGTGAAACATAGCTACCAACTCTGTTGGTGCAATTTCACGGAAAAGAACACTGGTAGAAGGACTGCCGAGAGCTCTCCTCTAAGTTGTACCCTCTTCCTCGTTTTTATCAATGACTTTGCTAAACATCTGAATGTGCCAAAAACACTGTCGTTCAGGCAAACGATCTGAACATCACACACATACGAACACACACAGCACACTCACCATTCGACAGATTTAAGAAGTCTGAAAAAACATCAAACTGGCAACCGTGCAGTAGCGAGATTGATTGTATAAATCAGTGGTTCCTAAAGCGGGTGGTACCGTCACTGGGGGCGTTGAGAGAATCCTATGGGGCAATAAGGGAAAATTGAGCGTCTTTGTTTGCCATCTTCAGGTAACTATCGCTGATCATAGATTCCAGTGTTTACCAAAAAAACCAACAATTTTAACTGACTCTCTTTCAACAATTCAAGCACTTAGAAACTTACGAGAATGCAGTGGACCTGATATAGCAGAGGATATATTTCTGGATACTACATACTTATATTCCAGAGGATGTTCAGTCTTAATCGCTTAGATTTCACTTGGTGGCATAGAGGGAAATAAAAAGGCAGATAAAGAAACCAAGAAAGGTAGATCTGATAAAAATCTAATAAATGTAGGGATGAGTAAATCAGAGATTAAGAGCTTAATTAAAGGTTTAATAACAGATGAATGGAAAGCAGAGTGGGATACAATTTTTGAAAGGAAGACATGCACATAACATGTTCAAAGTTCCAACAAGAAAATGTCAAATATGTAGGGAATTGAAAATTCCCAATAATAAGAAACTTCTCAGACTACAGCTGGGAAAAGGCTATTTCAGAATAGCAGAACCTTACTTTGCACGATGTCTTCAAGACAATAATATAGAGCGTTTCTTGTTAAAATGTAAGAGGTATGAACAATTGAGAACACCAATATTAGATTATTTGCAGGCATCAAATTTACCTATACATATAGAAGTATTAAGAATAGACAGACCTAGGGAACTGCATAATATAATCAAACAGTATTTACCAAGAACGACAGTTAAATATATAGCAATTCAGAATGTAAAGGTCTGATGCTGTTCTTACAATACATATGATTTTTGAAAGACGAAAGTCAATTAAATATCTGTTTAAGTCAGTTATTTAACTGGAACAACCAGGCCTTTACACCCCCACCCTAAATATTATTATTGTTTGGAATTTCTGTTTGATTGTCATCTCTTTCGTGTTTGTTTGGTTTTTGTTGTTTTTTTTTTTTTAAACATACAAGCATAATTGGTAATTGTGATTTGCCCTGTTTACAATGATTTGACAGGTGTGATGTCACTTTCCCATATCGATAGTTGATCATATTATTTGGAATTGAAAACAATTTAATTCCTAATTATAACCCATCAGGGATTGAACGGGATATTTTTCATTATCAAATTTTTTTTTAAAAATGGTGTTTACCAGCTAATGTCTGTGAGTGTGCACGTTGCAAGGTGTGTCCGAATGTACTTTCCGCTGTAAGCTGACGACATTTAATATATGCAGGTCTTTCGAAAAGGACTAACTTTGCTTTGTTGCAAATCTGATTGGCCCAGTATTTAGTTGGTGCTAGTGATAATGTTATAGCCGTGAGACGTTAATTAAATAAGAATAAAGTTTCATTAGAGCCAATGTAACCAACTACCCCTGAAGTTTTGTTTAAAAACATTTAATTTAGGTAAATTGAGGGAGTCGCTAGGAATGTGCTCTAGTAGACAAGAGGACGGTGATCCGAAAAGGGTTTGGGAAACGCTGGTCTAAATAGTATTTTCGTGCCCTTAACCTCGTGACCTGGTAGCGGAATCAACTCGTTACTTGGATATCACTTTTAGCGCGTGTGACCAATAATACAAATTTGTAAGTAGGATTTCTACTCTATAGCATACTATACTCTATAAAATCTGAAAGGAAGACATGCAGGCAATTTGTGCGGAGCAAAACAGCACGAGTATTAGGAAATTACCGACATGCATATAAGATGTTTAAGGCTCCAACATGAAAATGTTTACATATCTAGGAAATTGGAAATTCACAGTAACAATAAACTTCTCAGACTCATCATCATCGGCTGCAATCTCCACAACGAAGGTTGGCTGTAAGAGATCTCCAGCGTCTTCTGTCTCTTGTCTTGATGATGCGCTCTGAAAGACTTTCTTCCTGTCCATCTCTTAATGTTATCTTCGGACAAAACAAATACATCAGCAGGGCATGACATCTTGAGCTACGAAATCTTGAAACACATACCAAAAAGTACCATAACAATTATAACATCCCTTTTTAACAAAATTTGGAATACAGAAAAAATTCCTAAAACATGGAAAACAGCAGTAATTATTCCAATACTAAAACCAGAAAAAGATGCCCATGATGCCAGTTCTTACAGACCAAGTTCTTTAACTTCCCATCTAGGTAAAATATTAGAAACCATTGTAAATAAAAGATTAAAGTTTTATTTGGAAAAGAATAATTTATATAATCTAACTCCAGGATTTAGGAAGAACAGATGCACTATGGATCAGATAATTAAATTGGAACATGAAGTAAAATCAGGATTTCAAAAGAAAGAAAAAACTGGGAGTATTTTTAGATATAGCTAGGGCTTATGATGAATGCAGGCGAGAGGGTGCTCTCTTTAAAATGAAGAAGATAGGAGTAACCGGTAAAATATATAATTAATTAGAGAATTTTCTGCAAGATAGATATTTCATTGTTCAGGTAAACAATGATAGATCAGAACTGTATGAACAATAAAATGGAATACCCCAAAGATGTCTCCTTCAATTTTTACAATAATGATAAATGATTTAGGTGAAGAATTTAATGATATAACAAATAAATTGTCACAGTTTGCAGATGATGTTGCTATATGGAGGACTGGGAAGCATCTGCCAAAATTATATAAGGATCTACAGAAGCAAATAAATAAAGTATGTAAATGGATAACAAAATGGGGTTTTCAGCTGAATACAAATAAAACATTGGGAATGATCTTCAGTAAAGGTAGGGTTGTGAAAAATAAAATTATAGACATAAATATCCAAGGGCAAAACATTAATACAGTGAAAACCACTCGATATCTAGGAATGATATTGGACCAACAGCTGAACTGGAATAAACACATAGATAAACTAGTGGAGTCTTGCAGAGGATTGACTAACTTATTAAGATATTTGAAAGGTAATGGATGGGGTGCAAGCACTAAGACAATGCTCACTTTTTATAAATTTTTTATTAGAGGAAAAATAGATTATGGAAGTATAATATATGACTCTGCTGCACACAGTAACAAGATTACATCAATTAATAACAGTTGTGAATACAAGCCAGTGATTCCACCCTGGGAGATCAAGAAACCAGACACAGACTACCACCTAGCAGAAATACTTAAGAAAACAAATAATATAGAAAATAGTAAAAACACAGCCAATAAATATATCCAACAAATATCAAAAGACAGCATTACTGTGTACACAGATGGATCCAAGGGAGAGGATGGCAAATTGGGGATAGGAATATATATTCCAATAGGGAAAAAAGCAAAAAAATATATCATCACGGAAAATACATCCATTTTCACTGCAGAGATGGTGGCAATACTAAAATCACTAGAAATATTCTCTATTAACCCTCCCAAAAAACTAACAGTTTTAACTGACTCTCTTTCAACAATTAAAGCACTTAGAAACTTACGAGAATGTAGTAGACCTGATATAGCAGAGGAAATATTTCTGGCTACTACATACTTATATTCCAGAGGATGTTCAGTCTTAATTGCTTGGATACCTTCACATGTTGGCATAGAAGGAAATAAAAAGGCAGATAAAGAAGCCAAGAAAGGTAGATCTGATAAAAATCTACTAAATGTAGGAAAGAGTAAATCAGAGATTAAGAGCTTAATTAAAGATTTAATAACAGATGAATGAAAAGCAGAGTGGGATAAAAATCTGAAAGGAAGACATGCATATAAGATGTTCAAGGCTCCAACAAGAAAATGTCAGATATCTAGGGAATTGAAAATTCCCAGTAATGAGAAACTGCTCAGACTACAGCTGGGAAAAGGCTATTTCAGAATAGCAGAACCTTACTGTGCAGGATGTCTTCAAGACAATAATATAGAACATTTCTTGTTAAAATGTAAGAGGTATGAACAAATGAGAATACCAATATTAGATTATTTGCAAGCATCAAACTTACCTACAAATATAGAAGAGGTGTTAAGAATAGACAGACCTAGGGAGCTGCATAATATAGTCAAACAATATTTAACATGAACAAATGTTAATATATAGTGACTGGGAATGTGAAGGTCTGATGCTGTTCTTACAATGCATATGACTTTTAACAAATGAAAGTCAATTAAATATCTGTTAAAGTCAGTTATATAACTGGAACCGTCAGGCCTTTACATCCCTCCACTTTAATATTATTCTTGTTCAGAGTGTCTTCTTGATTTTGTTTGTTTTTTTTAAATTTTTTTTTAAATATTGTGATTGTCCCTATTTACAATGATTTGACAAATGTGATGCCACTTTCTCAAATCGGCAGTTGTTCATATTATTTGGAAGTGAAAACAATATATATCCTAATTATAGTATAACCCAACAGAGGTTGAACGGGATATTTTTCTTCAAAAAAAAAAAAATCCTACTTATAGCGCTGTCTTCCCCTTGCACGTTTGCCTTCAACTCTTCTATTGTGGTCTTCTGCAAGTGTTATATCTCTTTCATTAGTTCTCTTTTCATACCTAGGTTTTCTAGGACCTCGTTTGTTTTCTCATCTTTCCATGAGATGTGCCCCATTTTTCTATATATCCACATCTTGAGAGCTTCACTTCGTTCTTCCAATTGCTTGTTCTTGATACAGCCTCCTCCTTGGGCAAACCTCGACTTATTTGATAATTTCTTTATTTCTTCATGCATATCCCTTGTCATGTGCTTTGCCTCCATGTCTTCTATTTCCTTGCATTTTGTTTCAATCCACTGTTCTCTTGCTTGTCAGCACATAGTATGTATTTCGTTGTTATTGTTTTATATTCTAGAGTGTTTCTGCTCTCTTTGTTTCTGCCATTTTATTCAAAATATCATCATCCAAATTTGATTTTTCTTAAACTCTTTTTTAGGTAAATTTGTATTTGCTGGTTTTATGCTTGTTTTTAAACGTTCTCATTTTGTGCTTACTTTTCTATCTGGGTTTTCTCTTCTGTATTGTCCCATGTTTTCTGTCAGTCACTGGTCATACTTATTTTTAACATAGATAAGATAGTTTTGTTTTATTTCTGGCTGTTTCAGTGCTGATATATCTATCTGGGGTTCCTCTTTTCTTCTGTTTCCTGTTCTTTTCAGCTTTATGTTTACTTTGATAACGATCGGATTGTGATCAGAATTTATGTCAGCGCCAGGATGTGTCTTTGCTCTTGTGACACTGTTCTTAAATCTTATGTTTTATCATGATAAAGTCAATTTGATTTCTTGTTACATCTCCTGGGCTTTTCTGTGTGTATAGTTTCCTTGGTGGTGTTCAAAAAAGGTGTTACATTTAACCAGCTGGTTTTCTTCACAGAACTGGATAAGTTTGTCTCCTCTATCTTTTCCCTAATCCATACTGTCCTACTATTTTCTTGAATTTTCCCTTTCCTATCTTTGCATTCATATCACCCAATTAACATTTCCATTTCAGTAGGTTGTTTTGGTAGAAGGTCTTTATGACATTGATGCAGATGTTTGGAGATATGAAAGAAGCTGGTTCTCTTCAGATTATTATTTTTATTGAGCTGTGTAAAGTTTGACATGTGTTGGATGATTTGACATTCATAGTAGCTTCTCACTGTGAGCAAACACCTTTTCCTCAGGTCTGTCGTCAAGGGTGCAGATGTTGGTGTATCTCTCCATTGCCTGGATTGGAATGGTTTTAATCTCTCTAGTGATTAATCTAAAGCATTCATTTTGCTGATATTCTGTGTTTGTTTTTGATGCTGTGGCCCAGGCTGACATGTCATATTCAAGTACAGGCCAAAGTGTGCCTGTATAGACTTATTTAAGTACGCTGGTATTTGCCCCCCAACATGTACCGGCCAGTTTCTTCATAAGGGAGAGCTTCCTTGTTGCTCTTTGTTGTAGCGATTTTAGGTGTGGCTTCCAGGTGAGTCTCTTATCCATCGTGACTACAAGATATGTTGGGTTCTCGTCATATGGAAGTTCTCTTCCATTTATTTGTTATGGAACCATTTCTTGCAGATTCAGACTTTACCAAGTGATTTGTATTATATATATATATATATCTGTAGAAGTGTTGATTTTTGCTTTAATGGCCTCTGCTGGAGAACCATTTGGATCAGTCATATTTCCATCATTTAGAAGCTTATGGCCTTCTTTATGTCTTCCTTAATTTGATCTTTCACAATTGATTTTTAGCTCCTTTTCTGCTGGCTGTATGGGATGATTTGTGAACCTGGTCTATTGAGAATTTCCTAAAAAATGTCCATCCACCTCTTCAATTGCTTTAGCAAATTTCTGATCAATGTTCCATTCTTGGCTTTGATAAGGCCATTTGCATGATAATAATATGCTGTTGGCTTCTTTGTACTGTTGTACGGGTCTCATATTTCTTTTGGCAGTAGTTTCCACTGCCTCTCTTGCCAATACCTCAGTATATTTTTTCTTGTCTCTTTTGATATTTCTTTTTTCAATCTCTTTGTTCACTTTTAAGACTTAGGAACATCTAAAAAATCGTGATGAGCATTTATTAACGAATACAACATTAAAATTATTTATTTTCAGTTTGACACTTTGTAGTTGGACCTGAAACTGTCAAAAAATGAATCATCATGATGAAACAATGCAGATAAAACAGGAGCTAGATCATGATGCATGTGAAGTTTTTCTTTTAAAACTATAATTGTAATAAAAGTTTATATATTTATATTTATAAGCTACTTGGCCTAATATGAAAGACAGAAAAACCACATGAAATGTCAGTCAGTAGGAAACATACTTTCCTTTTGAAATCTAATGGATGGGTGTGAAAAAAACTCGAAAAAAGGTGATTCGTCTTACGAGGACAAAAGACAAAGAAAGTAGAAATCTAAGCATTATGGATAGAAATTGTGTGCTAGTTATAATGTTATGCCAGTGTCATATCACTTCTTTGTCCTTCCCATATACATGATTAATTCTGTTTTTTGTCAAACTGTTTAAATGCATTGTTTGTTTAAGCCCTATAAAATCTGCTGCTGTCTTAACTCAGCCAATCACAACTTCACCAAAATATAATTTGTCAGTATTTTTCATTGTACCCAATGTCTGTTTTCATTGCTGACAAAGCAGCTTCATGAAATAAATAAAAGTTATTCTTCAACTGACTCTACAAAACCCCTGTAATAAATGGTTGTCAGTCATATCATGTCAAACTGTTGACACTAATATGTGGTTGTTGGATGTATCATGTCAAACTGTTGACACTAGTATGTGGCTGTTGGTCTTATCATGTCAAACTGTTGACACTAATATGTGGTTGTTGGCTGTATCATGTCAAACTGTTGACACTAATATGTGGCTGTCAGTCAGTTCATGTCAAACTGCTAACAATAATATGTGGCTTTTGGTCGTATCAGGTCAGACTGTTGACACTAATATGTGGTTATTGTATGTGGCTGTCGGTCATATCATGTCAAATTGTTGACACTAATATGTTACTGTCGGTCATATCATGTCAAACTGTTGACACTAATATGTGGTTGTTGGCTTTATCATGTCAAACTGTTGACACTTATATGGGGTTGTTGGCTGTATCATGTCAAACTGTTGACACTAATATGTGGCTGTCGGTTGTCTCATGTCAAACTGTTGATACTAATATGTGGCTGTTGGTCTTATCATGTCAAACTGTTGACACTAATATGTGGTTGTCAGCTGTATCATGTCAAACTGTTGACACTAATATGTGGCTGTCAGTCATATCATGTCAAACTGCTGACACTAATATGTGGCTTTCAGTCATATCATGTCAGACTGTTGACACTAATATGTGGTTATTGTATGTGGCTGTTGATCATATCATGTCAAACTGCTGACACTAATATGTGGTTATTGTACATGGCTGGTACAGTATCATGTCAAACTGCTGACACTAGTATGTGGTTATTGTATGTTGCTGTCGATCATATCATGTCGAACTGCTGACACTAATATGTGGTTATTGTATGCGGCTGGCTGAAGTATCATGTCAAACTGCTGACACTAATATAAGATTATTGTATGAGACTGACAGACGTATCATGCCAAACTGCTGACACTAATATGAGATTATTGTATGAGACTGACAGACGTATCATGTCAAACTGCTGACACTAATATGAGGTTATTACATGCGACTGGCAGACGTATCACATCAAACTGCAGATACTAATATGAGGTTATTACATAAGACTGACAGACGCATCATGTCAAACAAAACTGCTGACACAAATATGAGGTTTTTACATGAGACTGACAGACGTATCATGTCAAACTGCTGACACTAATATGAGGTTATTACATGAGACTGGCAGACGTATCATGTCAAACTGCTGACACTAATATGAGGTTATTACATGAGACTGGCAGACGTATCATGTCAAACTGCTGACATAAATATGAGGTTATTACATGAGACTGACAGATGTATCATGTCAAACTGCTGACACAAATATGAGGTTATTACATGAGACTGGCAGACGTATCATGTCAAACAAAACTGCTTCAGAAACTACCAGAGAAGCACATACATGCTGTCATACAGGCTCGTCTAGTGGGGCCAGCATCAGTGGTGGTTGTATGCTCCATTACAAGTAAAAATGTTCAAGAAGAATTTTAATGACTAGTAAAACTATTTTTTCTTTTTCCAGACTACAAGAACTTTGGAATCAAAGATCCCATTTCTGGGTGAAATAATAAAACAGGAAATAAAATCAGATTGTGAAGTAAGTACTTTTGTTACTAAATTATTAATACATTCTCACAATGTCTTATATAATTAGAGTTAACAGAACCAACAAAACATATGGAGCTGATGTTATATCTGTCACTTAACTTTTTGACTGCTAAATGTGAAGAGCTTCATGATTTGTGTATTCAACTGTGCAGTGTGACGAAGTACATTATGATGATCATTCAAGCAGTATGCAAGCTTTAGTACTGTCATATAAGTTTTAGCTGAACAGTCAAGGAGTTAATACAAGCAGTATTGTATTTTTTTGTCTTTGCCCAGATACCATATAGTGTTTTATATTTTATTAAGTAGCAAGAGACACAATTAACTTTTTAAGGTCTTATGTAACTGAACTTAATCCAGTGTACCTCACAATAACTTTCAGTTGCAGGAAAAAAGTTACTTTTAGGCCTAACAGTAAGATAAAATCGAATGTGAATATGATAAATTATGAAATGTTTAGAAAGTAGTAGGAAAAGTTATTATTGTTGTCTAACCTGACATTGATTTTTACGTGAGATCCCCTTGTTTCTGCAAATACTCTCCGATTTCGGAGGTACATTACAGCTGGTTCAAACCACCAATCTCATGGTACACTCCTTCATTTCTGTTAATCCAGTCCAAATCCCGGTCGACGAAAAATCCTCAAATGCCGTCACCCGGGTTTGATCCTGGATCACCCGGTCGCCAGAGCGGTGTGGTAACCACTACGCTAGCGCGGCTCCCTAGAAAGTAGTAGGAAGTATTGTCTGGTTGTGGACCTTGTTTCTTCTTGTTACTTCAACCACCTTCATTAGATCTCATTTCTGAGGTTTGGAGCTGGCTTTTTGTGGGTTGTGGTCATTACGCATGAATCTCATCCATAAGACAAGACTGGGACATAGGTTGAGCAGTCTACAGCCATCTTCATCTTCTTGCCAACTTCTCTTTTGCTGAGGAAGCCTACTAAAAATAAATAGATGCAGAGATCAAAACACCAGGCTTGCAAAAAATTAAAAAATGAAGCAACAAAAAGAGAAAAAAGCACTATGATGTTACAAATCCAGTTTAGTGTTTAAAATAGGATCACAAATTCTCACAGATACACTAATTATAACCAAAAGTGCCCACTTCAGGTCCAGTTGAATGAATGATCAAGTCACAAAATAAAAAAATAAAAAAGAATTAACTCTTACAGGACGACAAGCCAGTTATATTGGTCGATATTTCTAGCCTCTAAAGACGGGAGACCAGTAATCTTGGCTCATGGGTTTGAACTAAGTTTTTGTTTCATTTCATCCCAGTTAGAAGTTTTCGATGACTGGGAAGCGGAAGTATAGCCATGTTTATTATTATTTCTAAAGCGGGAGAGTTATAGCGTCACTCTTTCTATTAATTTCAAAACGATTCCGATTGCATCCTCGTGTTTTTTTTACAAAATTTGGGTTACCCATTTTCGATACATATTTTCGAAGGCATCTAATTCATCTTCTCAAAAGCGACCTGCTCATTTAAGTGCTCAGCAGGCCCTTAGTTTGCTAGAAAATTTCAGCGAAGATGAGGACGGCTATAGCAGTAGTGATTTTAATGCTAATTCGATGAATAATTCGTCTTTCAGTGATGTCGATTCAGAGAATGAAGGTAGGCCTATTATGTTAGAAAGAGTGGGCGTGGTTCTATCACCTAACTTTGATTCTTCAACATCAGACCCAGTAGGACCTAATTTAGTTTTACAAGAAGGGGAAAGACGAAAACAGGAGTGTGTCAGAAATATAGAACTAACAACGAATAGCTTTAGATTTCAACCTAAAGACGGAAGAGCAGTGGGTGTGTCCGCAAATTTAGGCCTAAATGAATCATCTACCCCGATCCAGTGTTTTGAAAGCCTTGTATCATCAGCTGTAAGGGAGGAAATTTTAAAAAGCATAAACTGCTTTGCAGAAATTGAAGTACAGAAGCATACATGGAAAGTAGTTAGAGTATAAACTTGATGTGTGGTTTATTTCCAAAATGGATATAGTTTACAGTGATTTCTATATTGGATGGTGGATTATTTTCAATTGGTAGGCCCTAAGTCTGATATGTTTGTTTTGTTTTTTGTTTAGTAAAATATTTTTCTGTCTCATCTTTAACTACTTTATATTCATAAAAATTTTCACAATCTTCATTCATTTTCCTTTTTAAATATCTATAACATGACTATATTCAGTTAAAAACTTTGAAATAACTGACTCTTACATGGTAACACTATATGCAAAACCTATGCCGCAGAAAATTTGTGACAAAAGAGTGTCTTTCCTTTTCTTGAAGCCAATTGAAAAGTAGTTAGAGTATAAACTTGAACCATATGTATTTTATTTCCAAAATGAATGTAGTTTACAAATATTTGTATCTTGGATAACATAAATGATGCATTAGCTATCTTGAGTGGGTAATTCTGATTTTTTTTTTTTTTTTGGTCAAATTTATTTTCCCAGTCTCCAACTATTTTATACTCATAAAAATTTTTTTTTAAATTATAAACTGAACATATTCAGAATTCTCATCCATTTTCCTTTTTAAATATATATAACATGACTATATTTGTTAAAAACTTTGAAATAACTGACACTTATATGGTAACAGTATATAAAAAACCTGTGCCGCAGAAAATTAGTGACAAAAGAGTGTCTTTCCTTTTCTTGAAGCCAATTGAAAAGTAGTTAGAGTATAAACTTGAGCCATATGTATTTTATTTCCAAAATGAATGTAGTTTACAATTATTTGTATCTTGGATAACATAAATGATGCATTAGCTATCTTGAGTGGGTAATTCTGATATGTTTTTTATTTTTTTTGTCAAATTTATTTTCCCAGTCTGCAACTATTTTATACTCATAAAAATTTTTTTAAAATTATAAACTGAACATATTCAGAATCCTCATCCATTTTCCTTTTTAAATATATATAACATGACTATATTTGTTAAAAACTTTGAAATAACTGACACTTACATGGTAACACTATATGAAAAATCTGAGTCGCAAAAAATTCCTTGCATAAAACATGGGAAAACCCCTACGTCCTGAAAGAGAAATAAAAAAATAAATAGATGCAGAGATCAAAACACGAGGCCTGCAAAAAATTAAAAAATGAAGCAACAATAAGAGAAAAAAGCACTATGATGTTACAAATCCAGTTTAGAGTTTAAAATAGGATCACAAATTCTCACAGATACCCTAATTATAACCAAAAGTGCCCACTTCAGGTCCAGTTGAATGAATGATCAAGTCACAAAATAAAAAAATAAAAAAGAATTAACTGTTCATTTCTATCCTATAGAAGCTGAATGTGAATATTCAATAACTTTCAAACGTCTTTCATGACCCAAAAAAAAAATGATTTTTACAGATAATGTCTTTTCAGAAATTTTCCAGCTTTGAGACTGAAACTCCAGTTGAATAAATTAAGCACAGTGTGCTTTCTGTTTGATTACATTCATAGCAAGTGCCAAAATCTTTATCAGTCTCAGCAACATCTTTCCATTGTTGAACGGATGGTTGAAAATGAAGGCTCTTATCCATTTAGGCTGTACGTTAGAGTAGAGTCTCTTATTAAGTAAGGTTATCATCTATTTGTAATAGTTTGTTTTTTTACACTAGCATACAAATGTTAAAAGATCTTTTAAAGAAAGGTGTTTGTGCATGTAGGACTGCTCCTTGGAGATTTCAATGCCAGAATTGGCAATGACCATACAAGATGGAGTGGAGTTATCAGAAGATTTGAAGAAGATACACTAAATGACAATGGAAAGTGACTCCTTACATTCTGTACTGAGCAAAACCTTGTCATTACAAACACAAAGTTCTCCCATAAGTTCATACATGCATACACCAGATATGAACCAACAAATAATGAGAAATCAGTCATCGATTATGCCATTGTTAGGAAGAGCTCATTCAAGTATGTGCGGAATGCTAGTCTGGAGAGGGTCAGAGATTGGAAGTGATCACTACCTGCTGACAGTTAGAGGAACAACTGAAAGAGTTGCTCGACCTAGGCATTGCCCACCATCATGCAAGAAAATGCATAATCAAGCAGGAGAGATTAGAACTGAGGCCTACAAGCTAAGAGAGCTAGAAGTTAAGACCAGGCATCAGGGGCTTATTGCTGCAGCAGAGAGAAACATAGAAGAATGTCCTGATTACTTGGAAACCCCCCGTCTGAAATTCAATGACATCATAAAAGCATCTGCTGCAGAAGCTTGAGGTGAAGTCTAATTTGGGAAGAAGGGAAAGAGGACACCTTGGTGGACAGAAGAAGTTAAAGAGAAAATAAGAGAAAAGAAAAAAGACACAGAAACAATATTTGGATGGGTTTGAAAAAAAATTGAAAAAAAGGTGATTCGTCTTACGAGGAAAAATTTTTCCTCGTAAGACAAATCACCTTTTTTCGATTTTTTTTCAAACCCATCCATTGTACTCCACGTCTTACCGCAGTTCCCCTCAACTTCCTAGAAACAATATTTAGAAGCTAAAACCAAAGTAGATAAAAACAAATAAATATAGAGAATATGTGATACTCAGAAGAGAAGTAAAGAACAAGGTACTAGCAGCAAAACAGAAGTCCTGGGAAGAATTTGGAGAAAAGCTAGAGAAAGATGCTCAAGAAAACCAGACATTGTTTTACAAGACCCTAAAAAACATGAGGAAGGAAAAACAGTGCCCTCTTTAATTAATAAAAGACAAGCAAGACAAATTGTTTACTACCCCAAAGGAAGTAATGGAAAGACAATCAGACTATTTATCAGAGCTCCTTGGAGGTGAGCAAGGTAAAGCCCCAGCAATGATAAACAATCATAGAAGAGGTAATCAATGGTGGTGAAGATGGCATCAAGATGGAAGAACTGAAGGCAGCACTGGAGAAAATCAAGAGGGGCAAAACAGCAGGACGGGATGGTAAAACACCAGTGTGTGTGTGTTTAACAAATTTAATAATATTTTACCTAAAACCTATGCAAAAAAAAAAACCAAAAAAACCTTAAAAAGTCAAGAATTGAATAGAGTTAATGACAGGAATAGATTACAGCAGATATATTTACCGTACTTTTTGACTTTTCATTGTGTTAATATTTTATTACAGACTGATTGTGGAAATGGCTGTGCTGATATTCAAAAACAGAATACTATTTCCTTGAGAGTGCCAGAAATAAAAAGAGAAGTACATCCAGGCTTATGTCAACGTGGAGCTGACCCAGCTCTAATGGGTACCCTCCAAAGACGGCAAGCATCTGCCTGAATGGTGAGTGGACACCTGTCAGTGTACAGGGAAAAAAGGAATACTCACGTAAAAATCAGTCTCAGGTTCAATATACTAACCAGAGATTCTCGCCAACTCCGCCTAGGCCGGTCCCAAGCCCAGCTGAAAAAGGAGGAGGACGGCCTGCATGGAGGCCATAAGGAGGCAGCCTCTCCACCATGCAAAAGCACAACAGGCCAATCACCTGTTTGCTTTAAAACATGATTACACGAAATACAAGAGAGAAAACCAGAATGATTCTAAAGATGACGAACTGGAATGGACTACGACTTATGGAACTTGGAACACAAGAAGTATAAATGGGAAACAAGAGGAGATGGTGGAAGAGATGAGGAAAGCAAAACTAGAAATCCTGGCTATTATGGAAACAAAGAAAATGGGACAAGTAGTCATTGATCTCGATGGCAACACACTGCTCTACAGTGGTGTACCCACATCTGAAAGAGCTAAAGGGGGCGTGGGTCGCATTGTGGCCAAAAACCAGAAAGATAGTATCAATGGATGGAACTTTGTCTCGTAGCGCATTATGGTTGTAAAACTAAAAGAAGGAGAAACCATAATCAACCTGGTCATAGTGTATGGGCCAAATGAGGATGCGAGAGCAGAGGTCAAGGAGGAATTCTTCGAGCTGCTTCAAAGAACAGTGGATGACTGCCTAGATGAAATTATCATGCTCGGAGATTTCAATGCCAGAGTTGGAAATGACCATGCTAGATGGGGTGGAGTTATCGGAAGATATGGAGAAGATACTCTCAATGACAATGGAAAGCGACTCCTTAGATTCTGCAGTGAGCAGAATCTGACCATTACCAACACAAAGTTCCCTCATAAGCCCATACATGCATACACTAGGTGTGAACCAACAACGAATGAGAAATCAGTGATCGACTATGCCATTGTTAGGAGGAGCTCATTCAATTATGTCCGGGATGCTAGAGTCCGGAGGGGGCCAGAGATTGGAAGTGATCAATACCTGCTTACAATCAAAAGAACAACTGAAAGAGTTGCTCAGCCTAGGAACTGCCCAGCATTATGCAAGAAACCAAGTAAACGAACGGAAGAAATGAGCATTAAGACCGACAAACTGAGAGAGCCAGAAATTAAGACCAGATATCAGGGGCTTATTGCTACAGCAGTGAGAAACACAGAAGAATAACCTGATGACTTGGAAACCCTGTGGCTTAAATTCAAGGACATCATAAAGACAGCTGCTGCAGAAGCATGTGGTGAAGTCCGACTTGGGAACAAGAGAAAGAGGACACCTTGGTGGACAGAGGAAGTCAAAGAAAAAATAAGAGAGAAGAAAATGGCATGGAAACAATACTTAGGAGCTAAAAACACAGCAGGACAAATAGAGAAATATAGAGAATATGTGATACTCAAAACAGAAGCAAAGAACGAGAACTGAAGGCAGCACTGGAGAAAATCAAGATGGGCAAAGCAGCAGGGCATGATGGTATAATACCAGAAATGGTTAAGTACA
The DNA here is from genome assembly GCA_024509875.1 of Oreohelix idahoensis. NCBI lineage: Eukaryota > Metazoa > Mollusca > Gastropoda > Stylommatophora > Oreohelicidae > Oreohelix > Oreohelix idahoensis. Next base: position 641,648 of record JAMPIV010004476.1, read on the forward strand.
TGGGAGCATCAGGCGACCTATTACTCTAAAGGGTCCTACAGGCAGCATGGTGCAACAAGACCATACCAAAGGACTGGGAGATTGCCATCATAACACCAATTTTCAAAAACGGTGACAATTGACAATGTGGAAACCATAGAGGCATATCCCTTCTCAGTGTCCCTGGTAAAATCTACTCTAGAATCCTAGAGCAGAGACTCCGACGCCTAGCTGAGCCACATTGGATGAGGTCCAGTGCGGATTCCGAGCAAACCGAAGTACTCAAGACCTAATCTTCACACTCAGACAGCTGAGTGAAAAGGCCCTTGAGTATAAAAGTGAGATCCATCTTTGTTTCATAGATCTGGAAAAGGTGTTTGACAGGGTCCCCTGGAGCAAACTTTGGGAATGTTTGGCAAGGAAGAACATTCCAGCACCTCTGATTCATGCTATACAGAGCTTCTACAAGTCTTGCAGAAATTATGTGAGGACAGCAAACCATAAGTCAGAAGTGTTCAGGACCACCAATGGTGTAAGACAAGGTAATATCCTGTCACCTTATCTTTTCATACTCCTCATGGACGATGTTATCAAGTCATGTAAGGAGAGAACAAGAAAGTATTCAGTGGGGTACTGGAAGATGAGACAGGTATGTATTTCAAAGCTGGCACTTTCTGATGATGTTGCCCTGATTGCTAAATCTGAGGCACATCTCCAATCCAACCTGCAAGCCTGGAAGGAAGAGCTGGAGAAGAGAGGGATGGTCATTAGCAGCTCTAAAACAAAATCCATGGTGATATCACGAGAAGAAAGAAGGCATCAGATTAAGCTGGGAGAACAGGTCCTGGAGCAGGTCGACCACTTTAAATATCTCGGAGCTATTATAGACCAAAAAGGGAGGCATCAAAGAAGAGTTGGTTACTCGAAAAGCAGCAGCTGGGAGACTTTTTCAGGCCATAAATCGAGGATTCCTCAGCAAGAGAGAGGTTAGTAAGAAAACGAAGATGGCTGTATACTGCTCCACCTATGTCCCAGTCTTGACATATGGATGCGAGTCATGGGCTATGACTACAACCCATAAAAGCCAGATCCAAACCTCAGAAATGAGGTATCTGAGGAAGGTGGTTAAAGTAACAAGAAGAGACACGGTCCGCAACCAGATGATACGTCAAGGCCTAAAAGTCCACCCCCTGCAGACCCTAGTAGAACAGTCCCAATTAAGATGGTTTGGCCATGTCTGCAGAATGGGAGAAGATCGGCTACCATGACAAGCATGGGAAACAAAGAGCCAGGGATCCAGACCCCCAGGATGACCCAGAGTCCGCTGGGAGGACAACATTAGACAATCTTTGAAGGACCGAGGACTAGAATGGAACCAGGCCAGGAGGAAGACAGCCGATAGGATAGTCTGGCGCTCTCTCTTCCAAACCTCTACACCTCACGGTAGAAGGGGAAAGACTAAGTAAGTAAGTAAGTAAGATTTTCGCCTCGAGTAATAAATAGCGGGCGTACGTTAAAAAAAATAATATTATATAACCTAAAATTGCATAAGGACTTTAGGAACACCCTGTATATTTTCTTGGAGAAGAGTACTGGAAACAGAGGTGAAAATGATGAGGAAAACATGGAAAGAACTTGAGCGGATGGCACAGGACAGGAGGACTTGGTATGTGTTTGTTGGAGGCCTATGCTCCTTGGGGAGCTAAAGGGTATTGATTGATTCTTCTTCTTCTTCGTACACTCTCAGACGTCCACTTGAATGTTCTCAAAGAAAGCAGTAGTCAGTTTGAGGCTAATTGAATCCCCGTAAAGTTTTTCCACGAAAGGAGCTGGCGTCGGCCATATGCACTTTCTCTGTACCACATATAAGGGGCAACTTTGAAGCAGATGTTCAGCAGTCATTTTATCAGTGCCACAGTTACACTGATTGATTGATTGATTGTTATGTTCTAAATTAGTAAGAATGCACTTTTATTTAATGTTCATACTGAACAACTGCTGAAAATAGTATATTCTTACCAAATATTTGCAACCAATGTCATTATTAACTAACACACAGTTTAGACACATTTTCTTGTTAATTTTTTTTCTATTTGATAAAGAAAATAAAAATAATTTACAGACTATATCCTATATATTCTTTGTATTTTTTGTGTGTCTAATTTAATTCAAATTTTATACTACATTAGCTGATCTGTTACCACTAGGTATATTTTTTAACGGATCATCTACCATATATGGTTATTGTTTGTTATGAAATTATACGCATGTTCATAACTGCTTTACTTGTTTTGCTAATATGTGTTTATATAAGTTCTCATTTATTTGAATGCACTTTTTATCAGCTGTTATTTAGTTTGCATTCATATACTCATATACAGTGTAATCTTACTAAATCTTAGCTTTCAATATCATTATTAATGACCATAAAACATAGCAAATTGCAGTCAATTGTCAAGCAGTGTTTTATATATATGTGAAATATTTAATTTTCCAATGTAAAACTAAAAACATAATAATGTCTTAGCTGAACAGGGTATTTCCCTTACAATCAGTATTTAAAAAATATCATAAAAAATGGTTTTGCTTGTTTTTAATTAAAAATTGCATTGAGATTTGAAGATCTAACTCTGGTAGAATTGAGAAATTAATGTCGATGTAGACAGACTTCAGTATCAAGTGAAATCTGAATAGATAAACAAATAATTAAATAATGAACAAAGCAGTAATGAAATAAAAAGAAACATATATTGTGATTAAATAGAAAAATGTTGGGATAAGTAGGTCTAGGAGCACGCAAAAAAAGAACAGTGAAAAACATTGCGGTGGAATCTCACATGGAAAAGAACAAACACACACTACATGTAAAGGGGAGAAAATTAAGCCAGAAAGGTTTAATCCTGAAGGCTCATATTTAGCTTGACAGTAAAATAATGGTTCTCTCCCCCCTCCCCCTTCCATGCTTCAGTGAGCATGTAAGAGAATCCTTTACCCCTTGCTGTTTCCTAAGATAAATACTGGACACACAAGAACTAATAGGTAAATTATTCTGTCTGTTTGGCTGCATGTTTCTTAATTTTGTGAAGTACTTCTTGATTTTTTTTAATATATACAGGGTGTCCCAAAAATCCTTGTGCTGTTTTAACTTATTTACTATTAAACCTGCACAAAGACTTTTGGGACACTCTGTATAAACACACATGTAAACAACAAGCATAACAGTTGATAACTGCTGCTCATGCGTATAATTTCAAAACAAAAGGAACCAGATAATCCATTAAAAAAATACATGATTGGCTGATATAGTATAAAATGTTAATTAAATGAGACAAAAAGTAAAGAATATATAGGATTTTTCCAGTTGATTCCCTGAGTTTCCCTGCAACTTCACGGGCGACCACTCTAATTTCTTGTTGATGAAAATAGCATATTAAAGTATATCATCTGTAAAATATCTAATGTCCTGCTTAAAATTTGTCAGCCTCAGAAGTATAAATCTTAGAATTTTCATCAAGCCCAGTATTAAGTGCATTTCTTACTAACTCGACTTAATGTTTTTACAGTTCAGAAATGCATTCTTGTCACTGATATTAGCTGTTCTTCTGTTGAAGACTATTTTGTATATTTCAGAAACACATTCTGGTAACCAGTATCAGCTTTACTTTTTTCAAAGTGAAGTCTTGTACAACCACATGAAAAAATGTGACAAGAAGAACTGCAGCCTTATAAAACATTGTACTCTTCAAGAAGTGTTGCCTCAAGACATGAGGAATAATATGAAGGAAACTACAGTGGATAAAGAAGATTTTAGTTTTGTGGAAGCAACAATAAGTGATAAGACTAAGTCAAGACCGGCAGGTACAGGAAAGTCAGAGAGCTTCATATATTGTAAAAACATAGCTGCAAACATTTGTGAGACAGACACTGATTATAAAGTGACTTTATCTACAGACATTTGTGAGACAGAAACTGATTATAAAGTGACTTTATCTACAGACATTTGTGAGACAGACACTGATTATAAAGTGACTTTATTTACAGACATGTGTACAGCCCATACAGATTATAAAGTAGTTTCACCAACAGATGTTTTTGAGACAGATTATACAATAGTTTTACAAAATGAAGAAAGACCATACAAGTGTGATGTAGAATTGGCCAAGAAAGGTAATTTACAACATTATAATAGAAAATGTGCAGGAGAGCAGGTTAACAGCATTAATGATTGTGCCACAAAGTTGGGCTGTAAAAGCAAGCTTCAGAAAGATGACAGAGCACCTACAGATTTGGGTCCTCTGATCTGTGATGTTTGTGGTTTAGGATTTACCTGCAAAAGGAGTCTAAGGAAACATGCCAAAATACACACAAGAGGGAAACCTTATAAATGTGAAGAGTGTGGTGCAGGATTTGCTACAAAACGTGATTTGCAAATCCATGAAAGAATGCACACAGGAGAAAAGCCCTACGAGTGTGATGACTGTGGTGTAAGATTTGCTCATAGAAGTCACTTAAACTGTCATAAAAGAATACACACAGGAGAAAAGCCTTACAAATCTGACATTTGTGGCATCAGAATTGCTTGGAAAAGTTATTTAAAACAACATATAAGAACACACACAGGAGAGAAGCCTTATAGTTGTGATATTTGTGGTGCAGTATTTTCTCGTAAACACCACTTATGTTGTCATAAAAGGATACACACAGGAGAAAAGCCTTACAAGTGTGATGTTTGTTGTGAAAGATTTTTTCGAAACAGCCTCTTACAGCATCATAAAAGAACATACACAGGAGAAAATCTTTGCAAACCTATTAATTGTGGTGTAGGATCTGTTCATAACAACCACTTACAGCTTCATAAAAGAACACGCACAGAAGTGAAGCTTTACAAATGTGATGACTGTGGTGTAGGACTTGCATATAAACTATTTGAGGTTGCCGATTCCTGTTATAAACTGTTTGTGGTTGCCGAGTCCTGTTATAAATTATTTGAGGTTGCCAATTCCTGTTATAAACTATTTGAGGTTGCCAATTCCTGTTATAAACTATTTGAAGTTGCCAATTCCTGTTATAAACTATTTGAGGTTGCCAATTCCTGTTATAAACTATTTGACGTTGCCAATTCCTGTTATAAACTATTTGAGGTTGCCAATTCCTATTATAAACTATTTGAGGTGCCGATTCCTGTTATAAATTCTTTGAGGTTGCTGATTCCTGTTATAAACTATTTGAGGTTGCCAATTCCTGTTATAAACTATTTGAGGTTGCCAATTCCTGTTATAAACTATTTGAGGTTGCCGATTCCTGTTATAAACTATTTGAGGTTGCCAATTCCTGTTATAAACTATTTGAGGTTGCCGATTCCTGTTATAAACTATTTGAGGTTGCCAATTCCTGTTATAAACTATTTGAGGTTGCCGATTCCTGTTATAAACTATTTGACTATATTGTGTAGTTCTCTAGATCTGTCTAGTGGGGCATGGAACCAGCACTCTAGTTGTTATACAGGCCTGCATTAACTCATAGGCTCCTCATGCAGTAAATAATGCAACATTGTCTCCAGGACACTTTCACCAAGCATGTGCATGCTACTTACAGCAGTGGTGTCTGTGGCAATCAGTTTTACAAGATGGGCTTGCCAGGATTCATCAAATTCTGTGCTAAATGCTGCAGTGTTGTTGAGTATATCTTGGAGCACATTCGGCCTCGGGTAATATTTAATCATTTTTAATTTTGAAAATCTTTTCACTGATGGAATTGTGGCTGAAATTGTCCAGAATATGCATAGAATAAAAAATAACAAATTGCAGAATTATTCATGAATGATAACTTAGATAACTGTTTGAGATAAGAAATGGAATGTGATAGATAAGAAATGGAATGTGATAGGGTGCCACTTGTCACCAATGGGTTGAACATGCATTGGAGAAATATTTTGATATCATTAACAGGCAGACTTGTTCAGTAATCTCCAGGGCAGGAGATGTAGATGCAGACCAAAAAACACATGAAGAAGAGAGATTGAGAAAAAATACAACTGATGAGTGTGATAAGAGGTTTTGATGTTACTAATACAGGCTATCCTGGACAAATAGATGTATCAGAGGATACCAGGATAGTGCCAGATAAGCGACTGGTCTTATAAGAAATACCCCCTTCTCTGAAAAGAGCAAGGGTGTATAGACAATCAAGGTGAGGTCAAGCTATGTAAGTTCCCAGAGTAAGGAATGATGATGATGAAATTCTCTGGGTCCCTATCAGCTACTCCTTGAGATCTCACCAAGAGTAGGATATCTGTGTGGTGTTATTTGGCAAAGTGTCTAGGGTAATGTATTCTAACAATTTAAAATTTCAAACAGAACTTTAACTTTAATGAAAAGTAAGTAAGCAAGACTGTCTGAAAAAAAAAAATATATATATATATATATATATAATTTAATGGTACTGAACCCCAATCTTTTTGGGTCAGTACTTTTCTTTTCAAAATCAAGAACTTTATATTTACAAGAGAAAATAAATAACTTGGAAATTCTGTTCCATTATTATAACTTTGTCACAATAAAATCTGCACACACACAGTTCCAGTTAAAACTAATTCTACTGCTGTTGGTTCTACACTACAGGGTCTGCTATTGTCATCATTCTAAATGGTAAGTTTTTCGGTGGAAGAGCTTTGGATGAGTCGTCATTTGCCGTACTAACGGACTTATCTTTATTATCGTACTGCTGCTGTTCTGATGATAATAGTCAGGAGCACCAACATGTGACTCCTGGCTGAAGAAAAGGGGTCTAGAAATAGGCAAACGAAATTATTTGTCTTACCCTCAAGTAAAGAATATTCCCACTCACAAGCTGACAGGCAGTAAAGGGCTCTAGCACTGAGCTCGCAGTACAGACGGAAAAGGCTTGTCCTTCTGTCTCTTTCAGTATGTCAGCTCGGCATGGAAGCTTATGGTTTAATGGCGGAACTTACAAGAAGTTGTTAATTTTTATCAAACTACACCCAACCAATCAGAAGACGAGTCAAAAAGGTTAACTATTTTTGAGACTATAAACTTGGGCGGTTCTAAGTGTGTTTGTCTAATCTGACCAAATTTGAAAATATTATATCATAGTTATTTGTGGACCGACTTTAATTATAAAAAGTGATAATTAAACGGCCAATTATTCTCTATCATTCTATATAGTTTTCCCTTAGTTATTCCTTTGCATTCAAATATGGGTAATTGTTTTGTAATTAATTTATGCCTTACGCTGATGTGAAAATATCACTAAATTAAATTTTTCTATTACCATAAAATTTTATTATGAGGGAATCTCTATATATATATGTTAAGCAATATCAGCGCTATAATTTTGGATATCTCTTTCATTTTAATTATCTTTAGTTATTGAGAAATAAATTATCTAAGTTCAGTCAAAAACACAAAATAGGCATTTATTTCGCGTCAACCAAAATTTTCTTACCACTACAAAGTATGGAAACGATTTGATTGGTTGGTAAATTTTGTACTATGCTCTTCGATAAATATTGGGGTGGGGGTGTGTGTGTGTGTGTGTGTGTGTGTGGGGGGGGGGGGGGGGGTAACTTTTAACTTGTTTCTTAGAAAATTCAAATACTCTAGTTAAATTGTTGGCGGTAAATTTGACTGGGCCTTCAGACAGATTTCAAATACTGTAGTTATTTATAGATTTAGACATATGTTAGTTAGTTTGTTTTGAGCAGGGAATTTGAGCGTGTTGTCACACAGATTCACTTCACTACAATGAGACAGACAAGGAAAGATCTTAAACTTATGGCACATGACAGGGGGACTTGGCACTCCTTTGTTGGAGGCCTATGCTCATTGGGAAGCTAAAGGGTAAATAAATAAACAAACAACACACAAAGGTATTTTATCAGGCACTCAGTGAGAAATAAAGAAGTAGAAGACCAGATAACAGAAAAACAACAGAAGTTCTTCTTCTTTCGTTCGCTTGAAATATATTGTCTGTATCTGCAATGTTGTTTCTTGTATAAACTTCAGTGTCTTTTGTAGTTCATACAGAGGTCTGTATAGTTTTGCTTCCAGTGTTGTTTCTCTGGGCCAGTGGGTTTGCCTCAATATATCATATTCGGGGCAATCTTGGTATGTGCTCCGCAGTCTGGGGTGCCTGTCCACATGTACACATGGCTGAGTTGCCAATCTTGAATTTTGTATACATGTGGCTGCGGAGTTGGTTGTGTCCTGTTCTGAGGTGCAGAATGACAATTTGTTCTGATCTTCCTGGTATTCCACAATGAGACGGTATCCACTGCATGGCGACCCTGCACTGGTTGCACAGTTCAGAAAGTAGGGCTTGTATACCTGAACAACAGAAGTGATAGGCATACCAGGAATTGAACCAGGACCTTCTGAACAGTACCCACTGCTTAGCCACAGGAGCGAATCACCACTATCCACTCTGCCAGCTAAGCATTACAAAAATAATGCTTCACCGACAGCACGTCCCCCCCCCCCCCACGTGACCCGAATATGTACCATAGGACGACCCAGACTAATTATAGATGCAATCACTTCTGCAGTTTCACTATTAAATAGTATAGGCCAGATTACACAAGACAAAGACCTTAATACTGTGTCTAGTAAATGATAGAAGACTGAGAATAAGTAAAGGACAGAATGTAGGTTTCTGGTATTTTATAAACGTATAAACATATAAGGAGGGGGAAACCTGAGGCCTGTAAACAGTAAATAAATAAACAAACAACAGACAAAAGTATTTTATCAGGCACTCAGTGAGGAATACAGAAGTAGAAGACCAGACAACAGAAAAACAACAGAAGTGATAGGCTTACCGGGTAAAGGGCATTGACTGACAAGAAGAGGAAACCCAGTACTTCTCTCATTCAAAGAAAGGTATTTCAGGTCAATTTTCAAAGGCATTCAGAGTATAAAAAAAGTAATATATAATTTGCTTCAGTGCTTCCATTTCCTCAACCAGCGTCTGGCCATCCAAATTTGCTAACTAGACTTGACAAGTTCAGCACATTTTTGTAATCCATCCTTTGGAATTTGGAAAAATTAATAAAATTCATGTTATTCTTAATAATTTTTAATATAAGGAATGCAATCTTTTCTTTGAAGTGAAACATTCGGTAGAGTTATATGAGAAATAAGTGACAATAAGGAGTCATCACAGCGCTATTTTGCAGTGCATCTTAGGTATTGTGTTCGGCGAAAACCCAGCCGGGCGAGGCCGAGGTGAGCCAAACCAGTGGGTCATGTGACTACCAGAAGTCGGCAAAGAAGGCGCAAATTTGGAGAGTGAGAAACTAGCCATGGTCCAGAGAGGACGGATATTTTTTCCCTTTGCCAGCAAGATTGCTGTGTGGTTCATGTTATGGAATATTAACTGAGTGCTTGCCATATCTCGGTCCTGGATGTTAATAACGTGATAATGCTAGAGCAGTGTAGTGTCTAGTTTGCATTATCTACAGGCCATAGATTAATGAGTTGTCAATGATTTGAGTGGTTCATTGTCTCAGTTTTGCGGCTCAGGTGAGCGATATTCATTGCAGCGTTCTCAGTGTAAATCGTACTGACATGGATGATGATGATAGGTTACGCTGCTAAGGCAAGTTTGTAGTGGCATTTCATTATTGTACTTGATGTGTTTATTGGCTGTGTGAGGCCTTAGTATGTTCCCGTGAAAGGTGTTCATTTCTATTGTCAGCCATTGTTGTGTAATATACTCTTGGAAGACAAATCCACACTGCAGTGGTGGAACCAGTGGAGTATTCTCCACGATAACTGGTTCTTGTCAGCTGGGCACTGTATCCAGTTCTGTTGTGAGCCTAAAAGCCGTGGGGCCAATATTTTATAGTATACAAGGCTAGTAGTTTCTATGCACACAAATATATAGAGGTTGTAGCAAAGCATTGTGTACACTTCACCATGTCTTCCAATGTTCAGGGCAGTGTGTTTGTTGTACGGTGTTAGTCAGTAGCAGTGAACTATTGTGGCCAGGTGTTGACCTGTTGCGGTATTTGACCTAGTTTGGTAAGAGTGCACAGTGAAAGTTTATCAGTGTCAATACGGATAATAGTTGACATTTAGGGTGTTCGATGTTGTTTTGGAAATTTCACTTTTGTGCTAGGTTGTTCAAGTATTGATAGAAGAAGGGTCACAAGTGGTAGATTAAAGTTACAGCTGGCATATAGGAGCACAGTTTGATATATTACAAGGCTTACTTTATAGCTAAGTGCTAGGAAGGTGGTGATCCAGACGAAGCAGCAGAGGTTAGTTGTGACAGGTGTCTACAGTTGTTCCATGAGGGTTGCAAAGGAGATTAAAATTTCTTGTGAGGTTGGTAGTATTTTGGCTCTGGTGCCTGACTGTGTTGTGTCAGAAGGAGGAGATTAGATCTTCAAGATTTGTTGATATTAGGAGTGTCACTAGTGGTGTTGGTAGTATGTGGGCTCTGGTGCCTGACTGTGTTGTGTCAGCAGAGGAGATTAGATCATCAAATAGTTGTTGGTATTGGTAGTGTCAGTAGTGGGGTTGATAGTATTTGGGCTCTGGTGCCTGACTGTGTCATGTCGGCAGAAGAGATTAGATCATCAAATAGTGGTTGGTATTGGTAGTGTCAATAGTGGTGGTGGCATCTCAGGGTGTGTGCAACTCCTCTTATTTGGATTATGGTCTGGATCAACGCAACAATCGTTGTACATGTAGCCAATCTGCAGTAGTGTCATCGCTCGTACTGCTCTACCTACCTGGGGAACATTACAGTCCTGTGTTCCGGCTAAGTGCTATCATCATGCCCTACCAATGTGCCGTTCCAGTGGAAGCCTACCCATGTTCCTTTTTTGGCCCTACTACCGCTTGAAGGGATGCCGGTTACCTGCTGATCTGAGTGGTCCTAGAATATACCGTGCTGAAGAGTGAAGACTGCTGGGTTCCTGAAGTGACGTAGTGAAGTGAACTGTGCTGGTATATTTTACGCATCACCGTGCCAAAGGACATATTGTTACTATCTGGCACATAGTCTTGTGAAGAAGACATTATTATTGGATTAATGGTTGTTATTCTTGCTGTGATAACACTGTGAAGAACATTGTGTATGTGTGGATGTTTTCAAGTTTGTGGAGACCTGTGTGTGCTTTCATCTACCATCATCTGTGTCTGAGAAGCTACGTGGAGCTGCATCTCTGGATCATCAGTTAAGTTATTGTTTGTACATCTGTGTATGATTTGTGTATTTTTGTTTTCTTTCTTGTTCTTCCCTTTAAATTTTTTTTCAGTTCCTTCAAATTTTTCTTTTCTATCTATCCATCTGGGACATTTTATCATACAGTCTGGTCTCTTAGATTAGTGGGACATTTCTGTTGGGGTCGTGTTAGGTTAGCATAAAGCAATAAGCTTTTTCGGTGTCAACATCTGTTTCTTGAGGTATTCTTATTTGTTTTTGTGGTTTGTCTTTCCTTTTGTTTTGTTCTTTTTCCTTGCTTTCTTTGGAGAAATTTAGTCTGTGCCTTTATAGGGTGTTGGTTAGTTATGGGGGATCTGTCATTCTGATTTCCTGTCACTTGGGGTCATTATTATTATATCCATAGTAAATCAATGGATATGTTATAGTGTTATTATTGCTTAAATGTTATTTAGTTTATTTTGATTGGTATGATTTAGTTAGTGGCTAGTTAAGGTGATAGCTCTCAGAATTTCATTGTTAAGTGTTGTTGTTTTAGTCTATTGTGTTTAATATTATATTTGTGAATTTAAGGGTGGACGGGTGGCGAGTTTAATTCTTCCTTTTCTTACTTGTGGGAAAAGATTGGATTAGACTGATCCTTTCTAGGGTGTGGCTGCATATGTTTAGTGGTGGAGTCAGGCAGAAGGGTTTCCTGCAACTGCCATACTTAACATTCCAAGCTCAGCTTTTGTTAGTTGTACTGGTGTGGTTTGTATTTACATTGTCTTGTACATTTAGTAATTCTATTGTTGTGTTTAAGTGGAGGAAAGAGATGCTGGAGCTGAAGAGTTAGAGCTCAAAAGGAGAGAGTTCTAATTACAAGAAAAGAAGATAAAGAATTACAAGAAAAGAAGATGAAAGAAGATAAAGAATTACAAGAAGAGAAGATGAAAGAAGATAATGATTTGAAACAGAGAGAGAGAGAGAGAGTCTGAATTACACAAAAAGAGGATAGAGAGTTAGAATTAGAGAAGGAGAGAATGAGAGTAGCTCTAGAGGAGAAGAGGATTGATAAGGAAACACAATTAAAGAGATTAGAAGTGGGTGCGAGTGGTCAGAACTCAACTCCGAGGGAGTCTCATTGTCCCTTTAGGTTGCGTCTGCCGAATTTTTATGAATAAAATTGATAGTTTAGATTTTTTCCTTGAGAAGTTCGAGCCCGAATTCGTGGCCTGGAAGGCTAACAGAGACAAGTGGCCATCTCTGTTATCCACATTGCCAGTGGGGCCTGCGATGGAGATGTTTTATAGCCTCCTGCTGGAAGAGAAGGCGGATTACGACAAGGTGAAGGAACGGTTGCTTTGGAAGTTACGTCTGACAGCTGACAGGTACCGGACGCGGTTTAGAAACACTATGCCAAGTGTGGACCAGGACTTTGAGGACTTCATCTCAAAGATCAAGCTTCTGCTGAATAAATGGATTGAGTTGGAAGGAATAACTAAGGACTTTAATGGCTTGGTTGATCTAATACTATGGGACAAAGTGTTGTCGTCTTGTTCCTCTGAGTTGGTAGAATTTTTCCAAGAACGCCAGCCAAAGGACATTGATTCCATGTCACAGTTGGGCCACCATTATGTTCTTGCCCATCTGGGTGAACTCATTCATCGTTCTGCCTGTCAGACGCTCTAGCTGCAGGCGTGGGCAAAGTTCAGCGACAACCATTGCAAAATCAGTCAGGCAATGCAGACAGGTGCCAAGAGCAGAAAGACGATAGGCCCTTCCATCCCTATCAACCACGCAGAGGGAATTATGGTAACTTCCGATCTCATCAGAATGGTCGGTCGAACTGGCACAACCGACAATGGAAAAGTGATAGCGATGGAGGAGAGCGCCAAACGCAAAAGCAGGTATGCTTTGAGAAGTCTCGTGATGAAGATTTGGTTTATTATAAAACAAAACATTCCAAGTGGAGGAATGGGTTTGCTGATAGCCAATCATCCGACTGATGTGCGGTCTTCACCAGTTAGCAGTCCCAGCAATAATCTACACGATGAGTCAAAAAGGGAACGCAGATGTTCCAATTGTAATGGCAGGGGTCGTTATGCTGACGTGTGCACTACCTCAATTGAACACGCAAATTCCGCATTTGTGTTGGACACAGTCAATAGCGAGGACTGTGTGGGGTGTCGTCCTCTGTTTTTTTGGGCGAGACTGTAGTGTTACACTTTGGGCATGCGGTACCATGTCTGTCGGCAGTCCTTGAGGCTGGCAGGGTGGCACTCCACAAAGGTGTGGTGGAGAAGAAACCAGTCTCTGTGTTGAGGGACACTGGATGTACCACAGTCAGGGTGCATCGTTTGTGCATCGACGAATCCTGCCTTACAGGCAAAACTGTGAAGTGTACCACGTTTGGGGGCAAAGTTGAGTCTTACCCCCAGGCGTGTATTAATTTGGACACCCCGTTCCTGGCAGGTAAAGTGAACGCGTTTGTCCTCGAGAATCCTGTTGCCGATTTGATCATCGGCAATGTATGGGGAGTGCATAACGCCACCGGAGGGGCTGAAGCAGGGTCTCGGCAACACCAAAGTCCAGGGCTGACGATCAGGTGGTCGAGGTATCACCACCTGAGACGAAAGCACATCTGAGACGGGATTTGCGGCAGGCGCCCATGAATACTCATAGTCCGGAGCCTTGGGACATGAATAGGACCAGTGGAGGCATATCTGAGGATGGCTAGTGACTGCAAGGTATGGGTCCGTAATATCTCCTTGAGTGCTAGCTGTTGCACACTCAGACGTGCATTTAAAGAGGTCGTGCCGGTTAGGTTCATTGAGGTATTATCATTGCGAGACAATACCAAGGTTGCACAAGCTACTTTCGCAAATAGGTGGGGTGAGCGTAATGCAGTCAGGTGGACGCACATGTCATTGCTTCATAACCACCTACTGAAAGTCCAGCAATAGCATGGGAGTGGTATCGGGTTTTACGTTCTATAAGGGTGTTTCAGTTAACGCGAATCGAACTGTAGAGTCTGACCCACTCCACCAGTACTGTTTTGATAAATATAAGTTGTTCTATGCAGCTTTATAATGTAGTGAGGGTGACTGAGGAGGTGGATTTCAAATGTTCGTTGTTAATAACGTGATAATGCTAGAGCAGTGTAGTGTCTAGTTTGCATTATCTAATGACCGTAGATTAATAAGTTGTCAATGATTTGAGTGGGTCATTGTCTCAGTTTTGCCGCTCAGGTGAGCGATATTCATTGCAGTGTTTTCAGTGTAAATCATACTGTCGTGGAGGATGATGATAGGTTACGCTGCTAAGGCAAGTGTATAGTGGCATTTCATTATTGTATTTGATGCGTTTATTGGCCATGTGAGGCCTTAGTATATTGTGCATATTATTAAAGGGAAGTTCCTGTTGAAGGTGTTCATTTCTATTGTCAGCCATTGTTGTGTGGTATACTCTTGGAAGAACGAGCCTTTAGTTATTATTCCAAATCCACACTGCAGATGAGACATTGAAGATAGTGTAGAAGACAGGTTCCAGATAAGGGAACGTACGTGGAGTACATAATAGGGAGAGATAAACCAACTATATGAGATGGAGACAGTAGAGATGAATAAAAGAGGAATACATAGAAATAGTTTTAAAGAGGATCTGAGACTAGGAAGCAGCATAGGCATATACATGTTGGAATGGGCGATGGAGAAAGTGACAGTCCAGTGGGGAAAGGTATGCAATGAATAAGATAGGGACAAAATGGAATAGGTATTAGATAGTCTAGATTTTTTCCTCAAGAGGTTCGAGACCGATTGCGTGGCCTAAAAGGCTGACAGAGATCAGTGGCCATCTCTGTTATCTACGTTGCTAGTGGGGCCCGCAATGGAGACTTTTTATAGCCTCCCGCTGGAAGAAAAGGCCGATTACGACAAAGTAAAGGAAAGGTTACTCCGGAAGTTCCGTCTGATGGCTGACGGGTACCGTACGCGCTTTAGAAACGCGATGCCAAGTGAAGACCAAGACTTCGAGGATTTTATCTCGAAGATCAAGCTTCTGCTGAATAGATGGATTGAGTTGGAAGGCATTCCAAAGGACTTTAATGGCTTGCTAAACTTGATGCTGCGGGACAAAGTGTTGTCATCGTGCTCAACTGAGTTGGTGGGTTTTTTCCAAGAGCGCCAGCCAAAAGACATCAAGTCCATGGCCCAATTGGGGCACCATTATGTCCTGGCCCATCCGGGCAAACCTATCCAGAAGTCGAGGCTGTTAGACCCCTTGGTCGCATGTGTTGGCAAAGTTCAGCTGCAACCATGAAAAAAAAAATCAGGCAATGCAGACAGGGGGCAAGAGCAGAAGGACGTTAGGTCCTCCAGTCCCTATCAGCCACGCAGAGGAGATTATAGGAACTTTCGATCCCATCGGAATGGTCGGCAGAATTGGCATAACCGACAGTTTAAAAGTGATAGCGATGGAGAAGAGCGCCAAACGCGGAAGCAGGTACGCTTTGAGGAGTCGTGTGACGAAGACCACTCTAAGAAAAATTCCAAGAAGAGGAGCGGTTCCTCAGAGAGTTGATCTTCCGACTCTGATGCGCGATCATCACCAGCCAAGAGCCCTAGCAAGAGTCCACGCGAGGAGTCAAAAAGTGAGTGCATGTGTACCAATTGTGGTGGCAGGGGTCACTATGCTGACACGTGTGCTACTCCAATCGAACATGCGAATTCGGCGTTCGTGTTGGACACAGTCAATAGCGAGGACTGTGTAGGGTGCCGTCCTCTGTTCCAGGCAAACGAGAGGATAGTGCTACACTGCGGGCATGAGGCACCATGTCTGTCGGCTGTCCATGAGACTGGCAAGGTCGCTCTCCACAAAGGTATGGTGGAGAGGAAACCAGTCTCGGTGTTGAGGGACACTGGTTGTACCACAATCGGGGTACGTCGGTCGTGCATCGACGAATCCTGCCTTACAGGCAAAACTGTAAAGTGTACTACATTTGGGGGCAAAGTGGAGTCTTACCCCCAGGCGTGTATTAATGTGGACACCCCATTCATGTCGGGTAGAGTGAACGCGTTTGTCCTCGAAAACCCGATCGCCGATTTGATCATTGGTAATGTACGGGGAGTGCATGCATGGGAACAGTAAAGGCATATCCGAGGGCTCGATGGCTGGCAATTGCACAGTGTGGGTTCGCAATGTTCCCCTGAGTGCTAGTTGGTGCACACTCCGACGTGTATTTAGTGAGGTCGCGCCGGTTAGATTCGTAGAGGTAATGTCATTGCACGACAACACCAAAGTTGCGCGAGTGACTTTCGCAAATAAGTGGGGTGCACGTGATGCAGTCAGGTGGAAGCATATGTCGTTGCTTCAGAACCACCTGCTGATAGTCCAGCAATAACAAGGGATAAGTATCGGGTTCACGGTCAGTAAAGTGTTTTCGGTTAACGCGAACCGAACTGTAGAGTCTGACCCATGCAACTAGTTCTATTCTGAGTAATATAAGTTGTCTGTACAACTTTATAATGTAGCGAGGAGAAGTAAGGAGTTGTTACATGTCAGAGTTGAATGGAATGCAACCATGGTAGAGATATGTTGTAAACTGTAAATATCATGTTTATGCAATACTATGTGGTGCTTTATAAATTGTGTATCATGATGCCATAAAGGCAATTTGCTATAGGGTTCAATGTAATGTAAATATGTTACAAAGGACTGGCTGCTATATGAGAAGATCTACTGTTGTGGATGCTGATGTAGGAGTGAGTATGAATGTATTATGCATGGTGTTTTGATAGACCAGGTGAGGACAGTCGTTGTCATTTTTCATGACTGCCAGAGCCTGGGATTGCTTACTTCATACTCATGTTTTGTTTAATGGTCTTGGTAAATGTAGATTCGACCATGGCAGGATGGAACTATGGCTTTCTCTATATTCAGATGAGGAGATGCTGTTATGGCATATGGTCGTCCCAACTCCATAGGGGGTCGGGCGAAGCTTCCTCCGATGGAAGAAAACTATGTTTTCTTTCTTAGGGATGGGGGGGGGGGGGGGGGGGATGTCACAGCGCTATTTTGCAGTGCATCTGTTGTACGAAAATCAGATTGGTAACACTGAAGTTGTCAACCCTGATTTGACTAAACCGGTCATGTGACGACCCGGAAGGTGGTAAAAAGGAAGCGCAAAAAGAGTCGGTAGATTCTGAGCCTTGTCCGAGAGCAGACGGATATTTTGTGTTCCCTTTCGCCAGCAAGTTGCTGCGTGTTTCTGAGTATGGAATATGTACGAGAGATTGCCATAGTGGTTTTTTCTGATGGAGATAATTATAAGTCTGGAGTAATTTAGTGTCCAGTGATATTATCATCAGGCCTCCGTGTATAAGTGCCACTGAATGGAGTTTTCCATTGTCTTAGATTTTGGTTCGTCATGGTGAGCGATTTTCAGTACAGAGTCTATATGGTACTGTCATACTGTTATGTATGAGATTAATCAGATATATTAATTTAGGCGACCTCCTCTGGTGTTGCTATATGTATTTCATACCGTTGTTAGCCGTGTGTTGCTATACTGTGCGTGTCTACTCATTAAAGGGAAATACTTGTACCAGGTGTTGATTCCTTGTGTCAGCCATTACTGTTGAGGTCATACTCCTAAAGGAGCGAGCCAAGTGTGAAGATATTAATATTATTAAAATCCACAGCATAGTATTGGGTCTTGACCAGTGGCAGCTTTCTTTAATGTGCTGTTGAGCTGCAGCACTCCCAATAAAAAAAAAGGACTGCATACTGTCTCTACTAACGTAATCCGGACAGACCAAAAAATTGAGGTTACACCGGAAGGGTTGAATAACTTGAATACAAGACACACAAAAAAATTATCTAAGACCGTATCGTGGAGTGCTGCGAACGATTTCAGTTCAAGTGACCTTGACCTCTTATAAGCGAATGCTTGTTATACACAGCTGAGTTTGGGTTGAATTTATTTAACTCTTTGACTCCGGAACAACGCTCTGAGCGTGGTTTTTAGACTATCACGAATGAAAATTATGGCACAGGGTGAAAAATAATTGCGGAGTCAAAGAGTTAACAAGTGCTGCAACGAAAGACAGCTCCAAGTGCAATGAACTGTAATTAAAGGGAAGTTACAATGAAAATTTTAAACACGAGAAATAGCAGCATAAATGTCTGTGTAACCTGGTTTGAAACTCGGGGAAACTGTTTCGACTGACAAGGATTACTCCTAGTTGCAGTAAACTTTTAAAATAACTTTTCAGATGTTCTTGACAGATCTTGTTTTTTAGATGAGATAAGACACTAATCATTTGTGTAACTGGTTTAATGTTGATATTTTACATGGTGTTCACGACAAATCAATCCATTCGTTGTTGTTTCCGTAATCAAAGTGACTGGCAAACGGGTGATCAGCCCGTTGGGCTAATAAGGGTGTTTGCTCTGAATAAACATCTGTTTGTGGTGAAGCTATGGCATTTATTTCTTTGGCATTACAGTATCCTCAATTTCAGTTGATGTTAGGTTAGCTGTGTCCTTGCCGTTATAATTATTGGGCTCATCATCATACAAGATTCCTGACAATAAGTCAGCGCATGTGTTCAGGGTTCTTGGGATATATTCAATGGTAGTATCGTATGACTGTAAGTTCATTGACCATGTTTGAAGTTTCTTCGGTTTGTTCTTGAGTCTTCGTAAGCCAGTTGACAAGGGGTTGGTGGTCGGTTCGAATAAGGAGTCTGGTACCACGAACGTAAAAATCAAATTTCTGTATCGCATAGTGTATTGCGTAGGCTTCTTTCTCAGTGGTGGTTCATCGTTTTTGTTACTTGGATAAGGCGTGGGATAGGAATGCTATTGGTTTTTCATTCGGAATATTGGGTAGGATGGGCTTTTCATCTGGGGACACTGGTTGTACATGACAAGCACCAACTGCATTGTCTGAGGCATCTGTATACAAGATCATGGGTTGGGAGGTGTCTGAATGTACAAGAAGTGGGATGGTGGTTAAGGCATTTTTCAAGTACTTAAATGACTTTTGACAATTGTCGGTCCACCTAAAACGTGCACACTTTCGTGTTAGGGCAATTAAAGGTTCGGCTGCTCTGGAGAAGTTGATGATGTGTCTTCTATAGTACCCGGCACAGCCAATAAAAGCTCTTACTTGTCGAACTGTCTTTGGAATAGGTATCTCCTTGATAGCTTTCACTTTAACTTCATCTGGGCGAATGCCATCTCGATTTATGATAAATCCCAAGTATTTTGTTTCTGTCTTCAGGAACTCACATTTCGCTAGTTTCAGTTTGACTTGATGGTGTCTCAGTCTGTCGAAAACTAGTTCTACTTTCTGGAGATGGTCTTCGATGGAGCCTTCTGTGTGGATTAGTATGTCGTCAATGTAGGCTAGCGCAAATGGCTGTAATCCTTTAAGGACCTCATCCATAAACGACATGTATGTCGCCGGACTTCCCTTAAGCCCGAACGGCATAACGTTCCATGCAAAGCTGACAACATGGGTGCAAAAGGTAGATTTTTGCTTCACCTCTGGAGTCATTGGAATGAACCAGAAACCAGATCGTGCATCAAGAGTGGTGAAATAAGTGGACTTTCACAATGTTGCCAATAAATCATCAATCCTAGGTAGGGGATAGGAAATGACTTTGGTAATTTTGTTTAGGGCACGGTAATCACAACAGAAACGGCTGGATCCGTCTTTCTTAGAAACAATTACAATGGGGGAGGACCACTGAGACCTGGAACGTTCAATAATTCCAGCTGCTAACATTTCGTTTATGGACTTTTCAAAAAGTTCCCTATTTTTCAGTGGGGTATGGTATGGCTTTAGGTGAATTGGGTCCTCTGTCGTTGTTTGAATATCCATTTGGACAGTAGTCGTTCTGCCCAATTCCATGTCATTCAAAGCAAAAATGTCCTGATGTCTTGTTTCAAATTGTTTTAGACATTGGTTTATTTTCATCATTGGTATTTAACGTTTCCAGCAACAGTGATAATCTATGTTGATGTTGAGTGGTTTTCTATTTTTCGGTGTTCGCTTGATTAAATCAAATATCTGTATTGTTGCTGTTTCTATGCAGGCTCTTTGATCTCCTATGGTGATGTGTTGTGCTCTCTGCTCCACTACGGCAATATCTTGGTGTGTGTGAATAATGTTGTATATTTCTCACATCTTGCGAGGACTTCTGGTTAGTGGGTTTTTGATATCTTCGAGATTTTCTCACTGGCATATATGATTGTATTCGTCTAGGATTTGAACTGGATATGGTCTTGGGCTGGGGATTGCTGTCTTTTCCATTGCATACTTGGTTTCCCTTCCATCACTAGATTAACCGTATGTCTGACATTTTGGTTCTGGGGATGGTTCTTGCAGGTGTGCAAGTTTCTCTTATTAGTAACAGTACAACTTTGTGCATCCGCGTATGTTGCTTTATTCTCCTTATCATAACAATCGTTATCATATCCTCCGGGGAGGATATAAGGTTGCATTTTCTTTCTGGGTAGAAGAGTGTCGTTCATTTTCCTGATAGTTTTGTATCCTCCTATGGTTGAATCATAGATAATTTCGTCTTGAGTTGTCGGTCGTGCAATCGATTTCTGTTCCTTAGGATAAGCTCCTGGCAGATAATTTGTATTCCACATGTCAGAATCGGAGGGGTGCAGTGTGGGTGCAGACATGAGGGGGGGGGGGGCTGATGGGCATGACTCTGACATAATAATAGCTTATGTTCTTTAGGATAACCTCCTGTTCTAAATCTTCCTGTGGTTGAATCATACGAGTAGATAATTTGTTGTGGGTCGTGCCATCGATTTCTGTTCTTTATGATAACCTCCTGTTCTGTATCCTCCTGTGGTTGAATCATAGATAATCTCCTCTTGAATTGTGAGTCGTGCCATTGATTTCTTCCTGATAGTTCAGTATCCTCCTGTGGTTGAATCATAGATAATTTCCTCTTGAGTTGTGGGTCGTGCAATTGATTTCTTTTCCTTAGGATAACCTGGCAGATAATTTTTGATCCACATGTCAGAATCAGAGGGGTAGCGTGGGGTGCAGTGTGGGTGCAAACTTGAGGAGGGAGACTGATGGGCATGACTCTAGTTTCATAATCAGACAACTGATGTTTGTGTTTGTTACTTCTGGTTCTTCTCATAAATGAGTGCTCATAATCCCTTCGTTGTGTGTTTTGGTTTCTTCTAGACACAGAGTCGGTGGGGTCTTGTGGGAAACCAGGTGATGGGTGCTGATTTAGGGTGGGGAAATGATGGACAAGACTCTTGTCTGTGTTTACTTTTTGTAACGACGATGTATCCACCTAAGCGACGATCGTGCCTCTGTTGATAGTGGTTGCTTTTCCTGAGGTGGAGAATCATGATAGGAAAATCTCTGGATGTTGAGACTTCAGCTATACCTTCAGTTATCACTATCAAGGGGTCATCATTAATTTCTTCGTCTGGTAGTGCTTTTACGCGGACAGTTTGACCAGGTACAATATATGATGATCTTTTAACTCGCCATTTACTTATCAACAGGGAATTTGGTGCTACTGTGACAGGGGCGGTTAGGTGCACTAAAGATGCATTGTGTATGTCGTCTTGCAACTCTATGTATTCGTCGTGAATCATGATTTTGTGGAGATCAAAATAAATCCTAGCTTGGTGTTTGTTTAAAAAATCTCTCCCTAGGATAAAGTTTCTGGACATGCCTTTGGTGATAATAAAGGGATGTGTAATTTTCTGTTTTCTGATTTTGAAAGTTACCAATGCAGCGCCAATTGATTTCAATTCCTGTCCTGTGACTGATGCCATGAATGTTTTAGAATGTTGAAATCTGACAAGATGTTGAATTTGGCGAAACAGTTGATAGCGAATTAAACTGACTGATGCTCCTGTGTTTATCAACACACGATAGTTCTTGTTCTGGATGTTTAATAAACAGGAACTAGGGTCAGAATGTATTGTGATGTTGGTGTTCAAAATCTAATTTTGTTTCACTTGAAGTGGGACAGATGAGTGGTACCGGTACGAACTTCTGACACTGTGCTGTTCTCTCTCTCGCGTATAGGACCCATTATCAAAACTATGGTGTGTTTTGGTATATTTGTAGTCACCACTAGCGGTCCTGCCTAGTGTGTGACGTTCCAGTTTCCCTGGCGAACAAAAGGTTGTGGTTCTCCCCTGGCATATCCACAATGCTGAGGTTGTGAGGGGTATTGTCTGTGTGGCGCATTATAGCTTCCTTGTTGCATAGACTGTTGATACTGGTTGTTGCCATCATAACCCGTTGCTCTAGCAGAAGGGTTTGCTCTGCAGGTCCGGAAATTATGCTCTGTTTTTTCCGCGATGGTAACAAATGACCGGGTTAACATTGTAGACATTGTGTGGCCTCTGTGTAGGGGAATGATGTGGATTGCTGTTATTTCTGTTATAGCCAACGGAAAGATTCCATTTCTGTCTGGAGCGTCCAATCTCCATGGGTTCGTGTTCGTAGGTGTGCTCATGCTCTACCCGTTGTTCACGTCTAAGACATTGGTGGAGTCGTTTTTTTTTTACATTTTCCTCTGTCACTGCTGCCTGGAATATTTCCGTGACAGTTTTAGTATCTTTACGGATCAGATGGAGTTTTAAATGGTCGGCATACAGTCCGTCTACAAAGATACCCACAAGATGTCTTTCTAGTTCTGGGGAAGCTACTGATCCGTCAAAACATGCTTCTTCTGCTAAATTGAGAAGACGATCGCCATAGAACTGTACTGGTTCGTATTTTTCCTGTTTAATCTTCCTCAAAAGTGACCAAGCATACTGATTATCGACTATATCACTGTATCGTTGAACCATTTCTTTCTTTAGGGAGTCATAGGTTTCATCAGGGTACAGTTGTTCCCTTCGTCTTAGAAAGTCCGCAACTAGCGAATCTGAACTTAAAAAGGCAATCCGCTTTTTGTCCGTGTCATTTACAGCGTCGACTATGGAGGCAAACTTGTCAATATCTGACAGCCATCTACGAAATTTCTTCGCACCTCCACTGAAAGGCGAAATAATGGATCTTATCTGGTTAAATTTTGCATAGTGATCCACATTATGCAGTGGTTGCAGTTATCTGTTGTAGCGCCATCATCGTGGGCTGATCCATGTTAATTGATTTTTTGGTAATAATATGTACTGTAATAATTTACTTGTCGGTGGCCCTCGGTATTGCTTGACTATGACCGCTCTCCCTAAGAGGACTGGTCACTTAGCACTATTTATACTTATATGTCACTGGGCTTCCCTTAAGCATGGCACCATTTATACTTATGTGACAGACCGGGGGAAGCCAGATACTATCCCCGCACGGTTATAATCACGTCTATATGCAATGCTCAATCCGTAAAACGGAATTTCAGAAAATTATTTTTGTGCCGGTTTCAGTAGTGCGCGATGCTGGCCACTGTTCATTGGTCGAAGTTTTATTTTGTTAATTTATGTACTGGTCATTCTATCAAGTGATCTTACAGAGAGTGAGGCGATTCCTATCTACGTCACTATTTCTATGGTAACTCCCGCCTATCATTAGCGTGCTTATGCTAAGCTTGACATAGTTAATTTCATCTTACGTCATCTATTCTCAATGTATTTCGGGTTTTAAAAATTGTCCACGAGATGTCATACTTGCTTGTTTATTTTCTATAATAGTAAATGATAATTTCTATTATTTTATTATAATTAGTTTCTAGCACGAATAAATGCTATGGTAGTAGGTCATACGGCCACACAGAAGAGACTGTGAAGAACAAGTTCCTACTAAATTACTACTCAGTAAAGTACATAAGTTTAGCGAAAGAAAAAAAGAAGTTAGTACAATGATTGTAACAAAGGAAAATATTCACTCTCTCTCTCTCTCTCTCTCTCTCTCTCTCTCTCTCTCTCTCTCTCTCTCTCTCTCTCTCTCTGTCATACGTGGCCACAAACAATCTCGCTTACCCACTCGTGGTGTTGATATCCCTTGACAAAATTACAAAAGTTCCTGAACCTATACTGTCAGGTAGGTTGCTAAATTAGCCCAAGTCCAGCCTATATATAGAATAATAATTACAAGGTGGACGCCAAATTTGGTGGTTTAATTTTCCCTGGATGAAACAAGTGTCACCGTGAATAGTTACAGAAGCAAGACGTGCTCTGGACGTTCACCGATGCAAAAGGAGACAAGTAATTCCAGTATTGCGAAGCATCTGGTTGCTAAGACAAATGATACAATGTGTAAAAATGATGATGATGGTAAATCCTATTGGCTGGCTCTATGGTGAGTGCCGATTTTGAAACAGCGTAGTTTTCTGGATCACTCCGTTGCTACGGCTGTCAAACGTCAGGAATATATGTTCTTTCGTATGCCCCGTGGGCTGGAAAAATAGAATAAATAATTCTGGGTAAGGTACAGTCCAGTTAAGATTGTCATTTTAATGTTTATTTGTCTCTTGGGAGCAACCAGTTCACGAAGGAACTTGGGACTTGTAGCCACAAAGAAGACACCATTAATCCTTCACTGAATGAAGAAAGAGGACCTAACTATCCCAAAAAATCGAAGACCCAAAATAAGAATAAGACCGCTGATTTTGATCAGGTGCTATATTAGGAAGAAAAACATTTATGAAAAAAACTGCTACTATCCTATCCACCCGTAAGTTTGCCGCTATGGCATGTCGGGAAGAAGGGTATGCGCCCTCCCCCATTATTGCCCGCGAGAAAATGAACAGCACACAAAGCCAATTATAATTTAATGTATCCATACGCGCACTTTAACAAAAATCGCCTGTCACTACTAGCTTTTTGTCGGCGTCTGTTTTGTCAAATGATATTAACACTCATCATCATATCAACCCATAACCCGTCATGGGTCGTAGGGGTGCCATGGTGGAAGCATCAGCAGACTGGGTCCTCCACTGCTCTCTATCCTCAGCAATGCATACAAGTGTGGAAAAAAAGTGTCCTGCCCATTCTTTGATGTTATCAGCCCAGGATTTTCCGTTTACCTTCGACTGTTCCCAGGAGGATCGTTTTCGAAAGGAAGTCATGACGAGTTACATGCCCAAACCAGGCAAGCTCTCGACGTTTCACTACTGACAAAAGTGAATCTTGGTGGCCTGCATAGGTGTTTATCTTCTCTCTAACATAGACATTTGTTTTGTGCTCTTTATAGCAAATGCGCAAAATTCTTCTATAACATTTATACTCAAAAGCCTGAATCCTTCGCTCCGTATCTGCAGTGAGTGTCCAGCTCTCACACCCATATAAGAGAATAGATAATACAAGTGATTTGTATAATTTGATCTTCACAGGAAAAACTGATGTTACTTTTCCAGATCACATTCAGTCTTGTCATGGCAGCTGAGGCCATCTCAAGTCTTGTCTTGATTTCTTTACTTGATTTCTTTACTTGATCTTCCATCACTATATATATATATATATATATATATATATATATATATATATATATATATATATATAATATATATATATATATATATATATATATATATATATATATATATATATATATATATATATATATATATATATAAACACTAGTCACTTATATAATTTCACACAATGAAATATAATACGAATTCTATTCTGTCACTCATCCATCATGCGTAATAATCCCAGTCAGCTAAACCGTATCTTTTTGTGTAAGAAAGTGGGGTGATGGAATTTACATTAACTGAACAACTGGTAGGAAAATATCTACGCGTTATGTTATTTCTCTATTTTTAAGCACTAGGGAATCACAGTGAATTAAAATGGTAAACTTAACACATTTTAACACTTAAGCACAATTTCTGTTACCACAAATCAGAAAATGAAATCCCTACGAGACAATTTAACACATTTAGCAAAGAATGGTTCTAGTCTGGCATGTTTAGATTATCCAATAATTTCTGAGCGACTCTGATAACTGATCTGGAGAGAGCGCAGTATATGTACTTGTACAGATCAAGGTGTTATTATCACTAGAGGATGTTATAATTGTTTATAGTTTGTTTATCTAATGCAGGTAAATTGACGGGACGCCGGGGATGTGCTTTGGGAGCCAAAGGGGCACTGACCCTAAAAAGTTTGGGAAACACTGATATAGAGCTTGTGTGAAGGGTGAGAAGAAAAGTCTTCACCAACAAGATTTATCTTCCTTCCATCACCAAACGTTTGACCTTCTACTGAACAAGATTTATCTTTCTTCCATCACCAAAAGTTTGACCTACTGTCCACCTTTCCCATTTACTGGATGTAGAGCAAGCGAACCGCAGACAGAAAACCCACAAAGAACAAAATTCAATTGTGATTTCCGAGCCGGGTCCCGCCAGATATAAAAATGGCATTACTTTTCTGATGACAAGGGAACACAGTCACCTTACGATACATCAGTACTGACGTTGCCGGTCTTGCGAGTGTCAGCTTCTTTTTATGTAGCGACACTAGTAATATACTGAAACATTAATTCAGATAAGAACCATTAATTTTGTTTCCAATGTGAATGGGGATCCGGGCATGTGCGCAGTGTCGGCGTGGCAACTGCTAGCATTCATATTCAGAATTAGTCCTTATCATGGCTTTGCAAATGGTCCTATTTTCAAGTCTTAGTCATTACCAAGGCTGCAAGCGTAACCAGTTCTTGTCATGGGTTCGTAATGCTTGTAAAGTAAGACTAGTGGTCCTTTTCAGTGCTTAGTATTTATCAAAGCTGCAATCACTACCAGTCCTTTTTAGGATTATCCTTTTTCAGGGCTTCGCCATTCTGGCTGATAGACACTAGTGGTCTTTTTCATGGCTTCGTATCAATCAGGACTGCATGTGCTACATATTCTTTTCAGAACCAGTCCTTTGTTGATATTTATCTTCGTGTCTAGTAAATATTGTAAGATATAATGAGACGTGGCTGGCTGTCATACATACTCACGTTACGAAGCATAATCACGAAGGCGAACACACTGAATACATAACGACATGTTTAATCGACCATCTTAGAAAACAGGAAGTCGGAAGAAGCAGAAGAGTTCCCTTAAGGGTAAGTAGCTCTAGTCGGGAAAACAAACTAAATAACGAGACAATCAACATCCCCCTTCTTTATGAGTGAACAAAGTCATTCATCCAAGAGGGTTTCTTGCGATCTCTTTGAGGTCTCTTAGGGCAAGATGGTAGGAGAGAATGTTCTTTGCCAGCTTTCCCAGAACTAGAAGTAGCTGGGGTTGAAGAATCAACTTCTGGAGGATTGGAAATGTTCACTTCACTAGTGTTTTCCATGTCTGGCAAAACAACCTGTTGCTCGGGTAGAACTGGAGAGGAGACATCAATTTCCAGGTCCTCGGGATCAGGTGTGAAAGGTGTTGCTCTTTCAGAGAGCCTCTTATCAATCCTTCCAGGTTGCCAGTTTGGTTGTTCAGGGTGTTGATAGTAGACTGGCTGGTGAGACAACTTTGGGCAGATCATGAGCAGTTTTATCATAATACTTCTTCACTGATCTGTCTCTCTTGCCTCTACTTTCAATAACTCTACTGTGAGATGCAATGGGTTTCACTGCAGAAGGTATCAGTGTGCGCAGTTTCCTGTTGAACAGTATTTCTGCTGGACTTTGATCAAACCCTTGTCTTGGCGTGTTACGAAGTTCAAGTAGTGCCTCATATGCATCTGTATTGTCCTGAACAGTCTTTCTCATCATACCCTTGATGAGTTTCACAGCAGATTCAGCTAATCCATTGGCTTTATGGTGACCTGGTGCTGATTTAACATGAAGTATTCCCCATCTAGCAGTAAATGATCTGAACTGTGCAGACGTAAACTGAGTACCTTGGTCAGATACAATAACTTTAGGGACACCATAACGAGCAAAATGAGACTTCAATTTCCTGATGACTAACTGTGCTGTCATTGTAGGTAGAAAGTCTACTTCAATGAAGTTGGAGAAGTAGTCAATCAGGACTAAATAATATCGGCCTTCTATAATAAAGATGTCAGTGCCAACTTTCTCCCAGGGTGATAAACCTCTTGAGTGTTGGTTTAAAGGTTCTTTAGTATTCCTTGCCTTCGTTTCTTGACATTCTGGACAACTGTCAGCTATCTGTCGAATCTCAGCCGTCATGCCGATCCAAAACAGACAACTTCTGGCCCGGCGCATCATGCTGTCAAATGCAAGATGAGCAACGTGTAGCTTTTGCTTGATTTCAGGCCTCAGTGCTTTTGGGATAAGAATACGCTCTCCTTTAAGTATTATGCCTTGTTCTGTTGTCAGAGTATCACGAATGTCAAAATAAGGCATAAGCTCAGCTGGTACATCAGACTTTCTTTTAGGCCACCCAGATAAGGGTGGATTTAGGGCTCGCTCCTCTTTGGTGATAAGGCCGCTATTGTGATGCTTCCATAATGATAATGGCAGAACTGACCACCATGGACGTTGTAAGTATAAGTCCGATTTCGTTGGACAATCTTTAGCCCTGTCACAATACCACCCCTATCGACACCAGGTATTATAGTTCAAGATGTAGGGTGTCTTATCTGGTTTTGTGTTGTTGTTGTTGCTGTGTATAGTAGTGATGTAATTCACAGAGTTACAGCACATAGGGTACGACATGTGAAGTCATAAATGGGTAAACTGCTCTTGACGTTTTCATCATTTATTTTGACGCCACAAGTACAGGTACGTTACATAAAGTTCACAATAGAGCAAAGTCATGACATTCACGAATATCAGCATACATAGTTCATCAATGCATTTGGCATATTCTCAAAATGATGATATGGCGCCAAGGGATTATATGGTTGGCTCCAAATACAAAAGTACATCAACAAAAATCCTCTTACTGTTCAGATGTGCTAAATGAGTCAAATCATAAGTCGCACGAGGATGGCATTCCAGGAGTGCAGGTCAAACTGACCTTTACAGGCATTTCTAAGTCTAACCTTGACGTAGGCGTAATCGCTGACACACAGCGACGTTCATAGAACATAGAACTGTCCTTCGGGCTGAGTATGACCCGTGTACATATAGTTCTCAGGTATGAAGATACCTGGGGCGTGACTCTAATAGAAGAACCTCCCTTTCTGTAATGCATATGTGAGCAGAGATCGACCATTGTCAAACATAAAGTTAAGTTACAGATTGGATGTAAATGAGGCATTACCTTCGTTTGAAAATCCACACCACAGAAAACATACGCCTCCAGGCGTTTTTGAATACTCAAGGGAAGGACCTTGTAAGCTAACTAACTCACAATAAGGCTCCTAATTCCCTAACAAAATCACAGAGACGCCAAAACGCGTCTTCTCTGCTTCACAACTTTCCATCGACTCCCCAGATAACGAAACTTCCCAGACGCCTCGCGTCCGGACATGCGCAGAACGCATCCACTTGAATAGCAATCAAACAAGACGATCTAGGAACATTCCAGATAAAGATTTATACTAGATTGAGCCTTATATGGACATGAACAGAGACCTCAACACTGGTTTCAGACATTCCAACAACAGTTGACCGATACTACCAAATAAGGAGAATGATCACACTTCGTTCAAAAAATATGGACCGAACGTGTCTCGTCACAAGAGGAGGTAACATCATATTAAATGATAATCTCAATTATCCAGGGTTATCTCGCTTTGACCAAAAAATTAAAGTATACATTTCAGTCAATCTAATTATACAATGTCTTTAGCAAAAAATGATCATACAATGTCTTTAGGAAAAATGATCATACAATGACTTTAGAAAAAATGATCTGTGCGTAACATTACCGCACCCTCCCGGGAAAAAAAAATTAAACATTATTTTTTTTTAATCCTGGAGCCGGAAAAAAACCCAGGCTCCTAACGCACATATGATCCGCGGATATATTGCCTAAAAATGAGGCTAGCTCGACGCATGGAGTGAAACTGAGATTATATCCCAGATCCTTAGAGAAAATATTTCCCTAAGTATATGCGTATATATTCCAGGAAGGTGCCACCAACACACGCCACAGTGATGGCAACATCATAATGCAAGTCAAATTATACTCATACAAATCTATGAAATTAAATATATTATCATAGTATTATACAATGAAGTGTTGTGCAAACAGCGGTGTAATATACTAATATACCGCACTATAAAATTACACATATTCAAACAAAGAGTAAATTATATAATGCATTATTAATCATTACTAATACATGTGCTGTTCCTCGTAGACATAAATATAATCGATACAAGAAGATGTGGATATCATCCGCTCCAACCTAGGACAGGACTTGATAACTTCAAAGTTCCACAATGGACATAATTTCGCAGACGTCAGTGATGTGCTGCGAAAATATCAATAACACAAATCTTTAAGACAACTGTTAAATCTCTTAATACAATCATTAAAATACAATATCTAAATGTGGCCATGTGATCTTTTGGCCCGTATATCGCTAACTAAGCCTTCTTCTGTTATGATCAAATCGGTAACAGAAAAAAAGGAAATTACATGGTACAACGTTATAAATTCCCAAAAAGTGAGAAAATATGTCATTATAGTATTGAACTGTATATCAGGAAATATATATGACAGAAGAATTATGTGGAATCGTGTGGGCACCTGGACGGAATGTCTGCCATCACATTATCCGAACCACGGATAGCTCGCACCGTGAAATGAAATGGTTGAAGAGCTATGGCATATCGAGTAGACCTCGAGCTCTTCAAGTTTTTGCTCTGAATAGCAGTAAGCGCTTTCTGGTCGGTTTCCACAATGAAATGTGCGCCTAGAAGAAATCTTTGTAACTTCAGAATAGACCATACCATAGCCAATAATTCACGGTCTAAAACCGAGTAATTCCTTTCTGCAGCATTTAATTTCCTAGAGATATACATCACCGGATGCAGAGTATCAGAATACTCCTGCATAAGTGCTGCCCCAATCCCAGTTGACGAGGCGTCACTTCGAAGAACAAAAGTCTTCTCAATAGTAGGTAACCTAAGGATAGGTGGAGATGAAAATAGAGTTTTAACCTGGTCTAATGAGGATTGACATTCTTGAGACCAGCGGATCAGATTAGGCGATCCTTTCTTCAATAAAGTAGAAAGCGGTGCCATAATGGAGGACAGATTCGGAATGAATCGTCCGTAAAATTGGATCAAACCTAAGAGACTCCGTACTTGTTTCTTCGTCTTAGGGACAGAAATGTTAAGTATTTTTGAAACATTGTGGTCCTCTGTCTTTAAAAGACCATGACCAACACGATGACCCAGGAAAGAAATCTCACTAAATCCTATAAAGGCTTTAGAGGGTTTTGCAGTCAAGTTATACTCGCGAAGAGTAGACAGCAATTCGTATAAACCCAAATAGTGATCTTCCCAGGAATCACTGAACAGACAGATATCGTCTAAGTATGCTATGACATCTGTACGATATGCGAGAATTCGCCGCATCATGCGTACGAATGTAGCAGGGGCGTTCATAAGACCGAAAGGCATGAAATTCCATTGGAATAAACCCCTAGGTGTAGAAAAAGCTGTAAAAAGTTTGGCACGTTCAGTTAAAGGAACTTGCCAATAACCTTTAGACAAGTCTAGTTTGGTAAAGAATCTAGAATTAGAAAGTTTATTTAGTAGCTCTTCCAATGAAGGCATAGGTTCAGCATCGAACTTCGTAACTTGGTTCAATTTGCGATAATCTACGCAAATTCGAATGTTATTATCCTTCTTTCGAACAATAACCATAGACGAAGAGTATGCTGAAGTGGATGGTTCAATGATTTCCAATCGTATCATTTCATCCAATTTTTTTTTCGACTTGTGACTGAAAATGGATAGGTATTGGATAGGGTCTGACTCTGATAGGATTATGGTCAGTTAGTATTATGTCATGTTCGATGACATGTGTGTGTCCTGGGATGTCTGTAAGGACATCCTGAAATGTTTGCAACATCGAAGAAACTTGTCGATGTTCCTCAGCGGAAAGATTAGGAGAAACGGTAACGTTCTTCCAAGATTCCGTAGAATGAAGTGGGACCATAGGAAGTGGAAGATTGACATCAGAAAAAGTAGTTTCCTCATCCTGTATAACTGACAGGGATGAGTAATGACCATGAGGTACTTGAGAATTGTCCGTTGCCTGGAAAATAGGCTGCAAATAGTCAGGTCTTTCATGAAATTCCGTGAGCATATTTATGTGGAAAGTTTTATGCTTTCCATCAATATCGACTATATAGTCGACATCGGAAATCTTGGAGACTATTGCATATGGACCTTTCCATGCAATAAGAAGTCTGTTCTCCCTTGAAGGAAGTAGAACGAGAGCTTTGTCACCTGGACAAAGTTGCCGTAGACATCTATTTTTATTTGCAAACTGCCTTGCCTTTTCTTTAGCAAATTCGGATGAAGAAGTTGCTAGTTTGCATGCCTCGATGATCTTTTGCCTAAGAGCAATGACATACTTGTAAGAAGATTGAGTCTGATCGCTAATATTATCGGCAGTGATTAGATCATGAAGTAAAGACATAGGGCCGCGTGGCTGCGCGCCAAAGACAAGTTCAAAAAGGGAAAACCGTGTGTGTTCATTGGGGACCTCTCTATAAGCAAAGAGAGCCGCGGGTAAAACCCTGTCCCAATCCTGAGGATGATCCTCAGTTATCTTCCCAAGTAAAGTTTTTAGAGTCCTATTCAAACGCTCAACTAACCCATTAGACATTGGGTGATAGATACTGCTGAGAGACCTTTTAATATGTAGCATAGACATTACCTGTGACATAGTGTCTGATATAATATGAGTGCCAAGGTCTGACAATATTTCTCCGGGGAAACCCAAGCGAGAAAATATCAGCCAAAGAGCGTCTGCGATATCAGCAGTTGAGATGCTCTTGAGAGGTATAGCCTCTGGCCAACGTGTGTACATATCGATACATGTAAGGATAAATTGATGTCCTCTGGCCGACTTAATCCTAAAAGGACCGATAATATCTATTGCCATTTTTTGAAAAGGGCGAATAGGAATGTCAGCAGCCTGGATAGGCGCAGCATGTCGTGGTCCTTTAGATTTGACCTCCTGACATACTTTGCAAGAACGACAGTAAATTCGTATGTCCTTGCTCACAAATGGCCAAAAGAAAGCCGCAAGAACCCTCGACTTTGTACGGGAAAAACCCATATGTCCAGCACATTGCGAGTCATGAGCATGTTGCAATATTTGCAATTTCATACTCTTAGGCACAAGAATTTGTGAATGAGTGGACGTAGACGAGTCTTGTACCATACGCACAAGTACGCCGTTCTTCATAGAAATCCAAGACTTTCTATTAGTATTCTGATTTGGATCACCTTTTTTTGCTAGAATGAAGAATTTTTGTAAAGAAGGATCTTCTTCTTGCAATTTTATAAATGAGTCACGTGAAATAATCAAGTGACTATCTTGGCTATCTACTTCATCATTCTCAGTTAATGAAGTTTGAGGTGGATCCAGAGCATGTGCTCTTGTGACAACCGCATTGGTAGCTTCCATGTTTTGCTCTTCCCAAACAGCAATTTGCTGTGGGGTACATTCCCTAACTCCGTGAATACGACCAATAATAAGGTCCGCAATAGGGTTTGGAAGAAGACACGCGTGGACATCTCCCGTAAAGAAAGGAGTAGCAATATGTATTATGGCAGTAGGATACTTTTCCAAAGTGCCACCAAATGTGACACATTTGATGACCTTTCCTGTAGCACAGGATGGATTTACAAGAAATTGCCTAACACCAACAGTAGTACATCCAGAATCAAACAAAACTGAGACTGGATTACTATTTACAAGACCCTTATGTAGTATAAGAGAACCTCTCCCGTCATGCACAACATTAGCAGGAAGAGCTGGAAGAGGATGACCACAGCTTAAAGTAGTTACGGTAGTCGGGTCAAATAAAGTACTGCATTGGATACATTTATTTGCTCTACCAAAATCAAAAGATGAACATCCGATAGCATTATGGTTTTTATTATCATTAACCTGTTTATCTGCTCCCTGAGATTCTTGTTGTACAGAGTTTGTCTGTTGATATCATTTTCTCTTATGTTGCGATCTACCGCGACCATTATTGCCTCTGCAATTATCATTAAAGTCCCTACTGTAAATGTTATCCTGGTTTGAATTCCAGTTTCCATAACTGTCATTACCATCTCTATACTGTTGAGAACCTCTATTATATTGGTTTTGAGGTCTCCGCGAAAAATATTTTCCTCTATACTGACTACCTTTGCGAAAATGTCTAAAATTATAGGTAGTAGTATACCGTGGAGTATCAGGTTGTCTCCAGTTCTGCGAAGAAGAATCACCCTGAAATTGATCGCTATGATTCTGAGCATAATTACGGTTACTCTTCTTATTAAAATTTTGTTGGCTACCCTGAAATTTACGCATGAAATTTGGGCCATAAGGTGCTGCCGAAGCAACTGGCAGACCTTCTTTTACTTTAGAGTTGCTAATGGTTACGTGAGGATGCGCAGTGACATACTGGCAACAGTATTCTTCCATTTCTTTTATGTTTTTAGGCTTACGCTCATGAAGAAAAGAAAGAAAAGATTCATTGACAGAAGACATAACCTTGTCTCTAAGTAGTAAGTCCATAAGAGCTTCATATGTATGTACTGTCTTAGACAGCTCAACCCATCGTGAAAAAGTAAGACGTATCCTTGAGATGAATTCAGAGAATTCCACTCCAGTTTCTGGCAACATATTTTTTAAATTGAAGACGATAGCCGTCTTCGTTAAGTTGGTATTTCTTTAACAAGATAGCCCTGACAACCTCATAGTTGTTCTTGTCAGGCACATCTACCATGCCCAACATAATCAAAGCATCACCTCTAAGTATCTTGGACAGATGATAAACATACAGTGATTTATCTATGTTATGCACCTTACATGCACTTTCAAATCTGTCTAGATAAAATGTTATATCATCAATAGAGGCATTACATGCTGGTAGATTAAGCTTGAAATTATTAGCATTAGTCTTATCTGACACCTTATCTGCATCATTAGCATTACCAGTGTTCAACAATTTCATCTTTTCTAACTCCAAAGCTAAGAGTTTTTCTTCATGCTCCATTTTTGCTTTTCTCTCATCAGCCTCTCTTTGTAACCTTCTCTCTTCAATCTGTAGTCTTTTCTCTTCAGCTTCTCTTTCAAGTTTTTTATTTTCAGCCTCTGTTTCTCTTTCAAGTTTTTTCTCTTCGGATTTTGCTTCTGCTTCTCTTTTTTGTTTTTCCATTTCCATTTGGAATCTCTTTTCCTCCACCTGCATCTGCAGTTTTAAATTCTCAGCATCTATTTTCTTTTGTTCAGTTTGTTCTTTCATTTTCTTTTCTTCCGACTTCAATGCCTTGGCATATTGAACAGTCGCAAATTCTTCTAATTTATCACCAGTCTTTCCAAGGGATTTACCCTGCTCAATAAAGTACTCAAATGTAGACATGTTGTCTAAAATATGAGTCCAAAACCTGAAATAATTAATTATCTTATTTCAACCTTAATAGTAACAAGACTTAATAAAGTACTTGTATAATCCCAATGTTTATCCCAGTCTCTGTGGGAAACAAGTCTTTGACACCAAACTTGTATTATCAAATGTATAATAATATCACAAGTCACTTCTTACTCATCAGGGCACTACACAAATCAGTGCATAACCATCAGTTATTTATCATAACTGCACTACAATAGTGCATAAGCAAAAAACCACCAGTTAGTTATGATAAGTGCACTATATAAACAGTAGTGAAAGCTAATTACTCAAAAACTATGTAAACAATAACAAAGAACAAAGACAATGTAAACAATAACAAAGATCAAAGTCAATGTAAACAATAACAAAGATCAAAGTCAATACGAAAACATTCGCATAAGTCAACTAAATAAACATCAGAACTAAAAGAAAATATCACAAAGAATGTGACTGACAAAATGCGAAAAAGTAAACAAACAAATGACGTCACAATGTATAAACAAAAATTGTGTAAAGAACTGAATAATAGAAAAGAGGAGACCTACAAATACAAACAAATCAAAACAAAACTAAAGAATGCAAAAAATAACGATAACAACACTAACACATGTCATCACAACTAATAGAAATAGCAACAAAAGTCGCTTAGCAAATTTCACTATAGGAAATTTGCATAGCCTACAAAACACTATAAATAGAAAACCTCGGTCACGTGGTATGATCTATAGGAGTCACCACCCATCCAGACCCGCTGAAATATAAACATATAAATATACAAATACAAATAACATGTAAACATGTAAACAAATAGCAAAAAGTGTGTGAAAGAATTCAGAAGGCTCAGCTAGAACATAAGGGCACAGTTCACAAACAAACAGGCCACTTAACTTCTATATGTCCCAAACGTCAGCACGGTGCAGAACAGGATTTGATCAGCATTCTTAGGATAAACGATCCAACGTTGATCGACATCTGCTCCCATGAACAGCCATGACGCAGGAAAAAGAGCTTCAGATATTGGAAATAAGCTTAGGAATTTGACCTTCTAGATGCAGACAAATCGATTCAAACGGCACTTGACCTTCTAGATGTAGACAAATCGATTCAAACGGCACTTGTCCTTCTAGATGCAGACAAATCGATTCAATCGGCACTTGTCCTTCTAGATGCAGACAAATCGATTCAAACGGCACTTGTCCTTCTAGATCAGGAAAACTTCGATAAACTGTCGAGCAGCGCCGGGTACTTTCAAAATATCTCTTGAAGGAAGTGAGTTGAAACTGCAATGTTGTATGATGAAGTATGCTGTCTGGGTTTGTTGATTCCCTTGACTGCTGGTACCAGAATTAAACCAACATCTGGCCACCATAAAATAACAAGGGTGGATTTAGGGCTCGCTCCTCTCTTGGTGATAAGGCCGCTATTGTGATGCTTCCATAATGATAATGGCAGAACTGACCACCATGGACGTTGTAAGTATAAGTCCGATTTCGTTGGACAATCTTTAGCCCTGTCACAATACCACCCCTATCGACACCAGGTATTATAGTTCAAGATGTAGGGTGTCTTATCTGGTTTTTGTGTTGTTGTTGTTGCTGTGTATAGTAGTGATGTAGTTCACAGAGTTACAGCACATAGGGTACGACATGTGAAGTCATAAATGGGTAAACTGCTCTTGACGTTTCCATCATTTATTTTGACGCCACAAGTACAGGTACGTTACATCCAGTTCACAATAGAGCAAAGTCATGACATTCACGAATATCAGCATACATAGTTCATCAATGCATTTGGCATATTCTCAAAATGATGATATGGCGCCAAGGGATTATATGGTTGGCTCCAAATACAAAAGTACATCAACAAAAATCCTCTTACTGTTCAGATGTGCTAAATGAGTCAAATCATAAGTCGCACGAGGATGGCATTCCAGGAGTGCAGGTCAAACTGACCTTTACAGGCATTCCTAAGTCTAACCTTGACGTAGACATAATCGCTGACACACAGCGACGTTCATAGAACATAGAACTGTCCTTCGGGCTGAGTATGACCCGTGTACATATAGATCTCAGGTATGAAGATACCTGGGGCGTGACTTCTAATAGAAGAACCTCCCTTTCTGTAATGCATACGTGAGCAGAGATCGACCATTGTCAAACATAAAGTTAAGTTACAGATTGGATGTAAATGAGGCATTACCTTCGTTCGAAAATCCACACCACAGAAAACATACGCCTCCAGGCGTTTTTAATTACTCAAGGGAAGGACCTTGTAAGCTAACTAACTCACAATAAGGCTCCTAATTCCCTAACAAAATCACAGAGACGCCAAAACGCGTCTTCTCTGCTTCACAACTTTCCATCGACTCCCCAGATAACGAAACTTCCCAGACGCCTCGCGTCCGGACATGCGCAGAACGCATCCACTTGAATAGCAATCAAACAAGACGATCTAGGAACATTCCAGATAAAGATTTATACTAGATCGAGCCTTATATGGACATGAACAGAGACCTCAACACTGGTTTCAGACATTCCAACAACAGTTGACCGATACTACCAAATAAGGAGAATGATCACACTTCGTTCAAAAAATATGGACCGAACGTGTCTCATCACAAGAGGAGGTAACATCATATTAAATGATAATCTCAATTATCCAAGGTTATCTCGCTTTGACCAAAAAATTAAAGTATACATTTCAGTCAATCTAATTATACAATGTCTTTAGCAAAAAATGATCATACAATGTCTTTAGGAAAAATGATCATACAATGACTTTAGAAAAAATGATCTGTGCGTACAGAATCCAATGTGACATTATGAATACAAACTCTGGACAGTGTGTCGGCTATAAGAAGATCGGAACCTTGTACCCATTGGAATTCAAAGTCATATCGATGGCTGCGCATCAGTAAATTCTGCAGTCTTCGAGGAATTTGACTCAGAGGTTTCTTAACGATGGCCGCCAAAGGTTTATGGTCGTTGATGACTGTAACTTTCCTTCCATAAGTGTACTGGTCAAAGCGTTCCAAACCGTATACAACAGCTAAGAGCTCCTTCTCAATTTGAGCCCAGCGTTGTTCTGTTTCAGTTAGAGCTCTAGAAGCAAACTCTATTGGATGACCATTTTGTAGGAGGACAGCCCCAAGTCCATAGCTGCTACTATCAACTTGAATACACAAAGATTCATCAGGATCATAGTATGCGAGTACTGGAGTAGAAGTAATCAGTTTCTTGACACTCTTGAAAGCTTGTTTACATTCAGCAGACCAGATAAAGGGAGTATCCTTACGTGTAAGTTCTCTTATTGGATGAAGAACTTCTGAAAGATTGTTGAGAAACTTTGCTAAATACTGTATCATGCCGCAAAATCTGCGAACCTCATGACAGTCCTTAGGAACGGGCATGTTTAGTATTGTCTCAACCTTTTTCTTGTCTGGTTCAACACCTCGAGCAGTAATAAGGTGACCCATGAAGGTAATTTCTTCTTTTTTTTCTCTTGAGCTTTAGCGTCATTCAGTTTAATGTCTTTTTCTTTACACCTATGTTTCAGTGCTTTAAGCTTCAGATCATGGTCCTTAATTGCTTGCTGTCTGTTTGATCCACAACCTGCAATAACTATGTCATCAGCAACATTGATGCAACCATGAAGACCTTCAAGAGCTTGTGCTAGATGCCTCTGGAAAATTTCACTGCTTACATTCAAGCCAAATGGTAGTCTAGACCATCTGAACCTACCATAAGGTGTGATCATTGTTGTAAGTTTACTAGACTTCTCATCAAGTTTGATATGCCAGAATGCTTCCTTGATATCCAGCTTTGTGAAGATCTTGGCATTATTGAGTTCAGGCAATACATCATCCAAAGTTGGTAATCTGTAATGCTCCCTCTGCAAAGCCTCATTCAGGGGTCTAGGATCAATGCATATTCTTAAGGAACCATCAGACTTTTCAACAACAGCCATTTGGTTAACCCATTCAGTCGGTTCCTCTACTGGTATTAATATACCTCTGTTCATTAGATTTTGAAGCTCTGACTTTACCTTGCTCTTAAGTGAAAATGGTATTTTTCTGCACGGCAGTGCCTTTGGACGAATATTAGGATCAATATGCAACACAGCTTCACCCAGGACACCTAGATGGTTACCAGAGTTATGATCATTATCTGAACTGTCAGTAGCCACCTTAGCAATAAATTTGTTTGTGTTGACTGTCACAAACTGTAGATCCTGCAGTGTGTTGTTGCCCAGCAAACATGTGAATTTAGTTTTCACAACAGTAAACCTTATATTGTGTTTTGTCCCAGTCTTAGGATTCTCAGCAGTTAATATAACTTCTCCCAATGGAGTCATCTTAGTACCATTCCACATAACAAGCCTCTGTTTATTGGGTAACAATTGTTCTTGCATCACAAAGCGTTGACAGATTGTATTCACATCAGCTGCTGTGTCTAGCTGAAATTTTACCATGTTTCCATTGATAATGAGTTGTGCAGATGTACAAGCTTTGCTAGACTTCACACAATTAAGAAAAACTTCAGAATCTTCCACTGAATCTGTGTGAACAGTGTGAACTTTCTTGCATTTCACTTTGAAATGGTTTCTTCCCCCACAATTTGAGCAAAACTTCCCCCATGCAGGACACTTTTTCTTAATCAATGGATGTTTCTGTCCACAGTAATGACAGGCTTTACCAGTATGCTGCAAAGTGTCTCTCTTGGGAGGTTTATGGTTGAGTGATTTTTTTCTGTATCTGTTCAACCCTTGCTTCAGAAGGTTGTACTGTATTACTCATCTCTCTTATGTCGTTTCCAGTTTGCTCGAAGACTCTGCATATGTGAATGGCTTTCTTTAGGTCAAGGTCAGCTTCTCTCAAGAGCTTCTCTTGTAACCTTTTGTTAACAGTAAAGACAATTTTGTCTCTTATAATACGATCCTTGTCGTTAAAGTTGCACAAATCTGCCTTAGCTCTCAGCTCAGTCAAAAAAGGAATTAAAAGGATCTTGCGGAGCCGCACTAGCGTAGTGGTTACAACACCGCTCTGGCGACCGGGTGATTCAGGATCAAACCCGGGCGACGGCATTTGAGGATTTTTCGTCGACCGGGATTTGGAGACTGGATTAACTCGAGACCTGGCGAGACATTTGAAGGAGTGTCGTCGACCAGGGACTGGCGGCTCCTGAGCCGACCCAGCTCTAATGGGTACCTCCGAAAACGGCGAGTATCTGCCTGAATGGCGAGGGACACTTGTCTCTGTACAAGAAAATAGGATACTCACGTAAAAATCAATGTCAGGTTAGACATTAAAAATAACCTGAGATTTCGCCTCGAGTATTAGCGGGCGTACGAAAAAAAAAAAAAAGGATCTTGAAGAGGTGTGTTCCAGAATCTGAACGTATGTAATACTTCATTGCTTCGTGAGCTACAATGGTTCTGGAGCAAATCGAGAATTTTAGTAGGATTAGAGTGGTCTCCTTCCTCTGCTAGTTGATCAAAAACTTCAACAGCTTGAGGTCCAGCACAGTGTAGAATGATGGCCGCCCGATCAGAATCAGATTTAGAGGCCGCCCCTGTTGCATCCATATCTCTTAGTATACGTTATTTATGTCTAGGCAGGGTGGTAACCGAAATAAGGGCCGTTCTGCCATGACGAAATGTCTAATAATGGTATGCAAGCAATAATCAGTAATCTCACCTCAAGTCTAATGACATTCAGCACACGTGTCAGCAGAATAGTTCGTATTCTGTAGAAATAAACACCGCTGCCACGATGTTGATCTTTACCGTCGAGTGTAGTAAATATTGTAAGATATAATGAGACGTGGCTGGCTGTCATACATACTCACGTTACGAAGCATAATCACGAAGGCGAACACACTGAATACATAACGACATGTTTAATCGACTATCTTAGAAAACAGGAAGTCGGAAGAAGCAGAAGAGTTCCCATAAGGGTAAGTAACTCTAGTCGGGAAAACCAACTAAATAACGAGACAATCAACACCTTCTTAGTGCTTTACCATGCTTTCTGATAGATACAAGTGGTTTTTTTTTCAGAGCTTATTATTTATTAACAGTGCAAGTCCTAGCAGTCCTTTTCAGGGCTGTCCCTTTTCATGGCTTTGCTATCCTGGTTCATAAACACTAGTTGTCCTTTCCAATGTTTAGTATTTATCAACACTGCACTAGAGTTGTCAGAGTTCACTTGGTTTTTGAATTGCAATGGCGTTCGGATAGAACTGATTGATTTATGTCTAGGCTAAAGTGAACGTGCCTTGTCACAAGAAGGTTAAACACTCAACGAAAAAAAAATTCAGATATTTTGGTTTTAAATAGCAAATTGAAAGCCAGGTCGGAAGTTTTCTAGCACTCGCAATTTATTTGTAAAAAAATATAACTTCGATTATTTTCCCGCCTGACTTTGACGTCAACAAACCTGACAAAATAA
Source organism: Oreohelix idahoensis (assembly GCA_024509875.1). Taxonomy (NCBI): domain Eukaryota; kingdom Metazoa; phylum Mollusca; class Gastropoda; order Stylommatophora; family Oreohelicidae; genus Oreohelix; species Oreohelix idahoensis. The sequence continues at coordinate 683,733 of JAMPIV010004476.1, forward strand.
TTACCGAATGCGGTGAACTAGTATTTCGAGTTTAGCCTAAAACTCTGATTTTCAGATCTGACAAACAGCGTGTGCCAACAATAAATTAACAACTTGGCAACATGAATAATAGCTAGGCGGTGTTGTCGCACGGAAGGTCCAGGGTTCAAATCCTGGGTAAGCCACTCATGTCTGTTGTTTTTCTGTTGTCTAGTGTTCTACTTCTTTATTTCCTACGAGTGCCTTATAACATACCTTTATATTTGTTTCATATTAATTTACTGTTTACAGGCCTCGTGGTTTCCCTTCCTTATGTGTTATAAACACGAATAATAGAAGAGCGAACACGTATTGCCAGATAGCGCTGAACTTAACCAAATAGATATCAATCAGAGGAAAGTTATACTGTACAAATTTTAAAAATCGAAATGGTATGGAATTAGCTTTACAAATTAAAGTATGCAGGAAATACGGGATGTCAGCCGCATTCACAAACAGGCGACACAGACAAATAGGTCAAATAACAAAGGCAATGTACAGTAAATGCGTGGAAAAAATGATTAAAAAACGTGATATGATGTATGGTACAGAAAGATGGAAAAAATGCAAAAACACGGAACAAGCAGAAATGTGTATTAACTCAAGAAATTCAACAAACAATAAAAATAAAAAATGAAGTAACAAAGTCAAACGATATCCTGGAGAGATAACTACTGACAGCTAAAAAATATATTTTTGGGGAGGGGGGTGAATGTAGGACATATACTAAACAAAACAAAACAAAAATGAACGAAAAGCTCCCTGTTTAATATAGACAAGCATTAAATGACGCGCCTGCGTACACAGAAGGGAGTTAACGCTTTGATCTTCAGAAGCGGGGACAATCTCCGGTGAACCCGTTGAACGGTTTTAAGTCTCTGATGTCGATTAGCAACGTCCGACAGAGCTGACCGTAAAATCTTTTATCCGGGGAATTGTGTTCACGATTCACTCGATACACATGGTAACGTGAAAAGCAGCATTATCTATAGATCATACATCCATGATGATATATAAACTATGTCTTTCGAAACCTGCTATCAGTCGTCACTCAGAATTTTGGATAGTCTAATCACGTTTCTAGAACCATTGTGGAAGATGTAATAATAGCATTTCACGGGGATTGTCATTCTAATTTGTGGTATTATAAATTAGCATTTTCGTGATTTAATGTGTTAAGTTTTAACATTATAATTCTCCGTGGTTTTCTAGCTGTTAGAACTACTTACTTACTTAGTCGTTCCCCTTCTACCGTGAGGTGTAGAGGTTTGGAAGAGAGAGCGCCAGACTATTCTATCGGCTGTCTTCCTCCTGGCCTGGTTCCATTCTAGTCCTCGGTCCTTCAAAGATTGTCTAATGTTGTCCTCCCAGCGGACTCTGGGTCGTCCTCGGGGTCTGGATCCTTGACTCTTTGTTTCCCATGCTTGTCGTGGTAGCCGATCTTCTCCCATTCTGCAGACACGGCCAAACCATCTTAGTTGGGACTGTTCTACTTGGGTCTGTAGGGGGTGGAGTTTTGGGCCTTGACGTATCGTCTGGTTGCGTACCATGTCTCTTCTTGTTACTTCAACCACCTTCCTCAGATACCTCATTTCTGAGGTTTGGATCTGGCTTTTATGGGTTGTAGTCATTGCCCATGACTCGCATCCATATGTCAAGACTGGGACATAGGTGGAGCGGTATACAGCCATCTACAGACAGGTTCAGATCACTCTCGTTTTCCCAACCTCAGTTTTTCGATTTTATCTTACCAACTCTTCCTCTCTCTTGCTGAGGAATCCTCGATTTATGGCCTGAAAAAGTCTCCCAGCTGCTGCTTTTCGAGTGGCCAACTCTTCTTTGATGCCTCCCTTTCGGTCTATAATAGCTCCGAGGTATTTAAAGTGGTCGACCTACTCCAGGACCTGTTCTCCCAGCTTAATCTGATGTCTTCTTTCTTCTCGTGATATCACCATGGATTTTGTTTTAGAGCTGCTTATGACCATTCCTCTCTTCTCCAGCTCTTCCTTCCAGACTTGCAGGTTGGATTGGAGATGTGCCTCTGATTTAGCAATCAGGGCAACATCATCAGCAAATGCCAGCTCTGAAATATAGACCTGACTCATCTTCCAGTACCCCACTGAATACTTTCTTGTTCTCTCCTTACATGCCTTGATGACATCGTCCATAAGGAGTATGAAGAGGTAAGGTGATAGGATATCACCTTGTCTTACACCAGTGGTGGTCCTGAACTCTTCTGACTTAAGGTTTGCTGTCCTCACATAATTTCTGCAAGACTTGTAGAAGCTCTGTATAGCATGAATCAGAGGTGCTGGAATATTCTTCCTTGCCAAACAGTCCCAAAGTTTGCTCCAAGGGACCCTGTCAAACGCCTTTTCCAGATCTATGAAACAAAGATGGATCTCTCTCTTATACTCAAGGGCCTTTTCACTCAGCTGTCTGAGTGTGAAGATTAGGTCTTGAGTACTTCGGTTTGCTCGGAATTCGCACTGGACCTCATCCAATTGTGGCTCAGCTAGGCGTCGGAGTCTCTGCTCTAGGATTCTAGATTAGATTTTTCCAGGGACACTGAGAAGGGATATGCCTCTATGGTTTCCACACTGTCGATTGTCACCCTTTTTGAAAATTTGTGTTATAATGGCGATCTCCCAATCCTTTGGTATGGTCTTGTTGCACCATGCTGCCTGTAGGACCCGTAGGAGTGACAGGTCGCCTGATGCTCCCATGTACTTAACCATTTCTGGTGTTATACCATCATGCCCTGCTGCTTTGCCCATCTTGATTTTCTCCAGTGCTGCCTTCAGTTCTTCCATCTTTATGTCATCTTCATCACCATTGGTTTCCTCTTCTGTGCTAGTGGTTATCATTTCTGATGTTTGACCTTGCTCACCATCAAGGAGTTCTGAGAAATATTCTTTCCATCTTTCCATTACTTCCTTCGGGGCAGTAAGCAATTTGCCTTGCTTGTCCTTTATAAATTTGAGAGGGCATTGTTTTTCCTTCCTCATGTTCTTTAGGGTCTTATAGAACAATTTCTGGTTTTCTTGTGCATCTTTTTCTAGCTTTTCTCCAAATTCTTCCCAGGACTTCTGTTTTGCTGCTAGCACTTTGTTCTTTACTTCTGTTCTGAGTGTCACATATTCTCTATATTTTTCCATTTGTCCTGTTGTGTTTTTAGCTCCTAAGTATTGTTTCCATGCCATTTTCTTCTCTCTTATTTTCTCTTTGACTTCCTCTGTCCACTCTCTCAGCTTGTAGGTCATAATGCTCATTTCTCCTGCTCGTTTACTTGGTTTCTTGCGTGATGTTGAGCAGTTCCTAGGCTGAGCAACTCTTTCAGTTGTTCGTTTGATTGTTAGCAGGTAGTGATCACTTCCAATCTCTGGCCCCCTCCAGACTCTTGCATCTCGGACATATTTGAATGAGCTTCTCCGAACAATGGCATAGTCGATCACTGACTTCTCATTCTTTGTTGGTTCACATCTAGTGTATGCATGTATGCGCTTATGGGGGAACTTTGTGTTTGTAATGATCAGATTCTGCTCACTGCAGAATCTAAGGAGTCGCTTTCCATTGTCATTGAGAGTATCTTCTCCATATCTTCCGATAACTCCACTCCATCTAGCATGGTCATTTCCAACTCTGGCATTAAAATCTCCGAGCATGATAACTTCATCTAGGCAGTCATCCACTGTCCTTTGAAGCAGCTCGAAGAATTCCTCCTTGACCTCTGCTCTCTCATCCTCATTTGGCCCATACACTATGACCAGGTTGACTATGGTTTCTCCTTCTTTTAGTTTCACAACCATAATGCGCTCTGAGACAAAGTTCCATCCCTTGATACTATCTTTTTGATTTGGGGCCACAATGCAACCCACACCCCCTTTAGCTCTTTCGGATATGGGTACACCACTGTAGAGCAGCGTGTTACCATTGAGATCCATGACTCCTTGTCCTTTTTTCTTTGTTTCCGTAATAGCCAGGATTTCTAGTTTTGCTTTCCTCATCTCTTCCACCAGCTCCTCTTCCTTCCCATTTATACTTCTTGTGTTCCATGTTCCATAAGTCGTAGTCCGTAGTCCGTTCCAGTTCGTCGCCTTTAGAATCAGTCCGGTTTTCTCTCTTTTGTTACTCGTAATCGTGGTTTAAAGCAAACAGGTGATTGGCCTGTTGTGCCTTTGCATGGTGGAGGCTGTTAGAACTAGTGAAATAAAATAACGCGTAGCTATTGTTTTGCAAGATGTGCAGTTAGAATGTAATTTCCATCACCCGTTTTCTCACATAAGAAAATATGGTTTTAATTGACTGAGTATACACTATGCGTGACTGATAAGTGACAGAAAAGAATTCACGTTTATTTTATTTGTGTATTTATTATAAGTGACTATTATTTAATATCATACGACTAAAACAACAGACGCCGAAAATATAATAGCTATTAACGACTGGCGAGATTTATGTAAGTGCACGTATAGATAAGTAAATAATAATAGACATCGTACGCTGAACGTTAACACAGCGCTGGCAAAAAGCTGACCATATAGATGTAAATAAAGTCACCATGTGCCTTTTAAATTTAATCAGGACTGACGGAGTGGATAAGAGATCATCCTGCCCCCGTCTGTGTAGAGACATAATATTAGCATTTTTTCATAATGTCTTGTTTATTTCTCGCAGACCTGATCACAGAGCATCCAGCGGTCTACTTTGGTCCTTTTCTTCATTTACTGATTGGTGAATGTTGTCTTTTTCTTGGCTGGTGCGTCCCCAAGTTCATTTGTGAACATGATTGGCCAAAGAGACAAATAAACATTTAACTAGTAAATTTAACTGGACTTATCAATACCCAAATATTTTTTTCAATTTTATCAGCCCACAGGGGTTGTGCATAAATAATAACACTATTTGACTTTTGACAGTCGTATCAGCTGATTTATCCAGAAAGTTACGTTGTTTCAAAATCGACACTCACCACAGAGCCAGCCGATAGGATTTATAATCATTTATCTATTGTAACAGTTTTTTTTAGCAACCAGATGTTTCCAAATACTGGAAGTATTTCCCTCTGTTTCCTGTGAACCCAAGATCTCGGTTTTCTACACTAACTATTCGAAGTGACATTTGTACATCCAGGAATAAACCACCAAAGTAGGCGTCCAGCTTTATTTGTCGAGGATAGATTGGGGCCAAGTTGGGCACTGAACATTGACACGATATATATATATATATATATATATATATATATATATATATATATATATATATATATATATATATATATATATATATATATATATATATATATATATATATATATATATATATATATATATATGACAGAGAGAATGAATATTGTCCTTTGTTACGGTAACTGTACCATGCTTGATTTTTTTTTTTTGCTTTAAATTGTTTACTTTACTAAGTAGCATTTAGTAGGAGCTTTGTTTACCTTACTGTCTATTCTGTAACATACTTCTAACCTTTGACTTTTGGGTTATTTACTTTTTGGGTTCTTTTCTCCAAAGGGGGATGGCACATTTATTCCGTTATTTTCATATGTCTGTAAATCTGATTTTATTTGATCTTTCTTTAGATATTTGATGTTGTCAAGTTTAATGATAATAAACAACAAAGAAAACATACTTTGTTTGTTGGTTAGACCCATACCCAATTAACTGTAGTTTTTCACGTGTGTGTGTCTTGATGTCAAGTAGCTGTGTGTGTGTAGTTAAACTTATATTTCCATGTATAGGGAGGGGCAAGATTGTCTTGTACTAAATTATAGTCGTATAGATATTTCTTTTCCTTAAGCTATCACCTGTGAAAATATATTTCTCACACCTTTTCCTCACGTACTTATCATCATCCCCTCTACTCATACGGGCCAAAAATTAAATCTCAAACCTATCCGTACGACAGAATGGGTTCTTGTGTCCAGGATTTGATCTAAGTCTGAGTATAGATAAATGTCGAAAGTCTGTTATTGGATCTTAGTCTAACTCTAGATAGAGTGTGTTGTGCATCCTGTGTTGTGAGTAAAGATCTAAGTGATAACTTATTTGTTCTTAACATGGGAGATAAAAGAATGTAAATGTAGTGTTTTTTGTAAGGGAGGGAACCTTTTTAGACCTTAAAGTAATCTAAGTATATATCATTAGAGTTTACCAAATTTGCATATTAGACTAGTTTTAATAAAGATATAGAAGGATTAATGAAACTAAGTTAAAAAAGTGCTAAGGGGAATAACAATGTTATTAGCGCCCTTTACAGGTTTAGTGAGTTAAGGGAACACAGAGCAGAGTAAAACGCACGTGAAAATAGTGACTAGAAGTAAACAGTTATGTAGCACAGTTCACGGAGTGGACAGCTTACAATTAAGCGTGCCGATTGGTGAGTGAACTGAACAACGGACCAATCGTATTAACTAAAACAACTTTTGGACCATCAGATAGGAAATTGAAGGACGATTAGAGATCAGTCTTACCGGAGAAGTTGACGGAGCAAGTCAAGTTTTGCTGAGCTCTCAAGAAATGTGAAACCTGCGGTATGCAGAAGGGCTACAGAAATAGCTAGATTTAGAATTGCTTAGAAATAGGAATTCAGGAGAACATTTAGAATTGATTAATAATTTGTGTGATCAACTGTAGGATTAGCTGATAGGTGGTGTTAGTAGGATCGTGATAGGTGCTGGACTTCGTTTAAAATGGTAAGAACAAAACTTTGAACTATTTTCTTGACTTTCAGCAAATTTGTCGCAAGCTAACGACGCTCGCATTTAAGGGAGCGAGCTAAAGAAGATAATATTGAGTCAAGGTCAATATTAAAGCCTAAAGAAATAATAACTTTTATTATCAGATAGCCAGGATGGGCTGTCATGCCAAGAAGATGAGGCATTGCCATTAAACGAGATTGTATCGAACAAAGGGTTCACAGCACTGACAATTATGAAATCTATTAAGCGCTCTCTCATATAAGAGTAAGTATGGAGACGCCACCACAAGTGAGTCTGACATTCACGAAACATCTCATGCGCTCTCTCATACAAGAGTAAGTATGGTGGAAGCCATTTTGGTATTGGACATTGTTTATTTCAGGTGTAGCTATTGAATTTTATATGCTGCATTTAGAGGAGTTAAACCTATCTAGAGTGAGATTGGGAGAGAACATGACTCCAAGGATTTAGAAGAACTGTTGTAGAAAATATGAGCAAAATAGTAAAATAAAAGGAGAAGGAACTTTATTAAGCTAGGTATACCACGAATGCAAGAGGCTACAAGAGAAACAATATATAACTAAGCTTTGAGATATGTGTTTGAATCAAGCGGAAGACTTGAGGACATTGAAATTGTGAACTGTAGCTGATGTATTATGTTGGATGATCATGCATTATCTTATGTAAATAAAGGTTGCTTGTTGAATTTGAATCACATCACTCCAGTTGCTTTGATGTGAGAAGAGAATAAGGAATGGAGAGATATTAGAATTGAGTATTAGGAAAGATAGAAATAATAGAACACCCTATACGCATCAGTCGCTAGACAACATCAAGGAGGGAAGAACGTGGTCTGGGTTGAACAAAAGACGAACCTATTCTCATCCAAGAACTATCATCTCTGGCGGAACAAGGTAGGCCAGTAAGAGAAACAATCTCACTTGGAAGAAAGAAATAAAGTAAATAATAGATAACTAGGCCTGCCTCAGTCACCTAGTTATAGATAGCATTGTGACCTAATAGAACCACCCACACGGTCACATAACGTCAATTTGGCGCCGTGACCACTCCTCCTACAGCGACATGGCCACATCACAAGGAGAGATGGAGCAACAACATCAACAAAACTACAACAACTCACGACGGAATGGTTATAACAAACACTGGGACACTTTGAACAAGAGAGCACAGAGAATAACATTAAGAAATTTTATCAATGAAATTAAAACCAGACCGTTATGGGAGTTTAAAAACATAACATCAAACAACGGTCAAGTTGGCCTCCTCACAACAGAAGATGGATGGAGAGCACACATCGGGCAAATCAAATCAGGGAAGAAACATCACAGAATACCAACAAGAACAAATACAAAGATATTAACAGAAATGACAACAAGTCCACAAGCAGTCCAGAAAAGACAAGTTACTAGAATGGAACTTCAAATGAAGAGTGTCGCAGTGCAAACAGATGACAGATGTAAGAAGAGTTTAATCCCAGTCAGGATAAAGTCAAGACCAGTTACAAATGTCGCAGTACAAACAGATGACTTACCTGATTTGTACAGTACTGAAATGGTCGATAAGATAGAAAAGCTGACATCCGAAGAAAGTTATATGAAGAATGACAGTGCAGTCATGAAACCAGATACATTCTTGTCGATGCTATGGAGTCAAGCACAGATGAAGAAAGATAAACGGTGCAGAAAAGTCCAAACAATTGCTAATATTTCAGAGATAGAGACTGCTGATGATATGCTGAACAGTCTAGTATCAAAAGGAATAGGTGTTCTAGAAGACATAAAGACATTACTTCTTCAGAAACCACAGCCAAGTCAAAGTAACAAGAATGTTATTGATAACGTACAACAAAGTAACATTCAAGAACAAGTACAAGATGAGAAACAAGAAGCTGTCAAATGCAAAGATCCAGAAAGAACCGACCTGAATGCGCAAAGTCATGTACCGGTTCCAGAGTTGAGCGAAGTTCCCTTAGCTAGTGGATATTCAAGAGATGATAGCCTTAATCCACAAAATAGTCAGGAGCAGCTGAAGCAAATTACAGAATCAGCACAGGGGGAGAGTAAACACCAACAAAAGAAAAAGAAAAAAAAAGGAAGAAAGACTCCGCCAATTCAGGAAGTAAAACCATGCACATCTGCTAATGACAATTCAGAGCGCTTAAATGAGGCAGTTGAAGTAGATGGAAAACCCTCCCTTCTTCAATCAGTTGCAGATCATAAAAGCTCATTAGACAAGTCTTCAGTTCAAGACCTGAAAATATCATCTGCTCCCATATCTGCCACACAAGAATCATCTGAAGCATCAATGAATCAAGAAGATAATTATGTTAATCCAGCCCTTCAAGCGTTACGAGAAAGAATAATAAGTGATTATTACTGTAAATTTCCGAATCAACTGCCAGATGCTGTAAGACGCCTGACTCGCCGCGGAGAGAACTCAGCAGAAGTAGAAGAAGACATAACTACACTTTGCGCAGATTTACAGAGGAAGTTTGAAGAGCTAAGAATGGACAATAAAGATAGTAGAGATACAGATCGACGGGAGTACCGATCTAAAAGAAATTCAGGAGATACAAGAGATAAGGTAGAGAGGAAGAAAACCGTTAATAAAGTCAGAATAGTAGAGGGGACTCAAGATACAGATAAACAGATAACGTTAGAGGCGCTTCAAAGAAGAGAGGCCATGATGAAGAAGTTAATATTGAGATATTTTGGTGAAGCCGTAGAGGAATACAGCTTCTGATCGATATGATACAAGAGGAGTATAAAGATAGAAGATATACAGATCGAGAGGATTTCCGATCTAAGAGCCGAGAAGCTTATAGAAACATTAGTAGAAATAGAGAAACTACTAAGGATCGAGGGAGACACCGATCTAGTAGTAGAGAGGAGGAGAGAAATAGGAGTATAATTAGAGGTCGCGGTAGCGACATAGAACCTGAGAGGAACTCAGGGAGTGCGAGAAGGGAAAAATTATATTGAAAAGTCGTGGTGACGACGGAAGAAATTTTGTAGATGAAGTAGTGAGGAAATAGGGAGAAATAGGAGGCTATGTGAGTAATGGCATAGCATATTATGAGAGGTAAACAAAATGGCGGCGGCAACTTAGTCTTGAGAAGCCTAAGTATAATTGGTCTGTACCGCACACAACAGACAACTGAGTACACCTGACCAATAGGATACTGCAGTAGGGGAGAAGAGTGAAGGAGATGTAAGACATACATTTGAGGCCGAGGTAGTACGGCGGGAAAATTATATGAAAAGTCGTGGTGACGACGGAAGAAATTTTTGGAGATGAAGTAATGAAGAAAGAGATAGAGGCTATGTGAGGAGAATCATAGCACTATACATAAACAATATGGCGGCGGCAGCTCAGTCTTGAGAAGACTAAGTATAATTGGTCTATACCGCACATAAGAAAGGACTGAGTACACCCGACTAATAGGGTACTACAGTAGGGGAGACAACAAGGAGATGTAAGACGTACATTTGAGGCCGCGGTGGTCCGGCAAGAAAATTTTTGTGAAAAGTCGTGGTGACGACGGAAATAGTAAGTCGTGGTGACGACGGCAGAAATACTACAGACTTAGATTTTTGATGAAGCACCACAAGAAGACAGCAATTATGGGATGAAATAAAGTATCAACTACAACTATCAGCTACAAGTTAATCCTAGCTTATATGATCAAGACGGGACATGGAAGATAATATACTTTTACAATCAACAAGAAGAAACAGTACAGCGGAGTCCAAGCCTTACAGATGAAACAAAGAAGCAAGAAGCACATGAGTCTACCTGCAATACAAAGACAACACATCAATGTTCGCAATGTTAGTCACATGGTCACAACCATCATTCCCTATTCCTTCGTTAATCCCAACATACTCCCTGCAACACCTGTTGCATCACTAGTGATCATGTGAAGCGAACATGTGATGACAGAAGAAATGCCAAGCAAGCTCAGATGTATCAAGATGAAGAACAGACATCCACAACCGATGAGAAGAAACAAGTTGCAGAAACGGAGCCTTACAGAAGGAAACAGAAGCCAACCATGACTACCAGCCACGAGTTGACATCAGCCTAGACGATCAAGTCGGGACATTGAAGATGGGAGACCTTTGCAGTCAACGGGAAATGACATACTACAGCGGAGTCGAAGCCTTACAGAAGAAATAAGGAAGCAAGAAGCACATGAGAAACTAGATGCACTACACGAAGACAACACATCAGTGTTCGCAATGCTATTCACGTGGTCACAACCATCATTCCCTATCCCTACGTCAGCCATAACATATTCCCTGTGACACCTGTCGCATCCCCAGTGATCATGTGAAGCGAACAGGTGATGACAAGTGACATACAAGCAACAAGATGGAACTATGCAGCAGAACCGGAGCTGTACAGAAGGAAGAATGAGTCAACAACCACAACCACAACCACTAGTCAAGCTAACCCCAGCTTATATACTACAGTTGGGATGATGAAGATGAGATATCCTTACAACCACAGAGAAACAACAAAACTTATCATCATCGAAGACCTACAGCACAGTTTATGAACTTTAGCAACGATATTGCTGACAAGATAATAGTTCCTATACAATCAGAACTTGTCAACACATAGCAAAGAAGATGATATTGAAAGAATGGACGACTTTACCAACACCAAACTCAGAATGTATACAACATCAAGTAAACAAGCTATTGTCATACTGACAACCACAACATATTCACTCGTTCGTCCTCATCCTCCTGCAGAGCGACTATAAATACCATCACAACTGATATCAATTTCATCGTAGTACGACAGTCGTCTCTACAGTAGAGAAATTTACACTGTTGGAGTTTACAAATCAGATCTCCAAATTCATACAATCAGTGTAATCGCCGTAAAGTACTTCCCCAGCATATAGTACTCATTCACAGCACTTCCCCAGCTATAGTGCTTAATCAAGGTACCCCAATCAACGGTATCCAACGTTAGTTAGTTCATAATATTAGGTCTCAGTGGTAAACTCAAGTAGTTGTTGACATCTCAGTACACTTACACTTTTACACTACACACTAGCCTTGTGAACAGAAGTGTAGAACTTTGCAAAGAAACTTAACTGTGTAGTGCATTAACTTATGAAAGCACATTCATCACATAAACGGGAAACATTATATGTAGTGATAAGACTTTGATCACATATACATGAGTGTTAACTACTGTACTCTCACGATATTCAGACTGATAGGAAATAGTTTATACAAGAGACCAACGTAACTGAGAAGTTAGTGTAAACAATGAATTATTTCATAAAACAATTGAACAAGATTAGAAAAAGATACAGATTTCTAAAAGAGACAATAAGCTTCTTCACAAGATGAGACTTACCAAGACTTAGGTTAAAAATTTTCATGTTAATTTTCAATGTCCATGTTTTTCAGAGGTATACTTTCTCCACCACCAGGCATAGAGGGCAACAAAAAAAAAAAAAAAAAAAAAAGAAATGTCACACTCCAAGCCAGGGTGTTGCAGCAGTAAAAAAAAAAAAAGAGAAAATAACCTACTCCCTCAGAGCTGAGCACATTAGATGGTGGATAAAGGGCCTTATTCCACATGACAGTGTTTATACAGGTGACTTCGAGATGAGATGTCTCCACAATTGATATTAAATACAGGTTGGGTAAGATACAACACAGATGACCCTTACATGGTCATGTCCGCATTGAGTTAAGGCATTTTGGTCTTGAATTTTGGTTAACTCCGACATACAGGGGTACATGTATATAGTAACAGACTGAGATTACGGTTTCGACAGATGCATCAAAGGCTAGCATCAGCCGAGCACATCCTGCTCTGACAATAGTGACTTAGGTCTTTTACTATCGCCCCAAGACAGATGGTAAGATTTCGCGTGATTAGTTGCATACATGACTGGTAATTCGACTGGTGCATCAAAGGCTAGAATCAGTCGAGCACATCACATCCTGACGTAGTAACACATATTTCTTGCTGTCACTTTGGGGATGTTTAATTAAATGCATGCTTGGTGACGCTACATATTATATTTCTATTACTCTGCCTATCTGACCGGTGCAATGAATACTGACATTGACGGCAGATATATAAGACATATTAAGGACTGACAAACCTCTGTTTCCAGAGGCAGTACCATGTCGCCTATATATATATATGTATATAAAAGTACAATGTTTACTTGTTTACTTGTTTTAGTATCATGTTAATGAGATATTAGAGTAGACATATATAATCTTAAGGGTGTGACAAACTACAATAACTACATAGTCTTGGGAAACTTAATAGACTTCTTCCCAAGGTACAAGATGTAGCATACTACATGATCAACACTGACATTGGAAAAAAATGGTATAGTACCTTAAGTGCATGTTAATTGCTATAATATACCTATCTCAGGCATAGAGGTGCTCAGGACTAAGAAAAAAAAGAGAACAGAGATGAGAAATGATCCAGACTTAGTCATATGGAGTCTTACTCATGGACTTAAGCAAATATTACACTGAGGATGAATGTCCATATATATATTTTTTATAGCACTGGTTATGTAGAGATACAAGGGATAAAACTTGGTTGCATTATTGGGTACTACCTGTTTGAGAGATGATGGTAATGAATTAAGTAAATACAATGTTCATTTATGCCTTTTATACATTCATGTAAAGAGATTTTATGTTGAAGTAGTAATTAAGGAGATGCTCTAGTTGTAGCATTGATATTAGGTTTATAATATAGTCTCACTATTACGATTTAATTTGCTTGTAATTTCGAGTCGTCTATAGTATTAGAGATATTAGTGGGGTAAATAGATAATAGTTTTTGATAGAACACAAATGTCTCCCTGCGGGATACATTTGAACGGCCCCGGGACGTATATGTCACCGTGTGGTTGTACAGTGTAAAATACACTGTAAGTTTAAGTCAGTCGAACAGTTATTTGGTGTTAACAAGATGAAAGAGTATAGAAAAATGGGTTAGAAAATCAGAATAATCTAAGTGATAACTTATTTGTTCTTAACATGGGAGATAAAAGAATGTAAATGTAGTGTTTTTTGTAAGGGAGGGAACCTTTTTAGACCTTAAAGTAATCTAAGTATATATCATTAGAGTTTACCAAATTTGCATATTAGACCAGTTTTAATAAAGATATAGAAGGATTAATGAAACTAAGTTAAAAAGTACAAAGGGGAATAACAATGTTATTAGCGCCCTTTACAGGTTTAGTGAGTTAAGAGAACACAGAGCAGAGTAAAACGCACGTGAAAATAGTGACTAGAGGTAAACAGTTATGTAGCACAGTTCACGGAGCTAACAGCTTACAATTAAGCGTGCCGATTGGTGAGTGAACTGAACAACGGACCAATCGTATTAACTAAAACAACTTTTGGACCATCAGATAGGAAATTGAAGGACGATTGGAGAGATCAGTCCAGATATTGACGCGCTACTGAGCGGTCAAGTTTATAGAGTCCTACCAGAGAAGTTGACGGACCGGGCAAGTCAAGTTTCGCTGAGCTCTCAAGAAATGTGAAACCTGCGGTTTGCAGAAGGGCTACAGAAATAGCTAGATTTAGAATTGCTTAGAAATAGGAATTCAGGAGAACATTTAGAATTGATTAATAATTTGTGTGATCAACTGTAGGATTAGCTGATAGGTGGTGTTAGTAGGATCGTGATAGGTGCTGGACTTCGTTTAAAATGGTAAGAACAAAACTTTGAACTATTTTCTTGACTTTCAGCAAATTTGTCGCAAGCTAACGACGCTCGCATTTAAGGGAGCGAGCTAAAGAAGATAATATTGAGTCAAGGTCAATATTAAAGCCTAAAGAAATAATAACTTTTATTATCAGATAGCCAGGATGGGCTGTCATGCCAAGAAGATGAGGCATTGCCATTAAACGAGATTGTATCGAACAAAGGGTTCACAGCACTGACAATTATGAAATCTATTAAGCGCTCTCTCATATAAGAGTAAGTATGGAGACGCCACCACAAGTGAGTCTGACATTCACGAAACATCTCATGCGCTCTCTCATACAAGAGTAAGTATGGTGGAAGCCATTTTGGTATTGGACATTGTTTATTTCAGGTGTAGCTATTGAATTTTATATGCTGCATTTAGAGGAGTTAAACCTATCTAGAGTGAGATTGGGAGAGAACATGACTCCAAGGATTTAGAAGAACTGTTGTAGAAAATATGAGCAAAATAGTAAAATAAAAGGAGAAGGAACTTTATTAAGCTAGGTATACCACGAAATGCAAGAGGCTACAAGAGAAACAATATATAACTAAGCTTTGAGATATGTGTTTGAATCAAGCGGAAGACTTGAGGACATTGAAATTGTGAACTGTAGCTGATGTATTATGTTGGATGATCATGCATTATCTTATGTAAATAAAGGTTGCTTGTTGAATTTGAATCACATCACTCCAGTTGCTTTGATGTGAGAAGAGAATAAGGAATGGAGAGATATTAGAATTGAGTATTAGGAAAGATAGAAATAATAGAACACCCTATACGCATCAGTCGCTAGACAACATCAAGGAGGGAAGAACGTGGTCTGGGTTGAGCAAAAGACGAACCTATTCTCATCCAAGAACTATCATCTCTGGCGGAACAAGGGAGCCAGTAAGAGAAACAATCTCACTTGGAAGAAAGAAATAAAGTAAATAATAGATAACTAGGCCTGCCTCAGTCACCTAGTTATAGATAGCATTGTGACACCTGCACGGTCACATAAGACTAAACCAGTTCCAGCACCGGCACGGTCACATAATGTCAATTTGGCGCCGTGACCACTCCTCCTACAGCGACATGGCCACATCACAAGGAGAGATGGAGCAACAACATCAACAAAACTACAACAACGCACGACGGAATGGTTATAAACAACTGGGACACTTTGAACAAGAGAGCACAGAGAATAACATTAAGAAATTTTATCAATGAAATTAAAACCAGACCGTTATGGGAGTTTAAAAACATAACATCAAACAACGGTCAAGTTGGCCTCCTCACAACAGAAGATGGATGGAGAGCACACATCGGGCAAATCAAATCAGGGAAGAAACATCACAGAATACCAACAAGAACAAATACAAAGATATTAACAGAAATGACAAGTCCACAAGCAGTCCAGAAAAGACAAGTTACTAGAATAGAGCCTCAGACAGAGAATGTCGCAGTGCAAACTGATGACAAGGTTAGGAAAAGTCTAATCCCAGTCAGGATAAAGTCAAGACCAGTTACAAATGTCGCAGTACAAACAGATGACTTACCTGATTCGTACAGTATTGAAACGGTCGATAATACAGAAAAGATAACATCTGAAGAAAGTTATATGGAGAATGACAGTGCAGTCATGAAACCAGATACATTCTTGTCGATGCTATGGAGTCAAGCACAGATGAAGAAAGAGAAACGGTGCAGAAAAGTCCAAACAATTGCAAATATTTCAGAGATAGACACTGCTGATGAGATGCTGAACAGTTTAGTGTTAAAAGGAATAGGTGTTCTAGAAGACATAAAGACATTACTTCTTCAGAAACCACAGCCAAGTCAAAGTAACAGGAATGTTATTGATAACGTACAACAAAGTAACATTCAAGATCAAGTGCAAGATGAGAAACAAGAAGCTCTTACATACAAAGATCCAGAAAGAAACGACCTGAATGCGCAAAGTCATGTACCGGTTCCAGAGTTGAGCGAAGTTCCCTTAGCTAGTGGATATTCAAGAGATGATAGCCTTAATCCACAAAATAGTCAGGAGCAGCTGAAGCAAATTACAGAATCAGCACAGGGGGAGAGTAAACACCAACAAAAGAAAAAGAAGAAAAAAGGAAGAAAGACTCCGCCAATTCAGGAAGTAAAACCATGCACATCTGCTAATGACAATTCAGAGCGCTTAAATGAGGCAGTTGAAGTAGATGGAAAACCCTCCCTTCTTCAATCAGTTGCAGATCATAAAAGCTCATTAGACAAGTTTTCAGTTCAAGACCTGAAAATATCATCTGCTCCCATATCTGCCACACAAGAATCATCTGAAGCATCAATGAATCAAGAAGATAATTATGTTAATCCAGCCCTTCAAGCGTTACGAGAAAGAATAATAAGTGATTATTACTGTAAATTTCCGAATCAACTGCCAGATGCTGTAAGACGCCTGACTCGCCGCGGAGAGAACTCAGCAGAAGTAGAAGACATAACTACACTTTGCGCAGATTTACAGAGGAAGTTTGAAGAGCTAAGAATGGACAATAAAGATAGTAGAGATACAGATCGACGGGAGTACCGATCTAAAAGAAATTCAGGAGATACAAGAGATAAGGTAGAGAGGAAGAAAACCGTTAATAAAGTCAGAATAGTAGAGGGGACTCAAGATACAGATAAACAGATAACGTTAGGCGCGCTCAAAAAGAAGAGAGGCCATGATGAAGAAGTTAATATTGAGATATTTTGGTGAAGCCGTAGAGGAATACAGCTTCTGATCGATATGATACAAGAGGAGTATAAAGATAGAAGATATACAGATCGAGAGGATTTCCGATCTAAGAGCCGAGAAGCTTATAGAAACATTAGTAGAAATAGAGAAACTACTAAGGATCGAGGGAGACACCGATCTAGTAGTAGAGAGGAGGAGAGAAATAGGAGTATAATTAGAGGTCGCGGTAGCGACATAGAACCTGACAGGAACTCAGGGAGTGCGAGAAGGGAAAAATTATATGAAAAGTCGTGGTGACGACGGAAGAAATTTTGTAGATGAAGTAGTGAGGAAATAGGGAGAAATAGGAGGCTATGTGAGTAATGGCATAGCATATTATGAGAGGTAAACAAAATGGCGGCGGCAACTTAGTCTTGAGAAGCCTAAGTATAATTGGTCTGTACCGCACACAACAGACAACTGAGTACACCTGACCAATAGGATACTGCAGTAGGGGAGAAGAGTGAAGGAGATGTAAGACATACATTTGAGGCCGAGGTAGTACGGCGGGAAAATTATATGAAAAGTCGTGGTGACGACGGAAGAAATTTTTGGAGATGAAGTAATGAAGAAAGAGATAGAGGCTATGTGAGGACAATCATAGCACTATACATAAACAATATGGCGGCGTAAGCTCAGTCTTGGGAAGACTTAGTATAATTGGTCTGTACCGCACACAACAGAGAACTGAGTACACCTGACTAATAGGGTACTGCAGTAGGGGAGACAACAAGGAGATGTAAGACGTACATTTGAGGCCGCGGTGGTCCGGCAAGAAAATTTTTGTGGAAAAGTCGTGGTGACGACGTAAATAGTAAGTCGTGGTGACGACGGCAGAAGTACTAGAGACTTAGATTTTTAATGAAGCACCACAAGAAGACAGCAATTATGGGATGAAATAAAGTATCAACTACAACTATCAGCTACAAGTTAATCCTAGCTTGTATGATCAAGACGGGACATGGAAGATAATATACTTTTACAATCAACAAGAAGAAACAGTACAACGGAGTCCAAGCCTTACAGATGAAACAAAGAAGCAAGAAGCACATGAGTCTACCTGCAATACAAAGACAACACATCAATGTTCGCAATGTTAGTCACATGGTCACAACCATCATTCCCTATTCCTTCGTTAATCCCAACATACTCCCTGCAACACCTGTTGCAACCCTAGTGATCATGTGAAGCGAACATGTGATGACAGAAGAAATGCCAAGCAAGCTCAGATGTATCAAGATGAAGAACAGACATCTACAACCGATGAGAAGAAACAAGTTGCAGAAACGGAGCCTTACAGAAGGAAACAGAAGCCAACCATGACTACCAGCCACGAGTTGACATCAGCCTAGACGATCAAGTCGGGACATTGAAGATGGGAGACCTTTACAGTCAACGGGAAATGACATACTACAGCGGAGTCGAAGCCTTACAGAAGAAATAAGGAAGCAAGAAGCACATGAGAAACTAGATGCACTACACGAAGACAACACATCAGTGTTCGCAATGCTATTCACGTGGTCACAACCATCATTCCCTATCCCTACGTCAGCCATAACATATTCCCTGTGACACCTGTCGCATCCCCAGTGATCATGTGAAGCGAACAGGTGATGACAAGTGACATACAAGCAACAAGATGGAACTATGCAGCAGAACCGGAGCCGTACAGAAGGAAGAATGAGTCAACAACCACTAGCCAAGCTAACCCCAGCTTATATACTACAGTTGGGATGATGAAGATGAGATATCCTTACAACCACAGAGAAACAACAAAACTTATCATCATCGAAGACCTACAGCACAGCTTATGAACTTTAGCAACGATATTGCTGACAAGATAATAGTTCCTATACAATCAGAACTTGTCAACACATAGCAAAGAAGATGATATTGAAAGAATGGACGACTTTACCAACACCAAACTCAGAATGTATACAACATCAAGTAAACAAGCTATTGTCATACTGACAACAACAACCTAAATTCGTTCGTCCTCATCCTCCTGCAGAGCGACTATAAATACCATCACAACTGATATCAATTTCATCGTAGTACGACAGTCGTCTCTACAGTAGAGAAATTTACACTGTTGGAGTTTACAAATCAGATCTCCAAATTCATACAATCAGTGTAATCGCCGTAAAGTACTTCCCCAGCATATAGTACTCATTCACAGCACTTCCCCAGCTATAGTGCTTAATCAAGGTACCCCAATCAACGGTATCCAACGGTTAGTTAGTTCATTAGGTCTCAGTGGTAAACTCAAGTAGTTGTTGACATCTCAGTACACTTACACTTTTACACTACACACTAGCCTTGTGAACAGAAGTGTAGAACTTTGCAAAGAAACTTAACTGTGTAGTGCATTAACTTATGAAAGCACATTCATCACATAAACGGGAAACATTATATGTAGTGTAGTGATAAGACTTTGATCACATGCACATGAGTGTTAACTACTGTACTCTCACGATATTCAGACTGATAGGAAATAGTTTATACAAGAGACCAACGTAACTGAGAAGTTAGTGTAAACAATGAATTATTTCATAAAACAATTGAACAAGATTAGAAAAAAAGATACAGATTTCTAAAAGAGACAATAATACGCTTCTTCACAAGATGAGACTTACCAAGACTTAGGTTAAAAATTTTCATGTTAATTTGCAATGTCCATGTTTTTCAGAGGTATACTTTCTCCACCACTAGGCATAGAGGGCAACAAGAAAAAAAAAGAAATGTCACAGTCCAAGCCAGGGTGTTGCAGCAGTGGAAGAAAAAAAAAAGGAAAAAAAATTATTACTCCCTCAGAACTGAGCACATTAGATGGTGGATAAAGGGCCTTATTCCACATGACAGTGTTTATACAGGTGACTTCGAGATGAGATGTCTCCACAATTGATATTAAATACAGGTTGGGTAAGATACAACACAGATGACCCTTACATGGTCATGTCCGCATTGAGTTAAGGCATTTTGGTCTTGAATTTTGGTTAACTCCGACATACAGGGGTACATGTATATAGTAACAGACTGAGATTACGGTTTCGACAGATGCATCAAAGGCTAGCATCAGCCGAGCACATCCTGCTCTGACAATAGTGACTTAGGTCTTTTACTATCGCCCCAAGACAGATGGTAAGATTTCGCGTGATTAGTTGCATACATGACTGGTAATTCGACTGGTGCATCAAAGGCTAGAATCAGTCGAGCACATCACATCCTGACGTAGTAACACATATTTCTTGCTGTCACTTTGGGGATGTTTAATTAAATGCATGCTTGGTGACGCTATATATTATATTTCTACTACTCTGCCTATCTGACCGGTGCAATGAATACTGACATTGACGGCAGATATATAAGACATATTAAGGACTGACAAACCTCTGTTTCCAGAGGCAGTACCATGTCGCCCATATATATATATGTATATAAATGTACAATATTTACTTGGTTACTTGTTTTCTAATACCATGTATAAGATGCTAGAATAGACATATATAATCTTAAGAGTGTGACAAACTACAATAACTACATAGTCTTGGGAAACTTAATAGACTTCTTCCCAAGGTATAAGATGTAGCATACTACATGATCATTACTGACATTGGAAAAAATGTATAGTACCTTAAGTGCATGTTAATCGCTATAATGTACCTATCTCAGGCATAGAGGTGTTCAGGACTAAAAAAAAAAGAGAACAGAGATGAGAAATGATCCAGACTTAGTCATATGGAGTCTTACTCATGGACTTAAGCAAATATTACACTGAGGATGAATGTCCATATATATATTTTTATAGCACTGGTTATGTAGAGATACAAGGGATAAAACTTGGTTGCATTATTGGGTACTACTTGTTTGAG
Source organism: Oreohelix idahoensis (assembly GCA_024509875.1). Taxonomy (NCBI): domain Eukaryota; kingdom Metazoa; phylum Mollusca; class Gastropoda; order Stylommatophora; family Oreohelicidae; genus Oreohelix; species Oreohelix idahoensis. Next base: position 704,861 of record JAMPIV010004476.1, read on the forward strand.
AGATGATGGTAATGAATTAAGTAAATACAATGTTCATTTATGCCTTTTATACATTCATGTAAAGAGATTTTATGTTGAAGTAGTAATTAAGGAGATGCTCTAGTTGTAGCATTGATATTAGGTTTATAATGTAGTCTCACTATTACGATTTAATTTGCTTGTAATTTCGAGTCGTCTATAGTATTAGAGATATTAGTGGGGTAAATAGATAATAGTTTTTGATAGAACACAAATGTCTCCCTGCGGGATACATTTGAACGGCCCCGGGACGTATATGTCACCGTGTGGTTGTACAGTGTAAAATACACTGTATGTTTAAGTCAGTCGAACAGTTATTTGGTGTTAACAAGATGAAAGAGTATATAAAAATGGGTTAGAAAATCAGAATAATCTAAGTGATAACTTATTTGTTCTTAACATGGGAGATAAAAGAATGTAAATGTAGTGTTTTTTGTAAGGGAGGGAACCTTTTTAGACCTTAAAGTAATCTAAGTATATATCATTAGAGTTTACCAAATTTGCATATTAGACCAGTTTTAATAAAGATATAGAAGGATTAATGAAACTAAGTTAAAAAGTACAAAGGGGAATAACAATGTTATTAGCGCCCTTTACAGGTTTAGTGAGTTAAGAGAACACAGAGCAGAGTAAAACGCACGTGAAAATAGTGACTAGAGGTAAACAGTTATGTAGCACAGTTCACGGAGCTAACAGCTTACAATTAAGCGTGCCGATTGGTGAGTGAACTGAACAACGGACCAATCGTATTAACTAAAACAACTTTTGGACCATCAGATAGGAAATTGAAGGACGATTAGAGATCAGTCTTACCGGAGAAGTTGACGGAGCAAGTCAAGTTTTGCTGAGCTCTCAAGAAATGTGAAACCTGCGGTTTGCAGAAGGGCTACAGAAATAGCTAGATTTAGAATTGCTTAGAAATAGGAATTCAGGAGAACATTTAGAATTGATTAATAATTTGTGTGATCAACTGTAGGATTAGCTGATAGGTGGTGTTAGTAGGATCGTGATAGGTGCTGGACTTCGTTTAAAATGGTAAGAACAAAACTTTGAACTATTTTCTTGACTTTCAGCAAATTTGTCGCAAGCTAACGACGCTCGCATTTAAGGGAGCGAGCTAAAGAAGATAATATTGAGTCAAGGTCAATATTAAAGCCTAAAGAAATAATAACTTTTATTATCAGATAGCCAGGATGGGCTGTCATGCCAAGAAGATGAGGCATTGCCATTAAACGAGATTGTATCGAACAAAGGGTTCACAGCACTGACAATTATGAAATCTATTAAGCGCTCTCTCTCATATAAGAGTAAGTATGGAGACGCCACCACAAGTGAGTCTGACATTCACGAAACATCTCATGCGCTCTCTCATACAAGAGTAAGTATGGTGGAAGCCATTTTGGTATTGGACATTGTTTATTTCAGGTGTAGCTATTGAATTTTATATGCTGCATTTAGAGGAGTTAAACCTACCTATCTAGAGTGAGATTGGGAGAGAACATGACTCCAAGGATTTAGAAGAACTGTTGTAGAAAATATGAGCAAAATAGTAAAATAAAAGGAGAAGGAACTTTATTAAGCTAGGTATACCACGAAATGCAAGAGGCTACAAGAGAAACAATATATAACTAAGCTTTGAGATATGTGTTTGAATCAAGCGGAAGACTTGAGGACATTGAAATTGTGAACTGTAGCTGATGTATTATGTTGGATGATCATGCATTATCTTATGTAAATAAAGGTTGCTTGTTGAATTTGAATCACATCACTCCAGTTGCTTTGATGTGAGAAGAGAATAAGGAATGGAGAGATATTAGAATTGAGTATTAGGAAAGATAGAAATAATAGAACACCCTATACGCATCAGTCGCTAGACAACACCAAGGAGGGAAGAACGTGGTCTGGGTTGAACAAAAGACGAACCTATTCTCATCCAAGAACTATCATCTCTGGCGGAACAAGGGGGCCAGTAAAGAGAAACAATCTCACTTGGAAGAAAGAAACAAAGTAAATAATAGATAACTAGGCCTGCCTCAGTAGCCAAATATGAGGCGGATAAGAAGGAAGCAGAAGCTAGAGAGATAGAGAAAGAAGAGCGGCAACTGGAAAGTAAGAAAATTGAGGCAAAAATTGAAACTCTCAGAGACATAGAACGAGAGAAATCGAGACAACATGAGGAAAGAGAGAAGGAGAGACAACACGAGGAAAGAGTGAGACAACATGAGGAAAGAGAGAATGATCAACTATGTCAGCACGAATTGGCGCTTAAGACTTTAGAGGTCCAAAGTCACAGCGCAGCGTCTAGCTCCAGCAACAGAGAGGCGTCATCACCCCAGTCACTCTTAACTGATCATTCCAGTAGCCAGTCTCCCAAATTAGCTGCTATGTATTTTGATGTAAAATCCTTCCCAAGCCCAAATGAGAAAATTGATACTTATCTAGAAATATTTGAGAGAATGGCAACACTGTATGGTTTGGAAAGTTTGCGATGGTGTTTGAAGCTTTCCCAGGCTTTAAAATGCAATGTGTATGATGCGAATGTGAAACTGTGAAGCAGCAATCAAGACAATTACGACATGCTGAAGAAAGCTTTACTGGAGCGCTTAGAAATGAACGCTCGCAAATTGTTTCAACTTTTCCAGAACAGCAGGAAAGAGGGAACCGAGACATTTCCCCAGTTCTCTTCTCGTCTGAAGGGATATTTGACTAAGCGTTTGGAGCTTTCAGAACTTCCTTGCATGTTTGAAGGGTTAGAATAGCTTATTCTAACCGAACAGATCAAAAGCACTTTGTCAAACAAAACCCGTAGATTTCTTACTGAACAGGGCGCTGTAAAGCTGGAAGACATCTTGAGTAAGTCGGAGTGTTATGCCAACGCGATAGTCGAGCTGCCAGGCTTAAAACGCAAACCTACATATGAGCCTTCTCGAAAAAAATCTAGAACAGTCTTCCCAATCATTTTCCCACCAAAACTCAAGAGAAACTGTACCCCAGACCCCTCCCCAAGGAAAATCGAAGTTCTACAAAACCCGATACCCCACTGACACCCGTGATCAGCCCCAGCGTCTCCCATGGCTACCAGACCAGAAAGGATACGACAAAGGGATATGTGATCAGGGAAAACACAACAGGGCTAAACGGATCGGTTGTTTGCAAACAGCCTCTCAATGGAGTAATAATGTCAGTTATTCTCAACCTGAGGGTGAGAGGCCTTCTACGCGAGGAACTGTTACATTGACCGGGACTTCAACTTATTGTTTCTTTGATACAGTGAGCTTTGACTGTATTGTCGCGAGGCATTTAGTCAAACCAAGTCAAGAAACAGAAGAAACCGCCAAATTATGTGTTATGGATACGTAAGTGGAGTAGGAAGACAATGTTAATATTACGGCTGATGAGGGCAATCAGCTTGTGGTCGGGCTTACGGATGGCCGACAGGTGTGTAAATATGTATAGCTGTAAGTGCGAATGTCGTAAGAAGGTTCTGGCATACCTATACACACTTCGATCACACACCACTGTAACGTAAGATCAGGAAATGTAGGAACTAGTATAACGTTCTATACAGTTTATTAACGCTACAGTCACGTAGACATCATGGAAAACACAGTTCACAGCATAAACATGACGCATCAGATAAGTAAGTTCATTAAAACTTAGTTACAGGTAACAAAATCCAAAGTACATAGGCTGCCGAACATAGCAGCTCACGTTTCATAAAGGTTTACATCAATATCTTTATAAATGATGATGATGGTGGCCGGTATAATCTATGGCCTCTAGAATCTCAAACGTATAAAAAAAAACTCCCACTGGTCGCTTACACAGCGGCACACTGTATCTTCTAATAACAGGGAAAAAATCCATCATAGGAACATGAATCAAAACAACGGCCGATACAATCCATGGCCTCTATAACAAATCCATCAAAATTCTTACAATAGATATATATATAATGCCAGCGTACTCCCTGGCATTTGGGTAATATCTCTTGAAAAACAATCCATAACTTCCTGGGAGAAAGAACATTCCCAACAATAATCTCCTTATCTTTACTTCAAAAAATATCCTCTTCAATTATCAAATTCCCTTCATCAAAAAACACACAAATATCCTGGAACACACTAGCGAGATGGGACAACCATCCCGAAGCCCTGCCAGGAACACACTGTCTCGAGAATACTGCTTCTCAGTACAGCTCAGTAAAAATCCCCCATGCGCGAACTCACCGCGTGAGACTACAGCTCAGCTCCACCGTCTCTGAACCACCAACCCCACTAGGAACATTCGAACAGTTTCTTTATCATATTTTTAAAACAAACTAACGACTACTCAGTTGAGTTATGTACCAAAATTACTGAGCCCAAAAGCCCCCAACTAAAAAATCATCTCATCACAAAAAGCGTGCTTACTAGCGTGTAGAAAAATCCGACCCGTACATACAAGTCTTTAACACTTTACTCCCCTTAATTAAAATATGACTTAACAGACTACACCGACCCCCGGGGGAAAAAATGATATCATCTTTTTTTTTTAAAGTACATCGAACAACAAATATGAGGGCGATGAAATTCTATTATCTACACACAAGAATTACACTATGTTAAGTCATATCACAAAATCAACCAAAAAAAAATGGAAGTAAGTGTAAAGTGAGAAAATAAAGTATCCAAAGATAATCAAATTCAAAAAAGATGAAGTATATGAAGTATAGAAATATAGAATAAGTATGAAATAATAAGTGGAAAGTGAAAAGAAAAGATGAAATAAATAGAAGAATGACCAGTAATGAAAGAAAGCAATGAAATGAGAATACGAAAAGAAAGCAATGATACACCATGGTAACCATTAAGTTAAACAATGCATATCTATACCAAAGAACAAATAACCAGTTAACATCTAAAAATAGTATAATTTGCAAGATAACCAAGTTAATAAACTTATGCAGTACAAATGATGAACTTATTATAGACATCAAAATTAATAATTCATTCATTCATAACCCTCCACTCCCAAAGGAGCATAGGCCTTCAACAAACACATGCCAAGTCCTCCTGTCCCGTGCCATCATCTCAAGTTCTTTCCATGTTCTCCTCATCATTTTCACCTCTGTTTCCAACTCTCTTCTCCATGTACTTCTTGGTCTTCCTCTGCCTCTCTTGCCCTGGGGGTTCCAGAACAAGGACTGCCTTGTAATGCTATCAACAGGTTTCCTCAGTGTGTGTCCTATCCATCGCAATCGTCTTCTTCTCATCTCTTGTTCCACTGGCACTTGTCTAGTTCTTGTCATCAGTTCCACGTTGGTAACCTTGTCATACCATTTTAATCCCTCTATTCTACGCAAGCACCCATTTATGAAAGTCTGTAGCTTTTTGGTTGTTGTCTTTGTTGTTCTCCATGTCTCCGAGCCATACAATAGGACTGACTTCACATTTGAGTTGAAGATTCTTATTTTCGTGTTGGATCCAATTTCTCTTGATCTCCATATATTTCCCAATGCAATGAAAGCTCCTCTTGCCTTTTGTATTCTTATTTTGATATCGCTGTCTGTCCCTCCAACTTTGTCTATATTACTGCCAAGATATGTGTATGATTCAACATCTTGAATTGGTGTTTCTTCAAGTTCAACCCTGTTATCATTACCTGCATTTATTCTCATTATTTTTGTCTTTTCCCTGTGTATTTTCAGACCCAATTGCTGTGACCTCCCATCGAGTGTTTTCAATTTGTCCTGCATCTGATTACGGTTATGGGACAGAAGAGCCAAGTCATCAGCAAAATCCAGATCATCCAACTGTTTAGTCAGAGTCCACTGGATTCCATTTCTGTTGTGTGTTGTCGATGATCTCATAACCCAATCTATTGCCAGCAAGAAAAGAAATGGAGACAAGAGGCATCCCTGTCGCACTCCTGTTCTTATCCCAAACGGTTCTGTAAGCTGTCCTTCGTGAAGAACTCTGCATGTCATGTCTTCATATGTTTTCTTTATTAAATTAATGATCTTCAGGGGAACTCCATAATGCCTCATCAATTTCCAAAGTGATTCTCTGTCTACACTGTCAAATGCCTTTTCGTAGTCCACAAATCCGATGTATAGTGGTGAATTCCATTCCAGACTTTGTTCAACTATTATTCTCAAAGTGGCTATCTGGTCTGTACATGATCTGTTTTGTCGAAAACCTGCTTGTTCATCTCTCAGTTTCTTGTCTATGGACTCTTTTAATCTCTCAAGGATAATCCTGTTTAATACTTTTCCTGGCACTGATAGTAACATTATTCCTCTATAATTTGTGCACTCTTGTAAATTTCCCTTCTTAGGCAACTTAACCAGATATCCTTCCTTCCATCCTGCTGGTATCTCTTCCTTTTCCCAGACTTTACCAAGTAATTTATATAACATCTCTGTAGCCGTGTCGATATCTGCTTTGATGGCCTCTGCTGGAATGCCATCAGGTCCAGATGCTTTTCCCTCTCTTAGAAGCTTTATGGCTTTCTTTATTTCTTCCTTCGTTGGTCTTTCACCGTTAATTTGTAGCTCTTCTTCTGCTGGCTGGATGTCCGGCGGGTTTTGTGGAGCTGGTCTATTGAGAAGGTCCCCAAAATATTCTGTCCACCTCTTCATTTGCTCTTGTATATTGCTGAGCAGTTTCCCATTCTTGTCTTTTATGAGGCAACTTGTTTGCTTGTATTTCCCTGTTAGCTTCTTTGTGCTGCTATACAGTTCTCTCATATTTCCTTTGGCTGCAGCATCTTCTGCCTCTCTTGCCAACTCCTCAATATACTTCCTCTTGTCTCTTTTGATACTTCTTTTTACTTCTTTGTTTGCTTCTGTGTACACTTCTTGAGCCTTGGCTTTGGAGCTTCTAGTTTTGCTTGTGTTTAACTCTGCTTTCTTGTTTTTTTTTCTGTCTTTTATCTTATTGATGGTTTCTGTTGTTATCCATGCTTTTTGTTGTCTTTCCCTTTTCCCCAGTATTTCTTCACATGTCTCCTTCCATACTGTTTTGACCTGCTGCCAATAGTCTTCTGTATTCTCTACATCTTCCAGCTGTTGGAGCACTTGGAATTTGTTGGATACTGTGACCGCAAATTTGTCTCTTGTTTCTTGATTTCTTAGCTGTCCTACATTAAACTGTTGTCTATAATTTTGCATTGTTGCATATCTCTTGAGTTTCATTTTTACTTTGGCTATCAGAAGATGGTGATCTGATGCCACATCTGCTCCTCTATATATCTTTACATCCTGCAATGATGATCTAAACTTCTTGTTTATGCATATATGATCTATCTGATTTTCTGTTCTATGGTCTGGTGATATCCATGTTGCCTTGTGTATTCTCTTATGTGGAAACATGCTTCCTCCTATAGCCAGTTGATATGAAGCACAGAAGTTTGCGAATAGCTCTCCATTTTCATTCATTACTCCTAGCCCATGTTTTCCCATGACTTCTTCGAATCCAGTGTTGGCTGTACCTATCTTTGCATTCATGTCACCCATCAAAATTGTGATGTCTCTTCTTTTTACTTTATCCATAATTTCCTGTAGTTTAGTATAAAATGCTTCTTTCACAGACTCTTCTTTGTCATTAGTTGGTGCATAACATTGGATGACATTTACATGAATTTTCTTTTTAGCTGTTTTGAAAGAAGCTGTTATTATTCTGGGTCCAACAGCTTCCCATTCAATTAGTGCTTCCTGTGCTTCTTTAGATAACATAAGAGCTACCCCTTCACTGTGGTGTGAACTTTCGTCTTCATGTCCTGAGGACAGCACCAATTCACCTGTGATGAGTTTCTTCCTGTCTACCCCCTTCCACTTTGTTTCACACATTCCCAGAACCTCGATTTTGTATTCCCTCATTTCTGCTGCTACTTGCGCCACTTTCCCTTGTTCGTTTAATGTCCGAACATTCCAGGTGCCAAATCTGGAAGTTCTCCTAGAAGAAAGAAGGTTAGTCAGCAACACAGACTCCTTTCGGCTTTCTCTGTGTTGCATCATACGCCTCCCCGCGAGAGGACCTTCCCCTGTCTTGGATGGCTGTGTTTTATTTTCTTTATTTGACTTGTCCATATTTGTTGAAGTTTTTTGTGGTTTAAATTTTTTACAGGATGGTGTAACCGGCCCCATGCCCAACCCTCCTTAGTCGCTTTTTACGACATGCTTGGTAGGGGACAGTGTTACTATTCTTTGCTCCCCTTTCGGGCCCCGGTAACACACGGGTGAAAATTAATAATACCGCTATACATAGTTATCCCTGACGCACAATCAAGCGCTGGGTACAGATAAAAATACATCACAATGTCAGAAAAAAACACCTTTCCAATGTCTTCTTCTTCTTCCATTCTGATTGTCTTCACTGGAACAGGAAAACCGGTGCAAGGCGACATATAGAACAGGTTGAAAGTAACAGCTTAATCACGTAACATAGCAACTCTGATTCCTATGGAAAATCCGTTGCTGTGAAAAAAAATGAATGATAATTTCTATTTTAATAACAGTAGGATTTTATAAAAGGCAACAATTAACTTTAAATTTAACCTACCAAATGTGGCTGTGTAAACTTCTGACCACTGTAAGATGTTAATCAAACCTCCCTCCGTTACACGCGAAAAGGTTACAGAGAAAGTAACATAGACTAAACTAGAATCCTAAATTATATAGGTTAAGAGACCCTCTTCCGTTATTTGTAGACAAGGCAGGAAGAGTAGGTAGAGGATGTCTGCAACTCAAGGTAGTCACCTCTGTAGGCTGGAACAAAGTTGTGCACTCAGGGCACTGAGATGCTCTCTCGAAATCGAAAGCAGAGCAAGCAGTAGCATTAGAGACACTATTATTATTGTTACCTTGATTATCAATAACCTGGGGCTCCTGTTGAGCAGAGTTAGCATGGCGATGCGATCTATCATTTAGAGATCTACCATCATATCGAGATCTATCACAATTATTATCTCTATTGGGACCATTGCTATTTCCTCTATTGAAACCATTGTTCTGATTTGAAGCCCAGTTAGCATTGTTGCGATTACTATTCCCCCTTTGATCAAAATACCTATTAGATGGATTTTGTTGTCTCCGCAAAAAATTATTATAAGGTTGATAATCTTTAGTGTAGTTACCCCTTTCAAAATTTCCATAATTGTTGGAACTAAAATGTTGAGGTCCGTTAAATTGTCTCCAATTTCTAGGAAAAGGAAAATTACTACGTGATGGTCTTCCTTGGTACTATCTAAAATCACGATAATCTTTCCTACCAAATTGTTAGCATTTTTGCATGTGGGAATGTGCTTAACAGGAGCATCGTACTGACTGTGCTGAGTATGATGAGTACCAATAGTTTTGTCCCCTGTTATGAATTTATCAGAACTTTGAAAAGTCGATGCACGGTTTGTCTGTGGGGCCTTGACATGAACTTTATCAGAGTTTTTACCGTGATCTAAAGGACTGACAATAGGATTACTTTTGTTGGCCTGACGCCAAGAATCACTACTATTAGAAACAGTATTGTTATTACGTGGGAAACTATATTTGCCACGAAAAGATTTGTTTACACCATGTTTAATGTTATAGTTAGCATTGAGTGTATATGGCTGACTCTTTGCATTTGTGAAGTGTTGATCATCAACTTTATGTCAACCTTGACAGTAGACAACACTTTGTTGTTTAAGAGAATATCTAATAGGCCATCAACTCTGTTTCTCAATCTAACAGATTCCGAATTCAGTAATGTAATCTCCTGCCTCTGCCTTTTATTCAGTTTATTCAAGTTAGTAGCTGTCTTTCTCTCACTAACAAGTAAGGAATTAACCGTATTCAAATTAGTTGAAAGTTCATCAATCTGTTGTTGCATTTTCCTTTATAGTTCAGAATATCTATGTTTTTCATTCAGGAGTAACGATTCTAATGCCGTTACCCTGTCATCAGTTAAACAATCATCACTCATTGATGACACATTATTGTCCTTGTGAGATTCAATCTCCCCTTTTCCACCTTCTGATTTAAAGTTAACATACTCCGTAATCAAAGATTCATGATCGGACTTCAGCTTGTCACATTTTGATTGCAAATTATCAAACAAAATCCTAAATGTCTCATTACTTTTCTGATATTCATCCATAAGTTTCTCATTATCTTCCCGCCGTAGTTCCAATTCATGCGCAAAAGAGCTCACCTTACTTATCTGGTCATCCAACATCTGTTTCAATGAGGTTAGCTCATCCTCTAACTTTTTCTTCTGTCCAAGGGAAAATTCACCAAATTTATTATTATCCGCTATCAAGAGCGTCACTTTATTCTTCAATACAGCATTTTCAAAATCCATTGCTGACAACTTCTTCTCATATTGCATTTTCAACTGCTGTAGCTTATCAGTAAGAGCCTTCTCTTTACATAAGTGTTCCACCTTTTTCTGACCATCAGGAATGTCGTTGTGAAGTATATTCTGTATATTCTTCAATATATGATCGTGTTTAACATTAATATGTTGATCCAAAAAACACACGAAGGTCCGAAAGCAGTAAATTCGCTAAATTCTTAGCCATTATTAAATGAGGAACGGAATGAAACTTATCCTCAGCAAAATACCTTAGAGCGGAGACGCATGAACCAAGAAACGGTCCATCACGTATGTTTCAAGTGCTGGGTCTTGCAATCTATTATAATCCCTACCTTCCTCAAATAAATACCCAAACACAGGCCTCATGTCGTTAGGATTCAAATCAAAATCCATAGTGACTCACTCACTGAGTCAACTATATGTATTAATCACCTATAATTACAATAAGTTTATGTCTCTTATGTAAGTATACTGAAGTAACTCACTTTATCCCAACTTAGTGGGTGGCAAGTCCTTGCTTAAGAACTTGTATAATCACCTTTCCAACTATCAATAATGTTATTAATTACTTATAAAATATGCATCATAATATTATCCGATTATGAGAAAAATAGACAACGTAAACAACAGTGACAAAGACAAGATATAAAAACAAATGACCACGTTCGCAGAATCAGCTAATCAATAAAGCAAACTAAAGAAAATATATTGCAAAGAATGCAATGACACTGCGAAAAGCGTGACAAGACAAGCAACAGCACAGTTTATAAACGAAAAATTTGTATAGAAATAAAAGACAGCCAGGAGAGGAAGACACCCACAAACAAATTAATCAAAAAACAAAGGAACAGAGAAAATACCAAGACCACAACAATGAAACGTTTCGTCACACCTAAACAGAGATGTCACGGATTACCAAACACAGTGGACTAAACTACTTCAGCAAAAAACTCGCTGGAAAGTTTCCACTGCGGGAAATCCATAAGAATGTCCCTACAGAATGCTTTCGTAGGGACTGGGTGAACTGGGATATATCCTAACGAAAGTCACCACCCAAACAAACTCGCATAAACATGGAAAATATAACATAGAATACGACATAGATTAAATAAACTAAGCTCTGAGGAAGGCTCGATAACATAGAACAGTGGTACAGTTTACAAACGAAACAACCACTTATCTTCAAAAGGAAAAACTCCCGGCCTCCGCAATAACAACAAAGATGGACATCAGGTATCACACTAAAGTAGAACGTTGATGGCCACAGGATCTCCTAGCTTCTCAGGTCCTTGACACTGGATGACGTCTACTTGAAACTTGCACAGGAAACATGAACTGGAAACACTTGACTTGACCAAGTTGCGCATAAAAAATCAGCACTGTGAACACTGTAAATCCTGCTGAACTTGACATGACACAGATCTTCTGTTAGTGGATGTTCTTGAGAATGCTGTTGAACTTGTTAGGTAATATTCTTCTGTAGAATTCTCCATCTGTAGTTGGTACAGCACCCCATGAAACTGGCTCACCATAAATATGTTATGGATACCTAAGTGGTGTAGGAAGACAATGTTAATATTATGGCTGATGAGGGCAATCATCTTGTGGTCGGGCTTACGGATGGCCGACAGGTGTGTAAATATGTATAGCTGTAAGTGCGAATGTCGTAAGAAGGTTCTGGCATACCTATACACACTTCGATCACACACCACTGTAACGTAAGATCAGGAAATGTAGGAACTAGTATAACGTTCTATACAGTTTATTAACGCCACAGTCACGTAGACATCATGGAAAACACAGTTCACAGCATAAACATGACGCATCAGATAAGTAACTCCATGAAAACTTAGTTACAGGTAACAAAATCCAAAGTACATAGGCTGCCGAACATAGCAGCTCACGTTTCATAAAGGTTTACATCAATATCTTTATAAATGATGATGATGATGGTGGCCGGTATAATCCATGGCCTCTAGAATCTCAAACGTATAAAAAAAACTCCCACTGGTCGCTTACACAGCGGCACACTATATCTTCTAATAACAGGGAAAAAATCCATCATAGGAACATGAATCAAAACAACGGCCGATACAATCCATGGCCTCTATAACAAATCCATCAGAATTCTTACAATATATATATATAATGCCAGCGTACTCCCTGGCATTTGGGTAATATCTCTTGAAAAACAATCCATAACTTCCTGGGAGAAAGAACATTCCCAACAATAATTTCTTTATCTTTACTTCAAAAAATATCTTCTTCAATTATCAAATTCCCTTCATCGAAAAACACACAAATACCCTGGAACACACTAGCGAGATGGGACAACCATCCCGAAGCCCTGCCAGGAACACACTGTCTCGATAATACTGCTTCTCAGTACAGCTCAGTAAAAATCCCCCATGCGTGAACTCACCGCGTGAGACTACAGCTCAGCTCCACCGTCTCTGAACCACCAACCCCACTAGGAACATTCGAACAGTTTCTTTATCATATTTTTAAAACAAACTAACGACTACTCAGTTGAGTTATGTACCAAAATTACTGAGCCCAAAGCCCCCAACTAAAAAATCATCTCATCACAAAAAGCGTGCTTACTAGCGTGTAGAAAAATCCGACCCGTACATACAAGTCTTTAACACTTTACTCCCCTTAATTAAAATATGACTTAACATTATGTGGAGTTTTTAAAGGAGAAACACCCATAACGCTCCCAGTCGCACTTGTAGAGATACACTCGGATTTCGTCCGAGGTGTTATTAAAGCGGCTATAAAAAAACCGGAGCCTGCGCCTAATATGTTACCCATGGAACTGAAAGAGGCGCATCAAAAGGACCCTACCTTGGAGCCCTGCTTTAAGAAACTGCCCATGGCCAGGGACCATAGACACGAGACACATTTTCTAAGGATGCAGTGCTGTATCGACGAACGAGCGACCCTGAACAGGAACATAATCAGCTCCTTTAACCGACGCAGTACAGAGAACAAATCTTAGAAATGGGGCACTCTCTTCCCTTTAGCGGACATATGGGACAAAATTCCACTATGCATCGAATATCGACTCACTATTTGTGGCCAGGAATGAACCCTGATATCATCAGATATGTTAAATCCTGCACCAAGGGCCAACGTGTGGCACCCAAGCCATGGACACCCCCAGTTCCTATGGGAGCAATGCCAATAGTGTTGACGCCATTTGAACGGGTAGCAGTCGACATTATAGGACCACTTGAAAGGACTAAAAGAAGGAACAGGTTTATCCTGGCATTAGTCGACACATGCACTATGTGGGCCGAAGCTGTACCACTAACATGCACTTATTCCAAGCCTGTCGCAGAAACCATAGTGCAGATTTTTACACGGTTGGGATTCCCTCAACAAGTTTTGATGGATAACGGATATCATATCAATACCATAGCCTGTTAATGGAGAAGATCTTTAAGATTTTGAGGGCCAAACACATCCACACCAGCCCGTTCCATCCGGCCGGAAATTGGTTCATGGAACGTTTTAACTGCAGCCTCACAATGATGTTACGTAAGCTGGGACAAGAGAAACCTGAAGATTGGGACCTTTTCATTCCTGCAGCATTATTTGCCTACAAGGAAGTCCCCCAGGCCTCTACAGGATTACCACCAGCTACACTTTTATTCGGCAGACCTATTAAGGGCCCGCTAGAAGCCTTACTACGGTCACTGACAGACCAGAAGGCTGACGAGGCAGTCGTCTCAGCATTTTAGTATGTATCAGAGTTAAAGGAACGGATACAACTAGGATGGGACCTAGCAACAACCAACCTTAAGCGAGCACGCATGAAGCACGCTAAACGATACAACAAAGCAGCGAAAGAGAGAGAATTGCAACCAGGAGAGAAAGTTTTGTTGTTACGTCCTACCGGAAACAACAAACTATGCATCGGATGGCAAGGGCCGTTTACCGTCCTTAAAAAGATCTTGAGAACGAACTACAAAATCTCTATTAAAGGTAAGGAAAAAGTCTACCACATAATTCTGTTAATGAAATATTTTGAAAGACCGGTGCCTTCTCCCGAACATCTCTTGGTGGTCGCTATAGCAACCGATGATGAAGATAGTTGCATGTAATACCCACTACAACAAACGGAATTATTCGAAGATGTTAAATTCGGCGACACTCTCTCAGAAGCACAACAGACAGAAACTAAGGCGTTACTGAAACAGTATTCATCAGTCTTAACGGACATACCTGTTCATACTCATCTCGTGGAGTTTGATATGAAGCTGACAAACGAGACACCTGTGCGAACCAGAGTTTACCCGATCCCGTGTGCGAAAGCAGACACGTTACGTGGAGAAATAGACAAATTGTTACAAGCTGGGATTATTAGCGAGTCTACATCTCCCTATAGCTCAAGCGTCGTACTGTTACAGAAACCAAATAAGGAAGGTCAGCTGTGTATCGACCACCGATTTCTTAACACAGTAAAGGAATTTCAACCCGAACCACTCCCAAACCCTTGGAACTGTTTACCAAGCTAAGCAAGGCAAAAATTTTCTCCAAGATTGACCTGAGAAAAGGTTATTACCAAATACCAGTCAAGGAGGAAATTAAACCTCTGTTAGCCTTTAGCACCAGTGAAGGACATTATTCTTTCAATGTTATGCCTTTCGGTTTGCACAACGCACCAGGAGTCTTCATCAGAATGATGAGAAAGCTTTTGGAACCCTTGCAAAGTCCAAATATTCACAATTTCATGGACGACCTACTTATTGCAACAGATAAATATGAAGAACATATTGCTACAATCGCTATGCTCCTCGGGAGACTACAGGAAGCTGAGTTGACCGCCCGACCTAGCAAATGTTTAATCGGCTTTGAAAAGCTTGATTTCCTATGGCATACCATTTCTAAAGGTTGTATGTGGCCCGTGGGCAAAAACATCGAGAAAATACGATCAGCAAAGAGGCCAAAAACAAAGAGTGACACACGTTCTTTCCTTTCACTGTGCGCATATTACCAAAAGTTTATTAAAAACTTCAATGTTCTTACAGCGCCACTCACTGACCTCACAAGAAAGGAAAAACCCAATAAGGTTGTTGGACCACAAAGTGTGAAAGGCGCTTACGTCACTCTGAAGGAACAGCTGTCCAAATATCCCATTCTAAGGTTACCCGACCATAGGAAACCTTTCGTTTTGCGCGTGGATGCAAGCAGAAGGGGAATTGGATCGACACTGCTTCAGGCAGATGACCATCATCCTAACCTGTTATTTCCAGTTGCTTACAGCAGCCGCAAACTGAATACAGCAGAAAGGAACTATTCGACCGTGGAGAGAGAATGTTTGGTACCGTGTGTGTTTTTTTTTTTTCTATTAAACTGATTCATTCAAACAGAGCTTCTACAAGTCTTGCAGAAATTATGTGAGGACAGCAAACCATAAGTCAGAAGCGTTCAGGACCACCAATGGTGTAAGACAAGGTGATATCGTGTCACTCTATCTTTTCATACTCCTCATGGACGATGTCATCAAGGCCTGCAAGGAGAGAAAAAGAAAGTATTCAGTGTGGTAAAAAAGGTAAAGGAACCCGTTACACGCCCATTGAGGCATATTGGGAATATGGTGTTGTTAGGCCCATATTATCTTGACCGTCGGCACACTAGGTACTGGAAGATAAAGGTCTATATTTCAGAGTTGGCATTTGCTGATAATGTTGCCTTGATTGCTAAACCAGAGGCACATCTCCAATCCAACCTGCAAGTCTGGATGGAAGAGCTGGAGAAGAGAGGGATGATCATAAGCAGCTCTAAAACAAAAAAACCATTGTGAAATCATGAGAAGAAAGGAGACATCAGATTAAGCTGGGAGAACAGGTCCTGGAGCAGGTCGACTACTTTAAATACCTCATAGCTGTTATAGACCGGAAGGGAGGCATCAAAGAAATGTTGGCAATTCTGGAATGTTCTTCCTTGTCAAACAGTCCCAAAGTTTGCTCCATGGGACCCTGTCAAATGCCTTTTCCAGATCTATGAAACAGAGATGGATCTCACTCTTATACTCCAGGGCCTTTTCACTCAGCTGTCTGAGTGTGAAGATTAGGTCTCGAGTACTTCGTTTTGCGTGGAATCCACAGTGAACCTCATCCAATTGTAGCTCAGCTAGGCATCTGAGTCTCTGCTCTAGGATTCTAGAGTAGGTTTTAACAGGAACACTAAGAAGGGATATGCCTCTATGGTTTCTACATTGTCGACTGTCACCCTTTTTTGAAAATCGGTTGCGGACAGTTTCGCTGAGTTATATTCTGTTAAATGTACCTGTTTAGGTTTGATGACATTATTGACATTATTTGTTAGATTTTTGATCTAAGGGGAGTTACTCATTTTTTACTTGGGTTGAAGTCAACAGTGGTTGTTATCCCACTTGTCTTTTAACCAAGCGGTCTAATTTTAGAACCGATGTCTTGTTACCTGACCATATATGGCTTGAATGGTCAGCCTTTCCTAGAATGTTTTCAGATAGCCCCCCTGAGTTTAGCTCAAGGGTCTGGCGTCTCGACGCAAGCGCGACTTTTTGTGGCGCGATGAAGAAAGACATTTTTGTTGGGGAGTCGAGCTGTAGTTTTCAAACGGTCAAGACGTGTTGGAGTCTTCGATCTGGCTTTATGCCCGGGGAAGGAAAGTCCTCTGTGAGCTGACCAAGATGTCTAAAGATTGTTCCCCATGTTGTATTCTATGCGCCTAGGAGGCGAGTGTTTTTTGTGTTTATTCTGAGGAGATGTCAAGGTAAATTATCATTGGAATTATTTTCTCTATTGCCAGAATCATGAATAACATTTATTACCAGCTTAGTGACTTTTCCCTGGGTGGGAAAGAGTCCATTGAGAATACTGGAGTTTGAGCTCACGAATTATGCTGACATTGTATGAACTTTATACCTTGATTATCCAAGGAATCATAGAGGACACTGTATTTAGGGGCACGCCACATTTTGCGGCCTGCTGTATACTAGAACAATGTATCTGACTTGCTGGTGTCAGAGTGGAGCTGAACTAAGCTCATATATTTGAAGACCCGCTGACAATGCGGGGTATTTTGCTGTAGCTGAAGAAAGAGGGATAGAGGTCAGCATCATATATGCACAGCTTACTGATGAATTGTCGATGCAAACTGTGCTGAGCTGTCGTCACATTTACCATGTCCAGAATTTTGTCAAATGACTGTTTATATTGATGTCAGCGTACCTTGTAGTCGTCCTGTAATAAATTATTGAAACGTCAGAGTTGTTACCAACGTTTACTGACTCCTACATGTGGTTGAGTGGGTGTATCATGACATTGTCCAAGAGCCTATATGCATTCGCGTCCCTCATCTTATCTGACGTCTACTCACCCACACATCATGTCAACCACACACTTCTACGAGCACTACACATTTGAGAGCTTGTACGTTTGAGAGTGAGTCTACATTACACCCGGTCAGCGCCTCAACACTTGGTGACCTATATCTACCACAACACTATACGGTCTAGTTTGACCTGACCACTTACTCACTCAAAACAGCCTGTTACAGTCACCCTTTTTTGAAAATCGGTGCTATGATGGCAATCTCTCAATCCTTTGATACGGTCTTCTTGCACCACACTGCCCGTAGGATCCTTAAGAGTGTTATGAGTTTAATTCATAACACGCATGTCGATAACATGCGGTTCGACAAGTAGTCTTATGTTTTTATGACCGGTGACCCTTGGTTACAGGAAGTAAGTCATTGCTTTTGGCTGAGTAGCAGACGCCTAGAGTAGCCGTCTGCTGAAGTTAGCGATAGGTCAAACGGTCTCTTCTGTAGGATTTTTTCATGGCAGGTGGACGTGTGTGTCTAGAGCTCCTAAGAATTATATTTCTTAACTACAGATTCATACCATGTTCGACCATTAGATCATCCATACACCTCCGTGGATGATGCTAGTCTATGTATGAAAGGAATTCTATTACTGTGAAGAATGTGAGTAAATAATATATTGTGAAAACCTGTCAAGGACAGTTTTGTAGAGACAGACGATATAGAAACTTACTGAGGACTGCATACCTATATTATGCCAATAATTATAATGGTTTTACTGATGAGATTTGAGGAGTATCGTTTGTGTTAATAAAATTGTATATTTTTTTTCGTACGCCCGCTAATACTCGAGGCGAAATCTCAGGTTATTATTTTAATGTCTAACCTGACATTGATTTTACGTGAGTATCACTTTTTATCTTGTACAGATCCAGGTGTCCCTCGCCATTCAGGCAGATACTCTCCGATTTCGGAGGTACCCATTAGAGCTGGGTCGGCTCAGGAGCCGCCAATCCCTGGTCGACGACACTCCTTCAAATGTCCTCGCCAGGTCTCGAGTTAATGCAGTCCAAATCCCGGTCGACGAAAAATCCTCAAATGCCGTCGCCCGGGTTTGATCCTGAATCACCCGGTCGCCAGATCGGTGTTGTAACCACTACGCTAGCGCGGCTCCATTGTATATTTGAATCGTCCACGCTTGCCTTCGTGGTGATATTATTCGTTGGTGGAGATAGGGCTTTGTGCGGGGATTAAACTGCATAACCCTCTATGGACATTGGCCAGAGTAGCTGTACTACTCATTAAATAATATAAAACTGCCCCGAAACGACGCCCGTAACAATGGGGGTCAAGCCAAAGGATCTATACAGCTAACTTGTGAGTTATAAAGTCAGAGATCCTGCAATATTTCAAGTCATTGGACTTAAGTTTTTGAAAAATTTCAATTTTTCAACATGGCGCCGGATGTCGTCTGCTAACCTGTGATAGGTTATATGATCAGTAAAAGCAGTTCCAAGTCACTGCAGACGTTTAACATATTCCAGGCAAAAGTGTTTGCTGCAGAACTTTACGTTTATAAATTCAAGTTTTCTGCCCGATGATGGCGTGTTTGCAAGTATTTATCGAAGAAATTTGTCAAGAGGTCAACGTACAACGCGTGATCGCGAAGACGTGTGAAAATCTAACCCTGTTCGCTGCACTGCTCCTGATTCGTTTGTTCCCTGTTGCAGAGATTGCTGACAGGAGGAGTTTTCCTTTATATAGCAGATGAGTATATTTATTGATACATGCAGCGTGAGACTTGATAAATCTAGTTTGACAGGTTTTTTTTTTCATGTTATATATATTTCTGTGCATATATGTTTCTGTGTTAAGTGTGGGAGGTTGGAAGGAAACTATGAATTTTTTCAATACCTCGTCTGAATGGTCGAGAAAATTCATGGTCGTTCTATAGGGTTTGGTTTATGATTTTCTCAAATAGTGGGGCCGGCATTACAAAGCTGTGAGTTATCTGCTGCTATTGAGATTATCATTACCACAATTTGTTAGTTGTGCAGTTTTGTTTATTGGCAAGTGTGTTTTTGTGGTTAAGTTGATTGTAATTTTTTTATTCAGTTGTTCTTCGTTATTGTTTGTGACATTGTTCATCTAACCTTGCTATCCTTCATTTATTAGATGTCACACATGTTGTAAACTCGTGTTTGTCTTGTCATAAGAGCTGCATTTTGTTCATTTGTTCTATAATTCATACATTTCTGCCTTGGTTGACTATTTGCATTACCGTACCTTAAGTTAGCTCTTGTCACTGTATTCTGTCAACCTGTTCGTATCCATTGTTTTGCTCTTATATAACTGTCTATTATTACATGCAGTTGGGTGATTTTGAGTGGTGAAATAATTATTGCTGATATTGCTCACATATTGATAATATAATATTTCCATTATTGTTTAGCTAATTGGAAAGCACAATAATTGTGAATCATGGCTACCTTTAAGGATTTGGTAAAATTTAGAAAATATTTTGGCTTGGAAGGTGAAGCTGTGAAAACCTATGTAGACAAGGAACTCAGAAAACAGGAAGAATTAGATGAAAAGAGAAGACAGGAAGATGAGAAAAGGAGAGAGGAAGAATTTGAATTATATGAAAAAAAGGAGACAAGATGAAATGGCTCTTTAGATTGGCAGAATTTGAATTGGAGAAATTGAGACTTCAACAACAACAGGTTAATCCAATGAATGGTAAAACTGGAAACAAAGACCATGCTTCTACTTTTAGGCACAATTTGCCATATGTTAACTCAAATATCGACGATATTTCATGCTACTTAAATAGATGTGAAACATATTGCCAAGAGTTTAAAATTGATAGAGCTACTTGGTCTAGTAAGCTCATGAATTTATTGGTGGGTGAGGCACTTACTGCAGTTTGTACTTTGGATGATCAGACTAGAAAGGACTATGAGGCTATAAAAGCCTTGTTGCTGAAGAAGTATCAGTTAGATGAAAATGGTTATAGGATGAAATTTAAGTCATTATTACCAGATTCAGCAAAAGATCTTACTGAATTTATCTCATCTATTAAGCTGTACTTTTCTGGATGGGTTGATTTGTCCAAGATTGAAAAAAAAATTTGAGGGTTTGGCTGATTTGGCAAAGTGTTGTCTTCAATTAGTGGCGAATTTTTGTCATTCCTACAGGAGAGGAAACCTGAAATATTATCCAATATGGAAAATTTCGGACGCCAATATCAAATCCCACATCCGGGTAGGAACCTTAGTAACAATAACATTAAGGATTCTTTGCCAGTGGCTTCTGCTAGGACTGTGAATTATAATTCACCTAGGCAGAGGTCAAATAGTATAGACAAAAACTATCGAATAAATAGAGATCATAACTTTGGCACTAACAGAGGCAGATACAATTTTAACAAAAGATCACAATAGCCTCAAAGAAATTATAACTCTTATGATGATGGTTATTATTATCAACCATCATCATTCCGGCCTAATGATTATCAGAACAGGAGGATATAATGCCAGATGAGGCAGAGGACAAAGGTCATGTTATAGAAATAATGACAATTCTTTTAATAACAGAGGTTCTCAACAGAACAATAACTTCAGACAGTTAAGGAATCCTGAACGTGCAAATGCTGTTGTACATGTTAGTGACAATACTCCAGTTCAGACTAATAATAGTATATCTCAAGCAAATGCATGTAGTGTGGATTAGTCTAACAGTACTTATTGTTCTGAATGCAATTCTTTGTTTTAGCTAGAGGAAGTCCCTAGGCTTTTATGAGGACATCCTTTGCCAGTCATGTCCTCATATGATGGAACAGGGTCACTGATATTTAATAAGGGTTTTGTGAACAACCAACTTGTGTCACTTCTCAGGGACACAGGACGCACAACGATTGGTGTGCGCAGGTCGTTGGTAGATCAGTCAGATTATACAGGAAGGGAGGTGAAATGCATTACATTTGGTGGCACAGTGGAATACTATCCAACTGCAGAAGTATTTGTGGATACTTTACAGGGAGAACTCTTGTGTGCCTGCTGAATAACATAATTGCCGGAATAACCTTGGGAAATATTCATGCTCTTCGTGAATGCACAAAGGAAGATATTGAAAAATGGGAACAACAGCATCTGATCAGTGCAAATGCTATCATAACTAGAGCTCAGGCTCGTGCTGAATTGGATTATCACAACCAAATTCAAAATATGGTAGATAAGGTGATGAATGATGAGAGTGAAACCGAGGAGTTGGTGAATGCTGAAGAGAATAATGATAAGGTGAAGGAAAATAATGATGAGGAGGAAGAGGTAAAGGATAATGACCTACGGATGGAACTTATTGATAAGGATTCCTTTATTTAGAGACAGAATGATGATGAGTCCTTAAAGAAATTTTTTCAGGTCGCAAAATCAGATGATGTGATTTTTGATGATAATGCTAAGCATTGGTACACTTTTAAAAAAATGGTATTTTGATTAGAAATTTTCAAGATTCTACAGCTGTAAACACACAGATGAAGGTACCTGCTTGTTTTCGACCATTCGTTTTACGATACGCGCACGATATAAATTGTGCAGGCCATTTGGGAATCGCTAGAACAAAACAGACAGTTTTGTCGCATTTTTTTTGGCCTGGTGTCACAAAGGATGTCAAGGCTTTTTATCGCATATGCAGTGTGCCAAGATGTGGCAACTAAAAGGCCAAAACATAATGCCCCTATCCAGGTATCCGATATTTCTTTGCGTCCTTATTGGTCAATTAAAGGTCACGCCAGCTAGAGCTGACATGCATTGATATGTGCACACGCTGGCCAGAAGCGATACCTCTCAAAACTATATCAACTGTTGACGTAGCGAATGCGCTATTTTTAATTTTAAGCAGATTGGGGTTTCCCGAGAACATTCTATTGGACCAGGGAACTCAATTCGTAACTGACGTAATGAAACAAGTAATGAAAGAGTTTGATATTGATCGTTCTTATAGTTCAATCTATCACGCCACCTCGAATGGTAAAATTGAGCGGTTCAACAGAAGTTTCAAGCAGATGTTGGGTAAAGTTACTACTAAATATCAACAGGATTGGGACAGGGTAATGCCCGCAATTTTATTTGCTTACAGAGAAATTCCCAACGAACACACTGGGTTCGCGCCATTTGAGTTAGTCTTTGGTGATAAACCTAGAGGACCTATGTCCATTTTAAAACAATTGTTGGTGGGAGCTGACATGAATGAAGATGTTCAAACCTCTTACCAATATATTGTCAACTTGAGAAAAAAGATTATCGACGCATGCCAAATAGCAGTGGAGGCAACAGAAAAGGCGAAATTAAAGGCTCATTTGTTTGCCAATCAAAACAGGAAACTACGCCAATTATGGCCAGGTGATGAGGCCTTTGTATTACTACCTAATAAAGACAATAAATTACTTGTGTCGTGGAGAGGACCTTATACAATTATTGATAAAGTGTCAGATGTTGACTATATTTTATCTATTAATGGGAAGGAAACAATTTTTCATATTTATATGTTACAGCAATTCCATGCTCGTCCTCCACATCTTAAACCAGTCGTTGAAGCTATTGGCAAATCTGTTGATCGTCGCTCTTCCTTAGCGGTTATAAAAGAGGAGGGGAATGACTTATCTGATGGTACGGAACCACTTTTAACATTACCAATCTTACATCTTTTAGCTACTGAGAGTTGGAAAGATGTTTCTATTGCACCAACTCTTGCTTCTCATCAGAAGGAGCAGATTTCTCAATTACTGCAATCTTTTTCTGATGTGCTCACGGATGTTCCTGGGCATACGGATATCATTCAACATGATATCTTGCTAACAGATTTTAGACCTATCAAACTGAAACCATAACCTATACCTATTCATTTACAATCACAGGTACAGGAAGAAATAAAAGAAATGATCAAGTTAAATATCATTGCCCCATCACATTCACCATATAGTTTTCCTATGGTCTTGATTAGGAAAAAAGATAAATCTATTCGTATTTGCATAAATTTCAGGTGCTTAAATGCCCTGACTATTCCAGACGCGCAACCATTACCATTGTTAGATTCTCTTATGGACAAATTGGCTACTGCGACTTTCTTTACAAAATTTGACTTGTCCAAAGGCTATTGGCAAGTGCCATTATCAGACAAAGCTAAGCCTTATACAGCTTTCACTACACCTCTAGGTTTGTTTCAATTCAATTTTATGTCATTCGGTCTTGTTAACGCTCCTGCTACCTTTGTTCGCATGATGCATAAACGTTTCTGTGATCGTGAGGATTTGATCACTTATATTGATATTTGTCTATTCCATCAAACTTGGGAAGAACATGTTATGGGAATTCAGTCTTTGTTGAATACCTTGCGTCTTCATAATCTTACTGCCAGACCTTCAAAAACCAGAATAGGATTTACTTATATTTCTTTTCTTGGTCATAAAGTAGGAGGTGGGTTTCTTAAACTTGAGGATTCTACTATCTCGAAAATATTGAATCTTGAAATTCCTCGAACTAAGAAGCAGGTTTGCAGTCTGCTGGCTTGGTAAATTTCTATAGAAAATTCTTGCCTAATTTTTCAGATATTACCTCAGTTCTGTCCTCGTTGGTAAAGAACTCTCTGAACAAAATTATCTGGTCACAAACGTGCGACGTCTCTTTAAATGTACTTAAATGATCCTTCTCTAAATCACCAATTTTGAGATTACCTGACGCTTGATTTCCTTTTACTCTCAGAGTAGATGCCTCTGCAACAGGGATCGGTGGAATGTTGATGCAGGAGTTTGAAGGCTACATGCACCCAACTATGTATGTCAGCCAGAAATTGTCACTCAAAGAGCAGCGCTATCCCAGAAGGTGTTATCATATCTCAAGACAGCGAGATTCAAAAATGAAAGGGCTGCCAGACCCTCGCTCGCTCTTCATAATGCTTAAAGCATTATGACTATGAATTAATATGAGATTAATTGACTACTGTTACCTGACTTGACCGATAGGTGTTTTTGGACAGTGTGCGGTATCGGAGTTCTTGGAGTGATACCATCATTTTTTTTAAAATGATGTTGGATGTTTTGTGATAGCTACCTCACATTGTTGTTAAAATGATTTCTGTCCATTGCAGTCGATGAGACAGGTCTGTATTTCAGAGCTAGAATTTGCTGATGATGTTGTCCTGATTGCTAAATCAGAGACACATCTCCAAACCAATCTGCAAGTCTGGAAGGAAGAGCTGGAGAAGAGAGGGATGGTCATAAGCAGCTCTAAAACAAAATCCATGGTGATATCACGAGAAGAAAGAAGACATCAGATTAAGTTATGAGAACAGGTTCTGGAGCAGGTCGACCACTTTAAATATCTCGGAGCTATTATAGAGCGAAAGTGAGGCATCAAAGAAGAGTTGGCCACTCGAAAAGCAGCGGCTGGAGACTTTTTCAGGCCATAAATCGAGGATTCCTCAGCAAGAAAGAGGTTGGTAAGAAAACAAAGATGGCTGTATACCGCTCCACCTATGTCCCAGTCTTGACATATGGATGCGAGTCATGGGCAATGACTACAACCCACAAAAGCCAGACCCAAACCTCAGAAATGAGGTATCTGAGGAAGGTGGTTGAAGTAACAAGAAGAGACATGGTACGCAACCAGACGATACGCCAAGGCCTAAAATGCCACCTGCTACAGACCCAAGTAGAACAGTCCCAACTAAGATGGTTTGGCCATGTCTGCAGAATGGGAGAAGATCGGCTACCACGACAAGCATGGGAAACAAAGAGCCAGGGATCCAGACCCCCAGGACGACTGAGAGTCCGCTGGGAGGACAACATTAGACAATCTTTGAAGGACCGAGGACTGGAATGGAACCAGGCCAGGAAGAAGACAGCTGATAGAATAGTCTGGCTCTCTCTCTTCCAAACCTCTACACCTCACGGTAGAAAGGGAACGACTAAGTAAGTAAGTAGTCGATGGTGTTAGTAATCTTTGCTAATGTCCACACATTGATTGTTTAATTGCGTACTATGTGGCACAAACCTGGGTGCTATGCTACTTCATTCTAGCAGTGAAATTTTATGATACCATCTTTTCACTCCAGTGATGTTCTACTCACACCACGGAAATACGACGGTGGAGGGGGGAGTAATGTTATGAGTTTAATTCATAACATGTATGTCGATATCATATGGTTCAACAAGTAGTCATATTTGTTTATGACCGGTGACCCTTGGTTACAGGAAGTATGTCATTGCTTTTGGCCGAGTCACAGATGCCTAGAGTAGCCGTCTGAGGAAGTTAGCGATCGGTCAAATAGTCTCTTCTCTGGGTTTTTTTTCAAGGCAGGCGGACATGTGTGTCTAGAGCTCCTAAGAATTATATTTCTTCACTACAGATTCATACCATGTTCGACCATTAGATCATCCATACACCTCCGTGGATGATGCTAGTCTATGTATGAAAAGAATTCTATTATTGTGAAGAATGTGAGTAAATAAAATATTGTGAAAACCTGTCAAGGACAGTTTTGTAGAGACAGACGATATGGAAACTTACTGAGGACTGCATACCTATATTACGCCATAAATTATAATGGCTTTACTGATGACATTTGAGGAGCATCGTTTGTGTTAATAAAATTGTATATTTGAATCGTCCAACCTGGCCTTCGTAGTGATATTATTCGTTGGTGGAGATAGGGCTGTGTGCGGGGATTAAACTACATACCCCTCTATGGACATTGGCCAGAGTAGCTGTACTACTCAATAAATAATATAAAACTGCCCCGAAATGCCGCCCGTAACAAAGAGTAATAGGTCGCCTGTTGCTCCCATGTACTTAACCATTTCTGGTGTTATACCATCATGCCCTGCTGCTTTGCCCATCTTGATTTTCTCCAATGCTGCCTTCAGTTCTTCCATCTTTATGCCTTCACCACCATTGGTGTTCTCTTCTGTGCTAGTGGTTATCATTTCTGATGCTTGACCTTGCTCACCATCAAGGAGTTCTGAGAAATATTCTTTCCATCTTTCCATTACTTCCTTCGTGGCAGTAAGCAATTTGCCTTGTTTGTCCTTTGTAAATTTAAGAGGGCACCGTTTTTCCTTCGCATGTTCTTTAGGGTCTTATAGAACAATTTCTGGTTTTCTTGCGCATCCTTTTCTAGCTTTTCTCCAAATTCTTCCCAGGATTCTGTTTTTCTGCTAGCACCTTGTTCTTTGCTTCTGTTCTGAGTATTACATGTTCTCTGTTTTTCCTGTTGTTTTGTTAGCTCCTAAGTATTGTTTCCATGCAATTTTCTTCTCTCTTATTTTCTCTTTAACTTCCTCCATCCATCAAGGTTTCTCTTTCTCTTGTTCCCAAGTCAGACTTCACCACATGCTTCTGCAGCAGCTGCCTTTACGCCGTTCATTTACTTAGTTCCTTGCATGATGTTAGGCAGTTCCTAGGCTGAGCAACTCTTTCAGTTGTTTTTTTTATGGTTAGCAGGTAGTGATCACTTCCAATCTCTGGCCCCCTCCAGACTCTAGCATCCCAGACATACTTGAATGAGCTCCTCCTTTCTATGGCATAGTCGATCACTGACTTCTCATTCTTTGTTGGTTCACATCTAGTGTAAGCATGTATGCACTCATGGGGGAACTTTGTGTTTGTAATGATCAGATTCTGTTCACTGAAGAAGGTAAGGAGTCGCTTTCCATTGTCATTGAGAGTATGTTCTCCATATCTTCCAATAACTCCACCCCTTTTAGCATGGTCATTTCCAACTCTGGCATTGAAATCTCATAGCATGATAATTTCATCTAGGCAGTCATCCACTGTCCTTTGAAGCAGCTCGAAGAATTCCTCCTTGAGCTCTGCTCTCTCATCCTCATTTTGCCTGTACACTATGACAAGGTTGACTATGGTTTCTCCTTCTTTTAGTTTTACTACCATAATGCACTCCAAGACAAAGTTCCATCCCTTGATATTATCTTTTTGGTTTTTTGCCACAATGCAACCCACACCCTCTTTAGCTCTTTCAGATGTGGGTACACCACTGTAGAGCAGCATGTCACCATTGAGATCCAAGACTCCATGTCCCTTTTTTTTGTTTCTGTTATAGCCAGGATTTTTAGTTTTGCTTTCCTCATCTTTATAATAATAATAGCCCCTTCAGTCATAACTGACTATGGGAATGCGCCCCTGAGGTGGCAGCCCTCAGCTGCTTATTTTCCTGGTGCTCCTTTCAACGTTTTCTCCTCATCTCTGCTTCTTCTGTGAGCCCTCTCTTCCTCATCTTTACCATCAGCTAATCTTCTTTCCCATTTATACTTCTTGTGATCCATGTTCCATAAGTCATAGTCCATTCCAGTTCATCACCTTTAGAATCAGTCCAGTTTTCTCTCTTGTATTGCTCGTAATTGTGATTTAAAGCAAACAGGTGATTGGTCTGTTATGCCTTTGCATGGTGGAGGGGCAGCCTCCTTATGGCCTCTATGCAGGCGGCCCTCCTCCTTTTTCAGCCAGGCTTGGGACCAGTTTTGGCGGAGTTCAATATTAAAACATGATTACAAAAAGCTATAGCAGGAGCTTTAATTGCATTGGGACATCATGGAGATCAAAAGAAAGTAAATCCAATATAAAAATCATAACCTTCTAATTCAAATGTCAAGGTCAGTCCTATTGTATGACTTGAAACATGAAGAACAACAAAAACAACAATCAAAGAAGCAACATCCTGTCTTAAAATGGATGCCTGCATAGAATAGAAGGATTGAACTGCTGTGACAAGACCACTAATGTGGAACTGATAACAACTACCAGACAAGCATCATTGGAACCAGAGATGAGAAGACGCTGGAGACTGACAGGAAACACACTGAGAAAACCTGTTGACAACATTCCTATAAGTCTAGAGAAAGACCAAGGAACACATGGAGAAGAGAACTGGAGACAAACATGAAGAAGACACAGAAAGGCCTTGAGCTGATGGCACGGGACACGAAGACTTGGCAAAAGTTTGTTGAAAACCATATTTATGTCTTCCTTTCAGATTTTAATCCAAGACATACAGAAGCAAAGCTGCCCACACCAGGGGCATAGCGAATGGAGGACAGGGGTGTGCAGTCACCCTGTGCACAGCAGGAGGGAGGCACTATAAAGTCAGGTCATTTCTCTGCGAATTCTTCCTATCTACCCCCTTCCACTTTGTTTCACACAGTCCCAGAACCTTGATCTTATATTCTCTCATTTCTGCTGCCACTAGTGCTGCTTTCCCATGTTCGTTCAATGTCCGAACATTCCAGGTGCCAAATCTGGAGGTTTTCCTAGATCAGTGTTTCTCAACCCTGATAGTAGCAATGCCCCCTTTTGACAACTAATATTTTAAAATGCCCCCCCCCCCTTTACATCCGCTTGCTCTTAATCATGTACGTGCATACGCGCGCACCCACGCACACACACATATACATACATACATTCCATCACACTTTTAAAAAAACAATGCAGTTAATGAGTTATCTTTTCATATAATATAAAGAAAAACAGAAAGCACATTTATAAAAGCATAGTTATATTAAATATGAGTTTAAGTACGGAATTATATACATCACAAGTTCACTGTCCTTGAATTACAAATTGGCAGAGCAAATGATATAATATTAGTTCTTACAACTCTATAACTTTCATAATCATATCATTTTAATAACGCCTAAATGACTGCATATATATCTTCAAATATGAATATTTAAGCCTCTCCCTATGTAACCACTTTAAACATGTAAAAATTGGAAAAATTATTAGTTGATAATAATGATATAAAAATTCGCTTACTAATGAAGCTTAATGAGATCCTTGCGCTTGGTGTGACTCAGCCAGTTTTGAAATATTTGGTTCTAAGTTTGTTAAAAGAAGTCTCAAATCTCTTCTGTTACAAATCTGCAGTCGGTTTCATTGCTTTTGTAGTAGCAACACTACTGATCTAAACCCCTTCTACACCAAATACAAAATTGGGAATGCTGCAATTAGCAATTTAGTTTCATGCCAAAGAACGGGATATGCAAGCCTCTGCTGGATCCACAATTTTTCGTAATGTGTGTGACTGAATCGTGCTTTTGCCTCGAAGTCATTTTTTAGCTCAATATTAATTCTTCTTGTAAATGTTGACTAACTTGTTCCACATCTGATTCAAATGGATTAATCACCCAATCCGGTATTATTAGTTCTTGCAAGTCTTTAAATCTTATGCTCATATCATTTTTAATAGCGTCTCCAAATGAGTGCAATAAACCTCTAAATCTGAATCTTTAAGCCTGACCCCACCTAACTGCAGTAAACATGAAAAAAGAGAAAGTTCTCAGCGACTAAGATTATTTTTATATAATGTCAATTTGTTGATGAACCCCATGATAATTCCTTTCACTTTAATCAGACGATCTCATTTTCTTGTAGCTTAAGAAGAACCTCATTTAACTTTTCAAATATATCTGAAAGATAGGCGACATCATTTCGCAATACTTCTCTTTCGAAGCTAAATTCTTCTTTGATTGAGTCCAAAAACTCTACAACAGTATCAAATAATGCTCATAATCTTTTTAAACAGTTACCTTTGGACAGCCATCGTACTTCCATGTGTAGGAGAAGATGTTAAAACTCCTCACCAGTATCATAACAAAGTTTATGAAATAATCTATCGTTCAACGAATGCGCCTTAATTTTGTTAATAACACTGAAAACACAGTTCATTGATTTGTGGAGTCTGTCACTAAGATGCTTGGCGACTAAATGTTGTCGATAAGTAACACTGTTGTTCGTCCATCACGGGTGATGAAGACCACTCTGTTCATCCAATTATTAGGAATATGTTAGATTACTCTGTGGGTACGAAGGTGACTGATGAGCCCGATGCGGGCCTTGAAAGATCTCGGACAGTGTGAGCAGGGAATGTTTGCTTCATGTGAAGGTTTTATTTCACGGTCTTTTCTAGCTTATCTCCGCTGTTCCGCTACTGCTCTTCTGGATGATTCGCATGCCGCTGCACCTTTACGAAGAGATGTGCGCCAAGCAGTTCGATCTTGCGCAGCAGCTTCCCATATGTCTGGGTTTATGTCAAAGGTTTTCAATGACGTCTTTAACGTGTCTTTGAAGCACTTCTTTTGGCCACCATGGGAGCATTTACTCTTCTGCATCTCACCATAAAAGAGTATCTTTGGCAGTCGATGGTCTGACATGCGGACTACATGACTTGCCCAGCGAATCTGTGACTGCATCAGAATAATATGGATGCTAGGGATACCAGCTCTGTCAAGAACGGCGGTATCTGGGATCTTGTCTTGCCATTTGATGTTCATTATCTTCCTGAGACAGACTGGAAGTGGTTTAGCTTCTTTACGTGGCGCCTGTATACAGTCCATGTTTCGCATGCATAAAGCAGCACTGGAAGCACCGCAGCTCTGTACACCTTCAGCTTTGTCTGTAGACTAATGCCACTTCGATGCCAAACGTTGGTGTAAAGTCTGCCAAATGTGCTGCTGGCTTTGGAGATCCTGGTGTTTACCTCATCATTAATGACGATGTTCTGGGAAAGTGTGCTACCAAGGTATGTGAATCTGTTCACAACATTCAGTTTCTCACCATTTTCCTTGATGATTGGCTCAGTATAAACTGTGCCAAGAGCTGGTTGGTACATGATTTCTGTTTTCTCCGTGTTGATGGTAAGCTCAAAGTTGGCACAGGCTTCAGAGAATCTATCCACGCTGTGCTGCAGATCAGCCTCTGAGCCAGCACTAAGGGCACAATCATCAGCAAACAGAAGATCTCTGATGGTGTGTGATTTGACCTTGGTTTTTGCTTGAAGCCTCCTAAGGTTAAACAATTTTCCATCAATGCGATATCTGATGTCGATTCCTGTGTCCCCGTCTCTGAAAGCATCAGTCAGCATAGCAGAAAACATGATACTGAACAGAGTCGGTGCAAGTACACACCCTTGTTTAACTCCGTTTGAGACGGGGAAAGGCTCAGACAGCTCACCGTTTTCCTGAACTCTAGCCTGCATTCCATCATGCAGTTGCTGCACTACTGAGATAAATTTCTTTGGGCAGCCGTATTTTGCCATGATCTTCCATAGACCCTCTCTACTGACCGTGTTGAACGCCTTTGTCAAGTCGATGAAAGCTGTGTACAGGTCACAGTGCTGTTCTTGGCATTTTTCTTGTAGCTGTCTTGCAGTGAACACCATATCGGTGGTTCCACGTTCTTTCCGGAATCCACACTGACTTTCAGGTAAAAGACCTTTGTCAAGATGAGCCGTAAGGCGATTGAGAAGGATTCTGACGAATATCTTCCCAGCGATTGATAAAAGAGAGATGCCTCGATGATTGTTACAGTCTTGGCGATTACCTTTATGTTTATATAGATGTATAATTGACACATCTTTGAGATCGTGTGGGATGGTTTCACTCTGCCACATTTGCTGGAAGATCATGTGAAGTTTCTCTATCAGAACTGCACTGCCATCTTTATAAACCTCAGCAGGAATTGAATCGGAGTCGGGGGCCTTTCCACTAGAAAGTTGACGAATCGCTTTTTGAGTTTCCTCCAGAGTTGGTATATAATCTAGTGCTTCATTTATAGGAATTTGGGGCAGGCAGATGATGGCTTCGTCGTTAATAGATGATGACTGGTTCAGAATATTATTAAAGTGTTCGACACAGCGGTGGAGAATTTTTTCCTTGTCTGTAATTAGTGTTTTTCCATCTGCATTAAGGAGGGGAAATGATCCTGATGATGTTGGACCATAGACCGCTTTGAGTGCATGGTAAAAATTTTTCAAGTCATGGCTGTCAGCAAAGCCTTGGAGCTCGTCTGCTTTATTACTCAGCCATGAATCCCGCATCTGGCGTAGTTTATGTTGGACGATTCTACGCATGTTGTTGAAAGCGTCTTTCTTTGATGTAGATTTTGGATCATTTAAATATGCTTTATGGAGTTGGTGTTTCTCAGCCAACATCTTCTTTATTTCATCTGAGTTCTCATCAAACCAGTCATTTTGTTGCTTGATGGCGGGACCCAGGACCTCTGTAGCAGTGTTGTAGATCTGCTCCCTTAGGGCTGCCCAATTTGTTTCCACACTTTGGCCGTCTAACGAGATAGATTTGAGACGGTCTTCTAGGGTGTCAGTAAATGACTGTTTGATTTTTGTCTTCTTTAGTTTGGTGACATCCAGCCTTTTATGAGTTTTCTTCCCCTGAGGGCGCCTGGTTGGTTGGATACGAATTTTAAGTTTAGACACAATGAGGCGATGATCAGTCCAGCATTCGGAACCACACATAGACTTGGTCACCCGGACATCTTGCCTGTCCTTCTTCCTAACAATTACATAGTCAATTAAGTGCCAATGCTTTGAGCGAGGGTGCATCCAGGAGGTCCTGTTGCGGGTAGGAAGTCAAAAAATGGTGTTGGTGACAAGGAGGTCATGTTCTGCACAAGTCTGGAGGAGAAGAAGTCCATTGCTGTTACAGCGACCCACGCCGTACTTTCCAATAGTGCCATTCCAGGAGATGTTATCTGAGCCTACTCTTGCATTAAAGTCACCAAGAATTATGAGCTTATCTGCTTTAGGAACTGATGCAATGACTGCATGTAGTTCTTCATAAAACTTATCCTTGACGTCATCCTGGTTTGTCATAGTTGGTGCATATGCGCTAATGATGGTGGCATGTTTTCTTCCATAAAGCAGGGGGATCTTGACTGTCATGAGTCGGTCATTTATTCCCTTTGGGGGCCCCGCTAACTTGCCAACAAGTGCTGTTTTGATTGCAAATCCAACCCCTGCTTCTCGTCGTTCTTCAGTTCCTCTTCCGCTCCAATAGAATGTATAACCTGCACCCTTTTCACAAAGATGGCCCTCGCCTGCAAGTCGAGTTTCACTCAGTGCTGCTATGTCAATGTTGTATCTGGCCAGTTCTCTCCCAATCAGGGCAGTTAGCCTCTCAGGTCTGTTTGCGTTAAAGTCTTTGTCAAGGAGAGTGCACACATTCCATGCGCCTAGAATGAGGGGGAAAAATCTGTCCTTTCTTTTTCTTATGTGTCGCCCGATGAAGTAGGGTACCCACCAACCGCGGTAAGCTGGTTAGGTAATGGTGGAGCAGGTAATGTTTAGGGCACCTTTTCTAGCCCCTTCCTCATGCCAGAGAGGTAAGCAGTGCTTTCCTAAAGAGGGCTGCTCAGACACTCAGGGGGCTGCCGAATCCCACTGCTGCTCCAATCAGTGGAAGACGACCATATGGCCTGAGCCGCCTGTGTGTAGGTCTGCAACTACGACTGCCAGCGTACCCACGCCTGCCACTTCGCCGCTCGCCACAGGACTTGCTGTGAGTGGATGGATGAATGGATGAAAGAGTGACTTGCGCAGTGATTTGGATTAAAGTTAGGAAGAGTTGTGCAATTCGTCGACCTCACTCTCTCACCTGGGTCCATCTGAATCCAGTGGCAAGACAAGTCAAGATGACAAAGTAACACTATGAATTGTTAAAACACCTGGTGCCAAATTTTTTAAGTGGCCAGAAACCCACGATGACGACCAACCATAGCTGGTGCTCCGTCTGTCGCACATGCGATGACATTAGAAAAATGAATTTTTTTTCCAACAAAAATGTTTCAAGAGTTTCAAAGATTGATAACCCTTTTGTGTCTGCTGTCAGTAGTTTTGCAAATAACATATCCTCTATGATATTTTCATTCTTTATGTATCTCACATATGCGAGCAGCAAAGCTTCGTTATCACGCACAACGCTTTCATCCAATTATAGTGAAAATTCAGTAGACTGCAAATCAGTACACAGCTGATTTTCAACATTGCTTGCCATCTCATCTATTCTTCTTGAAACAGTATCATTGCTCAATGGAATAGAAGAAATGATGTCACTTGGATTTCTTTCCATTATTGTGCTAATAACCTCCCGTACAGCTGGTAAAATTAAATTTTCTCCAATGTTGTGAGGTTTACCACATTTTGCAATCATGTGTGCAATTTTGTAAGATACAATGAGACCTTTATCATTGTGATAATACATTTTCTTAAACATATTAGCGACAGTGTTGCACCTTTCAAACTTTTGTTTTAAATCCTGGAAGTAAGAAGTATTTTTGCCAACTTTATCTCAGTGTTTCTTCATAAAATGGTCGCTATGCCATGACGGTTTCATTGCCCCGTTAGAAAACACTTGCTGGCACAGCAAACACATTGGTAATTGTTCATTTACGGCTGAAAGTACAAAACCGAATTTCAAATATTCTACTGAATATTGTCGACACTTTCTCTTTACTGCTGACATATTGAAAATTTTAGTATAATATCACTGCACGCACATCTACACCTCATCAAGCCTCAAAACTGACTGAGTTTAATTCTCTACACTCGAAACATCAAAAGATGCATTAAAACTAAGCTGCAACTGCCCACAACGTCCCTGTTGCGAGAAGGTATTTACAGACAGAGTAGGGAAGGGGCTGTGATGTGTTCATGGGCTAATCAGTGTTTGATGGGGATGTGTTTCCAGAAGAAAATATGTGTTGAGAGTGGAAAGAGAAGGTTAGCTTGGGTGTGTTGAGAGGCTAACAAATATTTCGAGTGTTGAAGGGACATAAATATCTGCCTACTGTCTCCTGACAATGGTAATATCCCAGGTACTAAAATTTTGTGTTTGGAATCCTTGAAACACCACAAATATTCCACAAGTAAGATGCTGGTCCTGCCTGTATTCTGTTATATCACAGTATAAGGTTATGTACCTATCAGGCCAGAAATCTAAAGGCCAGAAATCTTAGTAAGTAAAACAGAATGTAACAGATATTACTACTACAAGATCACAAGAAAGAAGTTATAAAGGCCTCAGTTATACAAGCCTGAGTTATACAGACCTCCTGTGTCAGATTCAGCTGTAGCAGTAATTTCAAGCTTCATGAGTGAACAGGTTAATGATTATATAGGTTAAAGTTGTGAGCAAGTATCAATCTTTCTAAGGCCTCTCTTTGGAGTCTGTTCTTGTATTCATTTGCAAGTAGGTTGTACCAGCAAATCCTACACCATAAACATTACATTAGTAAGGTTTCTCTCTTGTGTTTGTTCTTTTATGACTTTGTAAGTCACATGTGCAAGCAAACTTTACACCAGAAACACTAAACTTGTAAGGTTTCTCTCCTGTGTGTGTGTTCTTTTATGGCATGGTAAGTACCTTTTGTGAGCAAATTTTACATCACACATGTAAGGCATCTCTCCCGTGTGAGACCTTATATGGTATTATAAAACATCTTTCCTCATAAATCCTTCACCTCAGGCATAACATTTGTAAAGTTTCTCTCCTGTGTATATTCTTTTATGGTGTTGTAAGCAGCTGTTTCAAATAAACCTTAAACCACAAATATCACACACGTAATGCTTTTCTCCTGTGTGTGTTCTTATATGGCGTAAAAGTTCATTTCTTGTGTATTTTTTTATGACTTTTTACATCACCTGTCCCAGCAAATCTTAGACCACAAACATCACACATGTAAGGCTTCTCTCCTGTATGTGTTCTGTTATGGCGTGGCAAATGGCTTTTGTGAGCAAATCCTACACCACAAACATCACACTTGTAAGGTTTCTCTCCTGTGTGTATCTTCATATGCTGCTGTAAGTTGCCTTTTTGAGAAAATCTTCCACCACAGTCATCACACTTGTACAGCTTCTCTCCTGTGTGTAACTTTACATGGTACTGTAAAACATCTTTCCTCGTAAATACTTTACCACAGTCATCACATCTGTATTTGTATCTGTATTTCTCTCCTGTGTGTTTTCTTTTATGACGATGTAAGTGGCTGTTACGAGAAAGTACTGCACCACAAATATCACACATGTAAGGCTTCTCTCCTGTGTGTGTTCTTATATGATGTAGGAAATAACTTTTGAACGCAAATCTGATGCCACAAATGTCACACCTGTAAGGCTTCTCTCCTGTATGTATTCTTTTGTGGTGCTGTAAGTGACCACCATGAGCAAATCCTACACCACAAACATCACACTTGTAAGGCTTTTCTCCTGTGTGTATTCTTTTATGGCAAGACAAATCACCTTTTCTACTAAATCCTGCACCACAATCTTCACACTTGTAAGGCTTCTCTCCTGTGTGTGTAACTATGTGGCTTTGTAATTGGTCCTTCCTAGCAAATAACAAACCACAGTAATCACACCTGTAAGGCTTCTCTCCTGTATGTATTCTTTTATGGCGATTTAAGTGGCCTTTCATAGCAAATCTGACACTACAAACATCACACTTGTAAGGCTCCTCTCCTATGTGTAATCTTACACCACAAACATCATTCTTGAAAGGTTTTTCTAGTGTGTGCATTTTTTCATGACATTGCAAATCACCTTTTCTACTAAATCCTGCACCACAATCTTCACACTTGTAAGGCTTCTCTCCTGTGTGTGTAACTATGTGGCTTTGTAAATGGTCCTTCCTAGCAAATACCAAACCACAATCATCACACTTGTAGGGCTTATCTCCTGTGTGTGTTCTTTTATAGAGTTGTAAAGAAGTTTCCCAAGGATATCTGACATCACAAATATCACACGTGAAAGGGTTTTCTCCTGTGTTTTTTTTCTTATGGTGCTGTAAGTGACCTCTATGAGCAAATTCCACACAACAAACCTCACTCTTGAACATTTTCTCTCCTGAGTGTAATCTTTTATGGTTATGAAAATCACCTTTCCTATCAAATTTTGCAGCACATATCTCACACTTGTAAGGCTTCTCTCCTGTGTGTGTTACTATATGGTGACATAAGTCACCTTTCTGAATAAACTCTTTACCACAATCATCACAACTGTAAAACATCTCTCCTGTGTGTAATTTGGCATGTTCCCATAAATTCTTTTGACAAATAAATTCTAAACCACAAACATCACACTTTATAGGATTCAGTCCTGTAGGTGTTCTGTCATTTTTCTGTTGCTGACTTTTACAGATGTACCTTATGCCACGGTCATCAATGCTACAAACCTGTTTTCCTGCACATGTTCTTTGATGGGGTGAAAAACTTTTGGGGGTAAAGTTTTCATTCCACTTATAAGATTTGTCTGTTTCATGAATGTTGTATGTCTGAGGTCTTGAATTATCATGTAACTTCACAGCTATATCACTAAAATTATGTTGAGCATTTCTTTCACTGCCAGAAACTATTTTATTAGACTCTCTGCTATCTTCATTTTGTAAAGCTATTTTATAATCAGTCTCACAAATGTTTACAGGTAAAGCCATTTTGTAGCCAGTCTTAGAGACATCTGTAGGTAAATTCATATTATAATCACGCTCAGAAACAAATGTAGATAAAGCCCCTTTGTAATCAGTATCTGTAGATAAAGTAATTGTATAATCAGTCTCACAAACATTTGAAGTTGTGTTTTCATTACATTTAAATTTCACCAACTTTCCAGCACCTGTCTGATCTGTCTTATCTCCTATTGTTGCTTCCAGAAAACTTAAATCTCCATTACCCATTGTGGGCTCATTCATTTTGTTTGTCGTATCTTGAAGCATAACTTGTTGAAGGTTACAATGTTCAGTTAGTTTGCAGCACTTCTTGTCACACGACATTTTCACATGGTCATCCAAGACATCACTTTGGAGACAGGAAAGTTGACACAGATGACAAGAATGTATTTCTGAAATGT
The DNA here is from genome assembly GCA_024509875.1 of Oreohelix idahoensis. NCBI lineage: Eukaryota > Metazoa > Mollusca > Gastropoda > Stylommatophora > Oreohelicidae > Oreohelix > Oreohelix idahoensis. The sequence goes on from JAMPIV010004476.1 coordinate 743,233, forward strand.
AAAAACAGAGAAGATAGCTATAAAATACACACAAAAATGAGGTTAGCTAAATTATTCAGATCGGGGAATGTGGGGAAGCCAAGAGTGGTAGCACCTTTGGGCATTGGAGAACTGAACCAATGGCTCACACTTACTGGTCCACCTTGACCTTCCAAGCTCAATGTATGGCTCCTAGAAGCAACTAAGACAGCAGCGACCATCCCCCGGTAAAAGTCTCGACAGACTGGCTAAATTATGTTGAGTGCCCTTGCACAACCCTGCCTTATGCCTGTGACTGGCCTCCAACTTGGACTAGCACAGCTATAAATAATCCACAGCATCACCTCATAGTGAAGGCACCAGGGTGCATGACGTGACGATCATTTTGACCAAATAGAAGTGTCAGTGCTGACAACATATCTGACAAATTATGGATGTTTTCAGAAAGCAGCGGTCATCTGGTGTCAGGGACTGCACAACAGTGAGCCTCACTGAGGTGGTGCAACTTTGATGATATTGAGGCTGTCTACCCCCAGACAGCGGGGCAATCATCTAGCGATCAGGACAGCAAGGGAAATAATACTTCCCCACCGATGATGGTACAGTGCCCACCATGCCTTGCACACCCCATATGGAAATAGAGAACTACCAGGATGAAAGAAAGTCATCACAACGTCACTACTAATGATGCCATGACACTAATACAACCCAAGATATATGAGCTCAGACGTCATCCCATAAAACGTCTGCGCCAAGCAGGCCACCCCTTTGCTGCTCCTGGCAAAAAGTATGTGACAGAGGAGTATATTAAAATTCTACAGTTAAATGTAGATGGAATAAGAACTAAATCTTTAGAATTAATCATCATTATCATCAGCTGCCATATCCACAACGAAGGTTGGCTGTAATGGATCTCCAACGTCTTCTGTCTCTTGTCTTGGTGGTGCACTCTGATAGACTCTTTCCTGTCCATCTCTTGATGTTATCTTCCCACTTATAGCGCTGTCTTCCCCTTGCATGTTTACCTTCACCTCTCCCTTCCATTATGGTCTTCTGCAAGGTGTTATGCCTTTTTTTATGGCCAAAGTATTTTAGCTGCCGAACTTTCATCTCCCTCATTAGTTCTCTTTTCATACCTAGATTTTCTAGGACCTCCTTATTTGTTTTATTCTCTTCCCATGAGATACGACCCCTTCTTCTATATATCCACATTTCAAGAGCCTCAATTCTTTCTTCCAAATGCTTATTCATTGTGGGACCCAAAGAGGCAGCAATAGAGAATGCAGTCAGCGACCCATAGCTTGACTGCTTGCGTCAGGGTCAGCAAATCAGAGCTGACCAAGACCCTACTCCACCTCCACGTGGTGGTCCTGGAAACAATCTGCATCATTGCAGTCTGGCTGAGAGAGTAGGGATCGAAGAGGGAAGGCAAACCCGGTCCCAAAAAATGCTGTGCTGAAGTCGGATGTGTTGGCCGAAAGGCACAGATATCGCAGCTCCCGCGTAAACAGACACAACGCAACTAACGTCCTTTTCAGGATGAATGAGGAAAAAGAAGATTCATCGTCCATGTTTCCGCACCATACAGAAATGCAGAATATATATAACACTTTATGATTCTCAGTTTTAATTTGTGAGATAACTGTTTGGATGTCAGTATATGTTTCATGTTGTTGAATGTAGCTTTGGCCATTCCTATTCTCTTCTTGATTTCTGTTTCACATCTGCCATCTTCTGTTATTATATGACCAAGATATACGTAGCTCTTGACTTGTTCCAGGATTTTCCCATTTACGCTTATCTTTAATGTGGGTTTATCGTCTGTTTTGCTAATTATCATTGTTTTTGTTTTCTCAATATTAATGTCGAGTCCATATTCTTGACTTATACTGTTCACTTGCTTCACTAGTTCTTGTAACTCCTGTTCTCTTTCAGCTAACAACACGGTATCATCTGCATATCTAAGGTTGTTTATTGACCTTCCACTGATGTTCAGTCCTGGTATTTCCTGTATCTGTTTGAAAATTTTTTCGGTGTATAGATTAAATAGGCAAGGGGACAGCACACAACCTTGTCTGACACCTCTTTTTATGTCTATGTATGGTGAATAATTCCTTCCAGATCTTACTGTGGCAGTTTGCTCCCAATAAAGGCTACTGAGTATTCTTATATCTTTTCCATCAATACCTATGTCTTCGAGGCATTATAGCCTTCTTTTTACTTTTTTGGACCTCTGTATATTGTTCTGCTAATATTCTTAGGCAAAATATTGCCTCTCTTGTTCCACTGTTCCGTCTAAAACCAAACTGTTCTTCTTGGATTTCGCTGTCTACCTTCCTTCTTATTCTTTCCTGTATGATTTTGAGCAGTATCTTAATTGCATGACTCATCAGGCTGATTGTTCTGAAGTCTGAACATTCTGTTGCATTAGGTTTTTTGGGCAATGTTATAAAAACTGATGTCTTCATGTCATGTGGTATATATCCTGTATTGTATATATCGAAAGTTGAAAGTTTCAATTATTTAGGCAGTAAAATGACTCAGGATGGTGACACAAGAGAAATTCATACTAGAATTGCTTTGGCAGCTAACGCCTTCAATAGATTATATAACATTTGGAAATTACGATCATTGAATATACATACCAAGCTTCGTCTGTTTAATTCAAATGTTATCTCAGTGTTAACATACGGCTGTGAGAGTTGGAAAATAACAAAATCATTGGAGAACAAGCTGAATACATTCGAGAACAAATGTCTTAGAAAACTCATGAACATCAGTTGGAAAGAATTCAAGACTAATCGACAAATAAGAGAAGACTCTAAGCAGAAATATGTCTCCGACTATATAAGGAAAAGACGATGGTCATATATCGGTCATGTCCTACGAATGCAAAACAACAGAATACCACTACAGGCGCTCACTTGGGTTCCTGAGGGTAAGAGGTAAAAAGGAAGACCAAAAGAAACACTCAGAAGAACAATAATAAGAGAAGGAAGAACGTTGGGCCTAAATAATGTGCAAGAGCTAAGAGGAGTGGCGTCACAACGAACAACCTGGAGAGCACTGGTTTCTGCCTTATGCGCCGTGTTTGGTGCTTAAAGAATTTATTATTATTATTATATATCGTTGCATAGATCAGTGATTGTATCTATACCAAAACTCTCCAGGGCTTCTATCATTTCAATTTTTATGTTATCCATGCCTGCTGATTTTCCTTTTTGTATCATATGTATGGCATTCTCTACTTCTGATCTGAGAATGTTTGGGCCTTCATTAGAATCTAGTGATGGTTTTTTACCTCTGTTGTCCTCGAATAGTTCTTTTACGTATTCTGCCCATCTGTTTGATGTCTTTCTCATCAAGTAATATTACACCATTTTTGTTCTTGATACAGCTTCCTCCTTGTGCAAACCACGACCTATTTGATAATTTCTTTATTTCGTCATGCATATCTCTTGTCATGTGCTTTGCTTCCAAGTCTTCTATTTCCTTGCATTTTGTTTCTATCCACCGTTCTTTTGCCTGTCTACACATAGTATGTATGTCATTGTCTATTGTTTCATATTCTGGAGTGTTTTTTGCTTTCTTTCTTTCTGCTATTTTAGTATTTACTCAAGATGTCATCTGTCATCCAAATTTGATTTTTCTTAGGCTCCTTTTTAGGTAAATTTGCATTTGCTGATTGTATGCTTGTTTTTAAGCATTCCCATTTTGTGGTTACTTTTTCTTCTGGGTTTTCTCTTCTATACTGCTCCATGCTTTCTGTCAGTAACTGTTGATATTTATTTTTGACGTCGATTAGATATTTTTGTTTTATATCTGGTTGTTTCAGCGCTGATATTTCTATCTGGGGTTCCTCCTGTTTCCTGTTCTTTTCAGCTTTATATTTACTTTGATGACGACCAGATTGTGATCTGAGTTTATGTAGGCGAATTAGAATTAAAGCAATTCTATAGAATTAAAGAAACTACTGAAGGATCAAAGAGTTTACATTGTAATAATTCAAGAAACTGTACTTAAGGACAAATCCGTCATTTCCCAGGCTACACAATGTGCAAAGGGTAAAGGATCCCATTACACGCCCACTGAGGCGTATTGGAAATATGGTGTTAGGCCCATATTTTCTTGACCATTGGCACACTAGTTGTGATGTGGTCAGCATCACGCTGGCTGCCTTAATCTTCCCAGAGTTGCTATGGTACCCAATTCATGAGGCTGGGTCGACCTCGAGGCCGTTTGCAGTCTAAAAAATCCCACCTCAACTGGGGATTGAACCATGGACCACAGAGCTAGGAAGCCAGTGCACTAACCACTGCTCCAATGTACAAATGTCATTGCCATAATAGTTGGTGAGGAATCTGAACCTTGGTAAAGAATGATGTACAGGCAGAGGTCAAAAGTCTTTGAACCAATGATGAAACTGATATACAATGAGTGACAGTCTGGGGAAAAGACACATTTCCAAATCTTTAATGTCTACAGACCCCCCCCAGAGAAACTAATGGAATCTACTTTGATGATATTAAATATAAGAGAACAATCACAGCAGGGGATTTCAAAGCTTACTCCCCACTCTGGGGATACCAGGACACCAACACCTTATGCAGTAGAAGAGCTATGTAACACTTCCAACCTTATTGTCCTCCAAAAGATCACCACCAACCCTCAACCATAAAGCTAGTGAAACCAGTAGCTGACCAGATTTAACATGAGTCTGCAGACATCATCAACCAATATAAATGGAGGGTATTGGAGGACGTAGGAAGCAACAGAATACCCATCCTCACCATCATCTCACAGGGTAAAACTCAAATGAAAGCCATAAGACAGCCAAACTAGAACTACGCTAGAGCAAACTGGGAACACTACAAATTCATATCAAACCAGCTCCTCAATGAAACAGACATGAACCAAGACATTAATACCTTGAATGAACAAACCTCTACAGCCATACTGCTAGCAACCAGACAGGCGATCCCCAAAGGCAGTCGTATCAAATACAGCATCTTCTGGAATGAGGAATTAGAACACCCAGTACCACTAAGACGCAAGGCACGGAAAACAGCTCAGAAAAATCCAAGCCATGAAAACAAAATCACATACAACAGACTCACTGCACAGGCTAAGATAGCGAGCAAAAAAGCCAAAATGGAAACCTGAAAAGAAAAATGTGAAAAACGCAACCTCAATAAAGAAGGGAAGAAAGCATGGAAACTCACTGACAACATGGCAGGGACATCCCAGATGGGAACCCAACCCCTATAAAACTTCCAAACAATAACACAGCTAACTCCAACAAAGAAAAAGCCACAGCCATAAATCAATTCTTTGTTGAAGTCAATAAAACATAAAAGAGCAATTCTAGATAAAGCCATCAAGACACTCACAAAACGCATGATAAAAGCACACAAGGCAGTAGACAGTATCTTTGATCAGGAATTCACTCTAGCTAAACTACAATCACAGTCTCCTAAAGACCAGGCTCAATAAAGCACCAGGGCCAGACCAGGTTACCAACGACATGATAGTTGAACTTGGGGAAAAGGGTCTACTGACAATCTTGGAATTCATAAACATGATGTGGAGTAGTAGCACTGTACCTACAGGATGGAAAACGGCTAACATTATCCCAATTCTCAATAAAGATGAACCACCAAGTAAAGTTAGTAGCTACCGGCCTTCTCCCTGACTTCGTGCATTGGGAAAAAGGTGAACGTATGACAAATACATGCCTCTACTGGTGGTTAGAGAAAGGGAAAGTCATCCATCCTAACCAAGCAGGATTTAGAAGACAAACTGTTGACCAGGTAATCCGTTTGGTTCAACAGATAGCTGATGCTTCCCAGGATAAAAACCATGTGGCCGCAGTTTTCGTAGACCTCAAGCAAGCATACAACTGAGTATGGAGAGATGGTCTATACTTCAAAATGCAGAAGATGGGCATAGAAGGAAGAATGTTTTGTTGGATAAAAGATTTCCCCACAGATCGAACCATTTTCACAGCATTCAATGGAACATCAGGAAAAAGAAACCACCCAAGAAGGCCTCGCACAAGGCTCACCCCAAAGCTGCACCCTTTTCCTCATTTACATAAATGACCTGGCAGACCATCTTGAATTACCCAGTGCCCTGTTTGCTGATGACCTAGTCTTATGGGCAGAAGGGAAGTCCCCTTTGCAACTACAAAAGAAACTAAACCGTGCACTGGCTCTCTAATAACCTACTGCAGCTCGTGGAAAATGGTGATAACACAGGTAAGACAGTCTACACAATACTCCCACATAGTGTCACACCGGTGTTTTGCCGTGCATTTTACGTCTTGTGTTTGTTGAGGGGACTGTCGCGAAGGCCGAGGTTAGCCGAACCAGCGAGTCATATGACTACCGGAAGTCAGGGGAAAAAGGGTGCAAAATTGATCAGTGAGAATTTAGCTTCTGTCCGGAAAGGACATCTTTGCTTTACCTTATGCCAGCGAGATCGCTGTGTGTTTTATTTTGGAATACTGTAAACTGAGTGCCTGCCATGTTATGGGATCGTGGTGATAATTACGTTGTTAAGTCTAGAGCAGTGAAGTGTCTAGATTGTATTGTCTACAGGCTGTAGTTTGAGAGTTTGTCAATGATTTTGAGTGTGTCATTGTCATAGTATCAGTGAGTTGTTTTAATTCAGGTGTTAACCCATCTGCGGTATTTGACCTAGTTTGGAAAGAGGGCACAGTGGAAGGTTAGCGTTTTCAATACAGCTAATATTTGACATTTATTGTGTTCTATGGTGGTTTTGGAAAGTTCACTTTTGTGCAAGGTTTTCCAGTTATGGATAAGAGGGGTGCTACAAGGTGTAGAGTAAAGTTGTAGCTGCGTCGAGCATCACAATTTGATATATTACAAGGTGTACTTTGTAGGTTAGTGCTAGGAAGTTGGTGATCCAGACGGAGCAGCAGAGGTTAGTTGCGCAAGGTGTCAATATAGTTGGTCCTTGTAGGGCTATGGACTTCTGTGCCTGACTGTGGTGTTGGCATAGAAGATTAGAATTTGTTGTGTGGTTGGTGTTAGTATTTTGGGCTCGGTGCTTGACTGTGGTGTCAACAGTGGAGATTAGTACATTTGTATTTGTTGGTATTGGTAGTGTTAATAGTGTTGGTGGCATCTTTCAGGCTCCGCTGCTTGACTGTGGTGTCAGCAGAGGAGATTAGAACGTCTGTATTTGTTTGGTATTGGTAGTGTCAGGAGGGGTGGTAGCATCTTAGGGTATGTGCAGGTCCTCGTGGTATTTGGTAATGCATACTACCCAGTATGTGAGGTTGTTGTAGATCATTGCAACTATTGATGTGCACGTATCCAACCAGCAGTAGTGTCATCGTCCATACTGCTCTACCTACCTGGGGAACATTACGTCTTCATTCTGCAGTATTTGTTATTGACTGCACTGCATTCCTGCCGAGGTCCGACGTCATCATGTCTTACTAATGTGCCTTTCCAGAGGGAGCCTACCCATGCCTTGATCGGGGTATCAGTACCGCTTGATGGGATGCCAGTTCCTTAAGTCTGCTGATCCGTGTGGTCCTGGAATATACTGTGCTCAAGAGTGAAGGCTGCTGGGTTCCTGAAGTGATGGAGTGTGTTGAACTGTGCTTATATATTATACGCATCACTGTGCCAAAGCACTTGGTCGTTATTATCTGGCACGTATACTAGTGAAGAAGTCTTGTCACCAGGACATTTTTTGCGTTTACGGTCGTTATTCTTGCTGTGGATAGTGCTGTGATAACACCGTGAAGAACATTGTTTACTGTTTGGATGCTAGTTGTAGAGACTGGTTTGTGCTGTTTTCATCTACCATCATCTGTGTCTGAGGAGCTACGTGGAGGTGCATTGCTGGATTGTCAGTTAAGTTATTGTTTGAGTATCTGAGTACGGTAATTTGTTTTATTGTTTTTGTTTGTTCTTTCATTTCTTGTTTTTTTCCCTTCAATTCCATCTTCCTTTTCTGTTCTATCCATCTGGTTTAATTTATCGTACAGTCTGTTCTTCTAGGTTAGTGGGACCTTTCGGGTGGGGTTGTGTTAGGTTAGTATATAGCAATAAGCATTTTTCTGTTTGTTTTACATCTGTTCCTTGAGGTATTCTTATTTATTTTTTCTTTTCTTTTGTTTTGTTCTTTTTTCGCTTTTTTTTAAGAGACTTAGTCTGCGACTTAACATGGTGTTAGTTGGTTATGTGGGATCTGTCACTCTAATTTCCTTTTACTTTGGGTCATTATTATATCCATTGCAAATTTATTTATATGTTGCAGTGTTATTATTGCTTGAATGTTATTTAGTTTTATTTTGGGTTAGTATGATCTAGTGGTTGGCTAGTTTGTGTGATAGCTCTAAGCACTACATTGTTATGTATAGTTGTTGTTCTAGTCCTCTGTGTTTAATATTATATTTTTGAGTTAAAGGGTGGACGGACGAAGAGTTTAATTCTTTCTTTTCGTACTTGTAAGAAAAGATTGGGATAGACTGATCCCTTCTAGGGCGTGGCTGCGTATGTTTAGTGGTGGAGTAAGGCAAATGGGTATTTCTGTGACTGCCCTACTTAACATACCAAGCACAGTATTCATTAGGTGTACCGGTGTGGTTTGTATTTACGTTGTCGTGTACATTCAGTAATTCTATTGTCGTGTTTTAGTGGTGTTATCTCTCGTTCCTTCTTGCTATCTTGTAAATACGTTAACGGGTATCCCTTGTTTTTGTACGTTGTCAGTCACACATTGTAGATATCAGTATATCTCTGCTCAAACTTTGTCTGTCATTTTATTCCTTGTGACTGTTAGTTGTCATGGTTTTTAGTGTGTATCTCCTCATCTGTGGAGTGTTCATTTTTGCCATTTGTAAACATATTAGGGAGAACTGAAGTATTGTCAGAGTAAAGCACCAGGGTGGGTGATATTAAGATACTATTGTGTTAAATCTGTCTTTCTGCTCAATTTTCAGATCGGTGCCCCTTACAGTGGTAAGGTGGTATAGTACCAATGGGTATTATCAGCTAGTGAGATACAACTATTGACTGTAATAAGGGTCTTTTCATGTGTATCACGGAGACTAAGTGGTCTGGAGGACCAAACCTAGAGAGTAAGTAGACATAAGCCAAGAGGCAGAGAACGGTCATACTGAGTTGAGTGGGGAAGTAGGTTCTGTATACATTCATATGGTTGTACTTTGAGCAGTGCCATTTGAATGCATATATCATTACAGCATACTTTGTAAGCAGAGAGGTACGTGTTGATATAAATGAGGTGGTTTAGTGCACATGTTATTGAGTAAGTTAGGGTGTTAGTGAGAGTCTATATCAGAAGGAGCAGAGTTATATATAGTATTGGGTATCGTGAGTGTACATCATGGACTTGCAGGGTTTCATTCTGATAGGCAAAGAATGTGGGTACACTGGGAAAGAACTGATGGATTTTGCCAAGGCAGAATGGCAGTAAGAGGAAAATCAAGAAGCTTTGGAGAATAAGAACATTGAGAAGCAGAAGCAGGAAAGAGATGCTCCCACTGAAGAGCTAGAGTTCAGAAGAACAGAGTTGGAATTACAAGAGAAGAAGATGAAAGAAGATAAAGAATTACAAGAGAAGAAGAAGATAAAGAATTACAAGAGAAGAAGATAAAAGAAGATAATGATTTAAAACAGAGAGTTAGAGTTAGAAAAGTAGAGAATGAGAGTAACTCTGGAGGAAAAAAGACTACAGCTAGAAGCTGATAAGGAAATACAATTAAAGAAAATAGAAGTGGGTGTGAGTGGTCAGAACTCAACTCCGAGGGAGTCCCATTGTCCCTTTAGGCTGCCTCTGCCAAATGTTAATGACAAAATAGATAGTTTGGACTTCTTCCTTGAAGGCTAACAGAGATGAGTGACCATCTCTGTTATCCACATTGTTAGTTGGGCCGGCGATGGAGACCTTTTATAGCCTCCTGCTGTAAGAGTGGGTGGATTACGACAAGGTGTAGGAACGGTTGCTCCGGAAATTCCATTTGACGGCTGACAGTATCCAGAGGATGTTCTTACCTCTGCCTTAGAGCATGTTCTCCCTATCTCACGTCTAGAGGCCATCAAACCCCGCCACAAAACCTCCTCTGATAGAGTCAAGTTAATAATGACCTATCACCCTCACAGCACTGCTGTCAAAAGGATCCTGTATCATCACCTACCTCTCCTCCAAGCTGACCCAGCGGTGCGGGAAGTGTTTAGTGAGCCATCCTTGCTGGCATATAGACTGGATAAAAATTTGAGTGACTTCGTAGTCCACAGCCGTTTGAAAACCATCAACGATGGCCACTTTGGGACCAAGCCATGTAACCAAACATGTTGTAAGACATGTCAGTATGTAATCGAAACATGTTCAGTCTCGTTCCCTAGCGCCAAGTTCACCATCACCCATGGCTTCATATGTGAGTCACGCAACGTCATTTATGCTATTATATGCAAACGTTGCAACATTACTTACATTGGCCAAATGGGCACATGACTGGGCGACCGATTCTGCAGACACCTCTATGACATCTCTCAGTTGAAATCCACATCTGTGGCCATCCACTTCAACAGCCCTGACCACCACAGTGCCACTGACATCCAGGTGACAGCCATCAGATTCTGTTCCTCGGACGCCAACAGTGGTTTTGCCAGGAACAATGCCTCATCCATCTTATGGGCTGCCTTAAACCACACGGTTTAAATACTCAACATTCTTTTGTCCGAGTCTAGTCCCAGTTGTATTATGACTTTCTACTTTGATTCGATCACCCATTTTTTTTTAATTATTATTTTAAATTTATTTACTTATCTATTAATAAATTTTTTTTTAAAAATATTTATGTTTTTCTTAATAAATTTTTTTTTTCGCTCTATTCCAGTCCTTGTTTTCATTATTTCTTATTTTTTGTTTTTAATGTATTATCGACTCCGCTTTCCGGTTTAGTGGCAACCATCTTTGCTTCACCATGTGACTGGACATAAGGGAGTTTTTTTCTCTTATTTTTATAATTTCATGTTCTCTACTTAATTCTCATTTTCTTTCCCTCCTGTCTCTTGTTTGTCTGTCCCCGATGAAGGCCTTGTGGCCACAACGTAGGTTTTTCTTGTCCTTTCTCCTTGTAAGACGTATTACTATTTGTGTTTTTTTTTTCCATTCAATGGTAAATGATAAGTAAACTGATGTAGTCTCAACATGGAATTTCTGCATACCAGTATCCGATAGGCGTATAGTTCAAATTGCTGATCCAGTAGTGCCGTTCACCACTGGCCCAAGTCAATCTGATATAAAAATTAACTTGAGCATGAGCAAGAATGTTGCATCTCACAATACTGTCTGCGCCCAACCTAAACCTATGTACAGAACCATTGTGGACATTTCTTTCTTCAACAACCTTCTTAAACATGTGTGTTGCAATGTGTGTAAGCAAAGCACATTGCAAACAAGAACTGACAACACCAAGTCAAAGCGTTTCTCTCTCTTCCTGGAAGTTGTGTGTCACACATGTGAAAAAGCAATTTCTAGAAAGTACACATCCGAGAGGAAACCAGAAGGCCGTGGCACTCGGGGACATGCAATCAATAAATCTGCTGTTCTTGGTGCCCTCATGTCTGGAATGGGACCATCTATGTTCAATCTCTTCTGTGAGAACCTAGTCCTTCCTGGCCTGCACTAGAAAACATTTAATAAATATGTAGATCAAATTTTTGATCATGTGGATACCATGCACTACAGTATTTCAACGTGGCTAACTAGAGGTCATAAGTCACTGATAGGTGTTGGCAGTGTTATCGACATCTTGACTGGCATGGTCATCGATATGCATGTTATGTCTTCCTTCTGTCACACCTGTGAGAGTACTGGACAGTGGCAACTGAAAAATCTGCCTGACAAATTTGAAAAATGGAAAGCAGAGCATCAGAAGGACTGCTGTCGTAATTACGAAGGGTCAGCCGGAATGATGGAGGTAAAAGCCTGTGAAGTTCTCGTTCTTTGATCAGTGGCAAATCACAACCTACGCTACACTGTTTTGCTATCAGATGGCGATTCCAAGGCCTACAACAGACTCCATGACATCAAACCGTATGGACCAGAAGTTGACATAACCAAAGAGGAGTGTGTCAACCATGTTGCAAAGCGATTAGGCACTGCACTGAGGACACTCATTACTGACTGCAGGAAACAAAAAGTCACCCTTGGGGAAAATGGCCGTGGTCGTCTAACCCAAAATGCCATATGAAAATTGTGTATTTACTACACCAGGGCCATCCGCAAGCATAGTACAGCCCCAGAAATGAAACAAGCCATCATGGCTTCTCTCTACCATGGGTATTCAACAAACGACAAACCCCAACATAATTTGTGTCCGCCAGGCAAAGACTCCTGGTGTTTCTATCAGGCTTCCATCGCCAAAGGAGAAGCTGCCGGAGCACACGAGACCAAGATTCACACTCTGCTAGACTACAACCTGCTCCATAAGCACTTAGCCCTATTTATGAGATCAGCATCTGCTCAAGCGGTGTGAGCTAGGTGCAACACAAAATGCAAATGAAAGCCTCCACAATGCTATATGGAGTCATTGCAGCAAGCGGAAATGTGTGTCATTAAAGAAGGTCAAATTCAGCGTACTTGTGGCCGTTGGAGAGTTCAACTTTGGTCCATCAGCCAGTGCAGAAATAAAAAAACTGTACGGTCAAGCATTCTGGAAGCATCGAAACACCTTGGACAGGTGCGATTAAGGAAACTGCCACCAGAAAAACGATGCTGACAAACTTGTAAAAAGAAGAAAAATTAGGCAAGAGGCAAGACAAAGGCGAGAGGAGGAGCTGCAGGAAGCTGAAGGAGGTGCAGCATATAGTGCTGGACAATTTTAAACACATTCAGCCCCCCCAGAATGGAGTATACTGGACAAGACAAGGCACTCGGTGAGTTAAATGTATTTTACTTAAAACTAATGTTTTATTAACAAAAAACGTTATTACTAACAAACTATCTAACAGATCAGTCTGAAATTTGGCATGCATGTAGTACACATATATACCATTAAATTGTCACATGCTTTTTTTTGATATTTTGGTAATTTGCTTTCATACAAATATAGTGTATTTTTTTTATTTAAACCATTAAAAATAGAATTTTAAACTTATCAAAAAAAGCATGTTTAAAATTGTGGTACTGGTCTAGAAAGCGGGCCCCAGACTTTTTCCGAGAAACGAAACACAATTTACGAAATGGTAAACGAAATATGTATCGTATGAGGGGGAGATAACCCAACCGTCTTGCCGTTGTTTTGCAAAGGGGGAGATAACTGTGCATACTTAGTGATACTCAGTGATTGTTGATTGTTAACTTTGATAGATATTCAGGCCCTGAAAAGGACCGTAGCTGGCAGCCGTAGCTGGCATAAAAATGCAATGTCTATTCTGGAGGCCAGTAAAGTGAAATGTCCTCAAGGATAGCTTCAAATACATTTCTAGTTGTAGGTACTCTCGACCTCCACATAAACTCGGCTAGGTAGGTTTTCAGATGTTGTCTGGCTGTACCTCGATGGTTTTTATTTCTCCACTTAGCGCTGCCCCACATTCTTTCCACTGTTTGCGTGTGTACTCCCGTGTCTGGATCAATAAAATTGTATCTGTGGTTGACTTGAAAATGAGAAAATCCAGATGCCTCGATGTCAGCGCTTCTGTACCCTCTCCATGAGTCAGAATAGATGGTTGAACCTTCCTTGATATGTTCAACTATTGCTTTTAAGAGAGTTGCTGCGCTCCTATCTGGGATTGGCACCAAGAAGACTTCACTTGTTTCGCAACACACTCCTCCAAAAATCCATTGTTGCGGTAGGATTCTTCCAGTGTTGTTTTTCCGTTTCGAAAATAAACTCTCATCGATTTCAACAATGTGACCCTCACCTCCAATCTGACAATGTTGCACTTTTGAAAGAGAAAAGACGCATACTTCACGTAAGAACGCATTCCATTCCACAACAGTTGTTTTGGAAATAAGCAGTTCCCTAGCACATACTTTCACTGAGGTTGACTCATGGCTCCAGTAATAGATAAATGAGATAACGTTCACTAGGGATAGTTTCGTGGACTGCAAACACGTGCCACTACGTAGCTCTCTTCTCTCCTTATGCTTCCGTTCCCTGCAGATCCATCTTATTCTGCCAGCGGTGTAACAATGAAGTTTCATTTCATGGCCAAGAGTACAAATTCTTTCAGCCGGCAATATGCCACGCGCTTGTAAAAATTTGACAGCGTCATTTTCAGTGCGTGGCAAGATCGATAAATTGAACTCCATGTTGATACAAAGGCGGTCGGATCGTCGAATGGGCGGTTGATACAAAAGTCGGATCGGGAGTTGTTAAATAAAAAGTCGGATTCGCGTTTTCAAAAACCTGAACTTCCGGGGCCCGCTTTCTAGACCAGTACCAAAATTGTTTTAATTGTCAGTCACAACACGTGTGTGCAATTTGATAAAGTTTGGTCAATGGGAAACATATGATTTTTGCTCTATAAAATTGGTGAAAATCCAATATGGCGGATGTTTTTTATGGTTACCATGGTAACCACATGTTTTTTAACAAAATAAACTGTAGAATTTGGTTCATGGACATACACTGTGTCTATTGAGCACATAAAAAGTTTGAAAATATTATTAGAACAAAAGTTAGTTTTCACTGTAGTGCATGGCTTTAAAACTTGATGCTACAAAGCTAGCTAAAGAGAACAATCCGTCTTATCAGGGATACAGCTAGATACCAGATTCACATACAAATAATGTTGAGTCTCTAATTGCCTCTAGAAGGCTGAACCTCAGAAAGCAGCTGGCAAATACTGATTGGTGAGCCAATCACTTAGACTGAAACTAGATCGCATACAAAATCAGGCACTCAGATTCATCTGTGGAGGCTTGCGAACTACCCCGACCAGCGCATGTGAGATTTCTGCCGATGTGGAACCCCTAGAACTAAGGAGAGAGAAATCAGTTATCCCAACAGCAAAAAGGTTCTCATGAGCTGACAAGGATGACCCCTGCAAAAATGTTAGCGACCACAACTCCATGTACCGAATTAAATAGACCTCCTTCACTAGAAGGGCAGAATGTCAGACGGGCCTGCGTGCCCAATTCTTAACCCTTTGAAAATAAAGTTCGTTCGTTCGTTCGAAGGTACCAAGAGCTTTTAGGGAAGCACTACATAAGAGAGACTAGACTGTCTACTCAAGCTGTACTTGACTTAACCCCTCACATAGAACTAACAAGACCAATAATACATACAAACCTTCTGCAACCCACAAATAAAAGCCTCATACCTACTCTGCTGAAAGCAAATGCCATGGAAACCATCTGCCAATATGAAGAAAATATCCATGCTTTCACAGATGGATCAGCTTTTAAAGCAGCCATAAATGATGGATATGGGGGCCATAATCATTCCACACAGTACAGAAGGACCTATCAAAATTGCAGACCCCTGTGGTACCTGGTGCACAAACTACGAAGCCGGAGTAGTCACCATCTAGAAAAATCTAAGTAGAATCTTTTAATCAAATGAAATAAAACCAAATGATGTAGTATTCTCAGACTCGCAGGCTGCCCTCTTGGCAATAGGAAACTGGAAAACCAACTCAATCAATAATATCCAGAAAGAAACATGCCACAAAATTATGAACTCGTATGGAACAGAAATCTACATGCAGTGGATACCTGGCCACATAAACATCACATTGAACGAAGTAGCTGGGACCCCAAGATGCAGCAATAGTGAATGCAGTCAGCGACTCATAGCTTGACTGCCTGCGTCAGGACCAGCGAACCAGAGCTGGTCAAGACCGTGCTCCACCTCCATGTGGTGGTCCTGGAAACAGTCTGCAGCAGTGCAGGCTGGCTGAGCGAGCATGGATCGAAATGGGATGGCAAACCCGGTCCTTAAAAAATGCCGTGCAGAAGTCGGATGTGTTGACTGAAAGGTGCAGATATCACAGCTTAGGCGCAAACAGACACAACGCAACCACCGTCCTTTTCAGGACGAACGAAGAAGAAGAAGAAGAACGAAGTAGCTGATAGACATGCAAGGAAGGGAGCAAATATACTACAAATTGACCAACCATTGAATATGTTAACAATAAAACAATTAATCAAAAACAACTGTAAAAAAGATTGGCTGAACACAGGGGCTCAGGCTAAAACAGAAAGAAAACTCTTCATACACCAAACAACCCCAAATAAGGAAGATGCTATCAACCATATCGAATGAAGATATCAAACCAAAATTTTCCGATTGAGAACAGGTCACTCTACACTAAATGGCCACAGAAACAGGATGTGTTCACAAAATATAGCAGAATGTAGACACTGCCCAAACCCATTGGAGACAGTACAACACCATCTACTACTGTGCCCTGCACTCCAGTGAATGAGACAACAACTCCTACCACACAACCCATCCATACACAATACACTGTATGGATGCCCGAAACAGTTTATATGAACTGTGCAGTACCACATAATGGCATCAAGGTCACCAAGAGCTGACACTCAATGACAGTGGATCAAAGTCAAGTCAAGTTAAATTATTTAGATGTCTACCTCTTAGGATCACTATGCCTGCATCACCAGCACACTTCTATATGGCAGCAAGACATGGACAATCTATGCTAAGCAAGAAAGAAGGCGCAATACCTTCCATCTACAGTATCTACACCACATCCTCAGTATTTCATGGAAGGATAAAGTGAGAAGTGTTGAGGTGTAGTTATGTGCTGACCTTCAAAGCATGTATACATTGCTTAGACAGTGCAGTCTACGCTGGCTTGGCCGTATCCGCCACATGGAAGATGGTCGCATCCTGAAAAGGTATCTTCTACGGACAACTGGCAGATGGCAACAGAAGTTTAGTTACCGCAGCGGAGATTCACAGATATGTGCAAGAGAGACATGAAGGCACTGAACATAATTTACTGTTTACAGGCCTCAGGTTTCCCTTCTTATGTGTGATAAATGTTTATACAATACCAAAAACCTACCCTCTGTCCTGTACTTTCTATTCTTAGTCTTCTATCATTTACTAGACACAGTTCTAAGGTCTTTGTCTTGTGTAGTCTGGCCTATACTGTATAATAGGGGAACAACAGAAGTGATTGCATCATTAATAGGCTGGACTGCCCATGGTAACTTTCCGGTGTTATGTTTTGCGGGTCGCACTAATGACCCATCATCGAAGCATCATTTTTTGGTGATGCCAAGATGGCAGGGAGGATAGTGTGATTCGCTTGCATAGCTAGGCGGGGTTGTCGCACGGAAGGTCCTGGGTTCCAGTCCTAGGTAAAGCTACTCATGTCTGTTGTTTTTCTGTTGTCTAGTTTTCTACTTCTTTATTTCTTATGAGTGCCTGAAAACATACCTTTATTTTTGTCTAATATTTATTCACTGAACATAATCCAGCAACCTGGGTGGATGAAGGCTGCCCTTCATCACATAGATGGATACTTGCTATCTACGGCGCCACCTCAGATTGTGCGAAAAGAGCTCTCACAGCAAGCAGAAGGGAGGAAAAATTGTGGAAAGGAACACTAGGAAAATAAGCAGCTAAAGGCTGTTACCTTGGCGGCGCATTCCTACAGCCAGATATCTTCTTCTTCTTCTTCCTCGTTCATCCTGAAAAGGACGTTGGTTGTGTTGTGTCCATTTACAGCGGAGCTGCAATATTTGCGCCTTTTGGAAGACACATCTAACTTCAGAACAGCATTTTTTGGGACCGGGTTTACCTTCCCTCTTCGATCCCTACTCTCTCAGCCAGACTGCAGTGATGCAGCCTGTTTCCAGGACCACCACTTGGAGGTGGCGTAGGGTCTTGGTCAGCTCTGGTTCACTGACCCTGATGCAAGCAGTCAAGCTATGAGTCACTGACTGCATTCATCTCGTTTGCTGCATCTTCGTTCCCAAAGTCAGATATGACTTTAATATTATTATTATATGATCACAAATTTTATAATCAGTCTCACAAATATTTTCAGATACATCCATTTTAAAATCTATTTCAGAAATATTTGATGGTAAAAGCACGTTATAATCTGTAAGGGTCTCGCACATATCTGTAGATAAAGTCATTTTATAATCAGTCTCACAAATGTTTCCAGCTATTGTTTCTGACTTATCTGTACCAGTTAATCTTAATTTAGTTTTATCTCCTAGTGTTGCTTCCACAATTCCACAAAACTAAAATCATCTTTACCCACTGTAGTGTCATTCATTTTATTTCTTATGTCTCCAAACAATACTTCATGAAGATAACAATGTTCATTTAGTTTGCAGTACTTCTTGTGGCTTGACATTTTCATTTGGTCATTCAAAACTTCACTTTGAAAGAAGGAAAGCTGATATTGGTGAGAAGAATGTGTCTCTGAAATGTAAAAACAGACAGTCAGGGAAGTAAGACTGACAGTTGATATCAAGCTATGCATGTTTATTCCACCCTCATTTTTATTGTAGCCACCTAGCAAAAGAACGTGAAATTTTCCTATTTAAACTTTGTCGATGTCTACCATGTGGGCTAAGTATACTTACTTACCAGGCCAGGAGGAAGATAGCCGATAAGATAGTATGGAACTCTCTCTTACAAACCTCTACACCTCACGGTAGAAGAGGAACAATTAAGTAAGTAAGTATTTTTAGTCATTCCTCTTCTACCGTGAGGTGTAGAGGTTTGTAAGAGAGAGCACCAGACTATTCTATCGGCTTTCGTCCTCCTGGCTTGGTTCCATTCTAGTCCTCGGTCCTTCAAAGATTGTCTAATGGATGGGTATGAAAAAACAAATCTAAAAAAAGGTGATTCATCTTACGAGGACAAAAGACAAAGAAAATAGCCAATGTTGCAGCCGCAAGGCCTTCGTCAGGGAAAAGAAAGAAGGAAAGTGAGGACTAAGTAGACATAAAAATCGGACATGTGCAAGTATGTCATCCAAACCCACAAGGTGTCTTTTCTTAAGGCCACGTTCACCATCACCCGTAGCTTCACATGTGAGTTGTGCAATGTCATTTAAACTACCATATGTAAACGTTGCAGTAAAACCTATATCGGCCAAACAGGCAAACGACTTGGGGACAGATTCATCCAGCACCTGAATGAATTCTCTCAGCAAAAATCCACACCAGTTGCCATACACTTTAATGGTCCTGACCACCATGGTCCCATCGACATCCAGGTCACGACTATCAGAACCTGCTCCTCTGACACTGCTAGCCAAGAACAGCTTGAGCAATGTTTTATCCATCATATGGGGTTTCTAAAACCAGCTGGTCTTAACTCTGTACAGGTTTTATTCACACGTGTGTTACCGGGGCAGAAAGGGGTGCAAAGGATAGAAACACTGTGCTCTACCAGGCATGTTGTAAAAAGCGACTAAGGAGGGTTGGACATGGGGCTGGTTACCCCATCCTGTAAAAAACTTTTTATTTCAAAAACTTCAACAAACTACGGAACTTGAGCAGATGATACTTGACAGGAGGACTTGGCATGTGTTTGATGAAGGCCTATGCTCCTTGGGGAGCTAAAGGGTATTGATTGACTGATTTTTATCTCAGGAGGGTGACAGGTTTGAATGTTGTACAGCTGTTGCATTTTAATTATGAACCTTTATAACCTACCTTCATCGTATCCACATGAGCTTGGCTGTTCTTCACTTTTTATTTCTACCATTTTCAAGGAAACAATATTCTGTATTTGAATATTAGTACTGCTGTTATCACAATCATTCTGCAACAAATTGTTAACAAAGTAGAAAGTCAATAGCAGGTTAATATATTTTCTTAAATCTATTTTAAGTCTATGTCACTCTTCTTAGATTCTCTAATATATATTAAGACCTTTGACCATTAATATAATACACACATTTCCACCCTCAATAACACACATGTACACACACATACAAACTCAATAAAAACACTAATACCAAGGAATTAGTCAATTAACTACATGAGCTATTTTGACTATACACATACAATGTATGAATATAGAACTGACGGCAAAACATGTTTTCAAACCTAAAGAAAAGAGAACGCAAAATGACAAGAATAGATGTACTCGTATCTTAGAGGCACATGAAGAAAACATCAAAGAATGGACTATGCTAAAGCAATTTTGTAAATACATATGCTTTACATTTTCCGCAAGACCAAATAAACCATGCTACCTAAATTGTTGTTTGCATATATTTCTCTATCTCAACCATTATTGCCGATGCATGCATTATGATCCACAAAATGGGATATTTCTCATACCATTTGCTTGTGTGTACCAAAACACATAAAGGCTGGTTGTGATGCATGTTTTTGTGAGCTGACTATGATTTGTTTTGTGTAGTGACAGAAAAATTTGTTGTGATCTCTTTCTAATTCTCCACACCAACATTTACTCACAATGTTGCCCACTTTCTCCACACTTGCTAAATTCTGTTTGTTATACCTGCTGTAGTAGGAAAACCTGTAGCACTGAAATTATTTTATTTAATGAGTTTACCATTATCAAAGAGATTTAATCTTATTAGTTAAATTCTGAGACTTCACAAATTTAAATATGGCTAGATTTTCTTACACATGGTGTGAAATCAGATCTAATAATGACTCTTTAAATACTATGGGTTTTCCAGGATTAAAATTATACAAATAAGCAGTAAATTATAGAAGCTAACATATTTTAAAAAATTGCTTTACAATGTATAACTTAACATTGTCAGTTAAGATTGTATCTTACATTCATATATAGTTTTATCCCTCCTCTGAAATGTAGCTCCAAAACATTGGACTGCACCTGCAACTCTAGGGGAGATGCCAATCATGGGGAACCCCTTTTGAGAGAGTTGCGGTGGATATTGTTGAACCTCTCACACAAACCAAGAGGAGAAACAGTTACATCCTTACTTTGGTGGACACTTGTTCTATGTGGGGAGAGGCAGTAGCCATGTCATCAATCGATTCCAAACATGTGGCAGAGGCATTACTTACAATATTCACACGGTTAGGATTTCCCCACCAGATATTGACTGATAATGGATCTCAGTTCAAGGGGAAACTAACTGAGGAAGTTTTCAGGATCTTTCAAGCCAGGCACTTTCACTGTAGTCCGTGTCACGCCCAAGGGAACGGGCAGGTGGAAAGGTTCAACGGGACACTTATTTCCATCCTGCGAAAGTTGGCACATGAAAAACCTGACACATGGGATCAATACTTACCCGCAGCCTTATTTGCTTATCGGGAAGTCCCCCATAATTCAACAGGAATGGCACCGGCAACGTTATTATTTGGCCGGCCCATAAAAGGTCCATTGGAAGCCTTATTGAGGACATGGACAGATGAGAAGGCACAAGAGACTGTAACCTCATCATATCAGTATGTGAATGAGCTGACCACTTGATTAAAAGCTGGCTGGAAACTCGCAAATGATAACATAAGACAAGCCAGGAAGAAGCATGCTGCATATTATATTAGGAAAGTGAAGGATAGGGAGCTTGCTGTGGGAGAGAAGGTGCTTCTTCTGTTACCCGGCAGCAACAACAAACTTCAGATAGGATGGCAAGGTCCATATACAGTTCTAGAAAAGGTATCTAGAACTAATTACAAGATAGACAAGAAGGGGAAGGAAAAAGTCTATCATGTGAACCTCCTTAAGAAATACTTTGATAGAAGAGTCAAGGAAGGGACACATTTAATGACCTTGGCCATAGCCACAGAAATGAAGAACGAACCTCTCACCTCTTACGAATATCCCCTGAAACCATGCGAAACTCCTGCACAGGTAAAAATCAGTAATCATCTGACACAAGGGCAGAGGGAGAAGATTCAGAAGGTTCTGGAAAATCATACAGACGTGTTAACGGACAAACCGGGGCACACAAATTTGCTGGAGTATGATATGAAACTGCTAGACCCAACACCCATCTGCATGAGAGCCTATACTATCCCATTCGCAAAAGAACAAGCATTGAAAGGAGAGATAGAGTATTTGTTACAAGAAGGGATTATTTCTCATAGTGAATCTCCTTATAGTTCCAGTGTGGTATTGCTGAGAAAACCATCTGCAGAGCATAGGCTGTGCATAGATTACAGGAAACTGAATGCTGTCACAGAAAGTCAGGTGGATCAACTACCGGATACTAACCAACTGTTTGCCAGATTCAATAAGGAAAAATATTTCTCAAAAGTAGATCTCAGTAAGGGATATTACCAGATCCCAGTGAAGCCTGAGATTCGACCTTATCTAGCCTTTAGCTTTCGGAAGGGCACTACGAATTCAACATGTTGCCGTTTGGATTGAAAAATGCTCCGAGTGTGTTTTCTAGAATGATGAGAAAACTGTTGGATCCCCTGAAAAATCCATGTATTACTAATTTCATGGATGACATCCTCATCGCTACGGAAACCTTTGAGGAACATGTTGACTCTCTAAACATGTTATTTGACAGACTCAGAGAGGTAAACTTAACTGCTAGACCAACAAAATGTTGTATTGGATGCAAG
Organism: Oreohelix idahoensis; assembly: GCA_024509875.1. Taxonomy (NCBI): domain Eukaryota; kingdom Metazoa; phylum Mollusca; class Gastropoda; order Stylommatophora; family Oreohelicidae; genus Oreohelix; species Oreohelix idahoensis. Next base: position 765,745 of record JAMPIV010004476.1, read on the forward strand.
GAAATGGAATTCCTGGGACTCAACTATAGAAAAAGAATGTTTGGCTTTAGTCTGGGTGATCAAGAAATTCCAGATCTATCTGTATGGTAGGCATTTCGTGGTCCAAAGCGATCATCAGCCCCTGGTTTTTCTTGCTCAGGAAAAACATGGAAATGCACGATTGTTAAGGTGGTCACTTCTCATTCAACCTTACTTGTTTACCATTGAGTATATCCCTGGATCGCAAAACGTTGGGGCAGATTTCTTGAGTAGGCACCCACCTGCAGGAAACCAGGATCAACCTAAAGCCTAGTTGAGTCAATTTGACCGAGATTGTAACACAGATAATAAAGCTGCACTAGTGGTGCAGGCTTTTTTTAACCGGGGAGATATGTAGTAAAGTAAACCTGTGTGACACTCCGCACAAAATTTCCCCACTTGAAAATTAACTAACATACTCCTAAAACCTATTAATAACTACAGCAATTGAAAGTTGTCTCAAGGCCACGGTCAAATCAAACCGCCAACATTTTAACTAAAGAATTTGAATTTTTCTACTACCAAGCGTTAAAAGTTACCACCCACCCTGACACCCATACACTACCCTTCCTAATATTTATTAACAAACGCCGTAAAATTTAACAACCAATAGGATTGTTACCTCGTTTTGTAGAGGCGAGCAAAGTTTGAATAAAGTAGAAATCAGGCGTAATATGTGTTTTTGAATAACCTTTAATAATTTATTTCTCAATAACTAACGGGAATTAAACAAGAGTGGATATCTTGAATTATATGGCTAATATTGCTTAATACATTGCCATAAAGATTCCCTCATAAATAAATTATCTTGACATAGAAAAATTTAATTTTGTAATATTTTCAGTTCAGGAAAAGATGCCTTTAATTATAAAAAAAATTACATAGATGGATATGGTGAAGAATAATTAAATGAAACCCATATAGGATGATAAAGGCCAACAGGCAGTTTAATTATCAGTTTTGATATAAAAAATCGATCCATAAATAACTGAGATATATGAGATACAAACTTAAATCAGATGAACGAACACACTTACAATTGCTCAAAGTTTATAGCCTAGGGGGAAAAGTTAAAATTTCTTGACGCGTTTCTGATTGGTTAAGTGTGGTGAGCATAGGGGCAATAAAATTAACATTTTGCTGGCATAGTCCGCCATTTGAAAAATACTATTTGCCAACTTGAGATCAGCGGGAGAGCATTTGTGACCAAGCTTTCACCGTCTGGACACTAGAGCATTTCTGAATACCCATTTAATGCTAGTCAAGCTTGTGCATATTGTGAAATATTCTTACTTGAGGGTAAGGCAGAATAAATTTATTTGTAGAATTTAATTAACATGTCGGCCACATAGTCTATTGTGCGCCATGTTCAGATACTGCCTATTGGGACTGATTAATGTCACGATGCCCTAAGTAGGAATGCAGTTTTATTGTGAAATGGTGTCAAATGTGTTTGTAAATTTGCCATAACATTTTACGACTGTAAGTCCAACAGAAAAGAAAAGGGATAGTGGCTTCTGGGATGCCACAGTGTTCAATTAACATCTGACACCATACCTAGGAGTTTGAAAAGAAATCAATAACCAGTCACAGAATTTGGGCACCCCTACTGATAGTATGGAAGACAAGCAATGCTTCGGGGACAAAGGTTGTGAAGATATGTGTAACAGATGAGAATACACGTCCCTGATTGTAGAAGATGGAGATAAGATCTGGTGCAATTGGTCAGCACAAGTGTCTGACCCAGGTAAGCGTTCTGTCAATTAGTTGTGTAATTATTATAAGACAGGCATTATAGGGGAGGGAATGTTCCTTCTCATTACAGGTCATATCACCAGTTAAAAAGTTGTGCAACTATCTTGGAGAAGACAGAAATTGCAGGCAGTGGATGCTCACAACACATGCTGAGCTACAGGCCATCTCTTCTTCCAGAAGGCAGCACTATCTGTGTGATCTTATATACAGTTGGGTGCAACTAGTCTCAGACAGGATATTAAGCTAAGTCCCTTACACGGGCACATGACAGCTTATTCACATAAATAAAATAACAATCCACAACATAGAATTCCTGGCCTGGGGAGGATGTAGAAAACAGATCTTCAAACAATAGTTTAGTACAAGTTCAAGTATTTAAAAAAGACTGTGAGGTGCCCAAGAAAGTGACACAAGAAAAAAACTTCCTGTCCTAAAAACATTGAGGTACAGGATGAATAAAACCACTATATATACATATTATTTCTATACTATAATATATAAATATATATATATTGATATATCCTGTATATATAACATATATATATATATATATTTATATATATATAATTCTATATAATATCTGTATATATCTAATTCTACAAACAGTCTTACTTCATTAATTTTATTAAGTTACAGTTCTGTTTTGCCATTTGTCATACAACATCATACTAATTTCATTACCCTAGACACTTGCCATACACACCTTCACAGATTCTTTAGTCAGGTGAGATTTCTAGAGGTGACAGTTAGGGACCCAGAGACTTACAACATCATCATTCTTTACTCTGGGAACTTGCATAGTCTGACCTCACCTTGATTGTCTATACACCCTTACTCTGTTCAGAGAAGGGGGTATTGCTCATAAGACCAGTCTCTTGTCTGGCACTATTCTAGTGTCATCTGACACATCTAATTGTCCAAGGGAACCTATATTCTATACTCTAAAAACCTCTTACTACACACGGGACAGACATATACTCCTGCCCCAATGAGGGAACCCATCACACTAGGAGAACTACAGAACACTATTTTCAAGCTCAAGTTCCAAAAGTCACCCAGCCCAGACAAAATCAGTAACGAAATGCTAATAAATCTGAGCTCAGCAGCAAAGACAAAACTGCTTGAGATATTCAACCACAGCTGGGTGAAAGGCACAGTACCCCAAGTATGGAGAGAAGCCATCACAATATCCATACTAAAGAAGGGGAAATGTAAGACCAAAGCTGCAAGTTACCGGCCAATCAGTCTCACAAGCTGTGTTGGGAAAACTATGGAGCAAATAGTCAACCATAGATTGAAATGGTATTTAGAGTCTGAGCAGATCCTGGTGCCGGAACAAGCTGGATTTAGAGAATGCTACAGTATAGACAGCTGAATGTTCCTGAGGCTGAAAGTGACTTAGACGTAAATACAGACATTCCACGAAAAGAAGAAATTATCACAGCTATCAAAGGGCTAAAAAATGGAAAAGCGCCTGGTCACGACAATCTGAATGCTGAGCTATTCAAGACAGACCCTGAACTAGCAGCAGAACTATTAGAACCACTATTTGCACAAGTCTGGGAAACTGAGACAACACCAACAGAGTGGAGTAAAGGAACAATTGTCAAATTGCCCAAGAAGGGTGACCTTGCAGACTGCAACAACTGGAGAGGAATTACCCTCCTCTCAGTTCCCAGCAAAATACTAGGCAGGATAATCATCCAGAGAATTTCAAAAGCAGTTGACCATAAACTGAGGAAAGAACAAGCGGGTTTCAGAAAGAACAGAAGATATGCAGATCATATATTTGCCCTCAGGAACATTATAGAGCAGTGCTCAGAATGGCAGAGACAGCTGTACATTAACTTTGTTGATTTTGAAAAGGCTTTCGACAGCATACACAGGGACAGCCTATGGAAAATTCTGAGGGCTTATGGAATTCCCAGCCGCATTGTTTCCATTATAAAAAGCCTCTATTCTAACTTTACGTGCAGTGTTGGATCGAGTAATGTAACTTTCGAAGTGAAAACAGGAGTACGACAGGGATGCCCCTTATCAACAACATTATTTTTGACAGTCATAGATTGGGTGATGCGCCAGACAACAGAGGGCAGTCCAAGAGGAATTAGATGGACAATGTTTTCTACACTGGAAGATTTGGAATATGCAGATGACATTGCACTGCTCGCGCATTCACACCAACACATTCAAGACAAAACTGATAGACTGAATAAGTATGGCCAGCAGGTTGCCTGAACATCAATCTGAAGAAGACGGAGGTCATGACACTAAATGTGGGCAATCCTGAGCCAATAACAGTAAGGAACCAGAAGTTAGAACAGACAGAGACATTTACTTACCTAGGAAGCATAGTAACACCTGACGGCGGAACAAGCAAGGACATTAACAACAGAATGAATAAAGCGAGAACAGCCTTTGCTATTCTCAACAACATTTGGAAGTCTTCCCAGTACAGCACAAACACCAAATTAAGACTGTATGAGAGCTGCGTACTTTCTGTGCTTCTCTATGGTGCGGAATGTTGGAGAGTAACAGAGAAGGAAATGTCGAAACTGTCCTCCTTCCACACAATCTGCCTAAGGAAAATTCTCCGAATCTTTTGGCCAAACACCATCAGCAACCAAGAACTACTTATTCGGAGTAACCAGGAGGACATGCACACCATCATAGCTGGCAGACGCTGGAGTTGGGTTGGCCATGTCCTCAGAAGGGATCCTGATACCATCGCAAGAACAGCTATGCTATGGACCCCCGAGGGAAAGCGAAAGAGAGGCCGACCAAAAACAACTTGGCGGAGAACTGTGGAAGCTGAGATGCAAAGAATGAACCACAGTTGGGGCACTGTACGAAGGATGGCCGCCGACCGAGCAAAGTGGAATCAATTTGTTGCTGCCCTACAAGACGCCACCAGGTGTGATGGCCGCTGACTGCTTTGACGGTTGGCGGTTATGGATCAAAGAAGAAAGAAGAAGAAGACAGTATAGAAGACCAAGTTACGTACTTGTCTCATGCAGTAGAAGATGCCTTCCAGGAGAAGAAAAAGGTCCTAACAATCTGGGTCGACTTCAAGCAGGCTTTCACAAGGTGTGGAAAGATGGCTTTATTGCAAAACTTAGGAGAAGTGGAATCCAAGGCAACATGATGAAATGGATCCAGTCATACTTGCATAACAGGAGAACTAGAGTCACTCTTGACGGTCTGCAGAGCAGAAAAGTGTTGCTCCATCAGGGGGTACCTCAAGGAGGAGTAATTTCCCCAACACTCTTCCTTGTTTACATCAATGACCTGGTGAAAGATCTCCCTATTGAAGTGAAAGCTGCTTTATATGCAGACGACCTAGTACTCTGGTGCGCTGATGAAAACGTCATCACAGCAAATTATAGAATGCAGCGGGCAGCAGACATGTTAATGTCATGGGCAGAGAAATGGCTTATCACAATAAACACAGACAAAACCTCCACAACACTGTTCTCCCTCGCCCCCAAGGACAAAGCAGCTAACATACACCTAGGGACAACCGTGATCAAGGAAGAAAGCTACCCCACCTATCTACGGGTGACATTCGACCAAAAGCTTACATGGAATAAGCATATTGAAAATGCAGCGGGAAATGCCCAAAGACGACTAGGCATACTCAGAAAATTAGCAGGTACCAACTGGGGAGCACATGAACAAACTCTAAAGAAGATTTATAATGGAGTAATAAGACCAAACTTAGAGTTTGGCTCAGCAGCATGGTCATCAGCTGCTAACTCACATCTGCAGTTGTTGGACAAGGTGCAAAATCAAGCTCTCAGGCTCATTTCAGGAGCCATGAAAACTACACCGATATCAGAGATGCAGAAAGCTGCTGGATTACAGACATTGTCCTATAGAAGAGACACAAAAAGCATGATCCAGATGGAAAAGTACAACAGTATGCCAACACACCCAATGAAGGCAAGACTAGATGATCTGGCATTAGGACGTCTAAAACATAGCAGCTTTGTGCATCGGGGAAAAAGACTTAAAAGACAGCATGAAGAAGACCTATCCATGAAGACAACACTGCTGAAGCCCACCCTATACTCTGTACCATGGGAACAGGCCAGCAGTGCCCTCCAAATTAATACATCAGTCAGTGGTCTCATAAGTGGATATGAGTATAATGATCTGCAAAAACGAACTGCTTCATTGAGTATGATCTAAGAAAGCTATCCCAAACAATCATGGATACATGCCTATGCAGATGGATCAGTAACAAATGCTGTTAGGAATGGAGGTGCTGGTATCTTTATCTCATATCCTGACAACCACTATGAGACTAGGCACATTCCCACTGGTAAATTCTGTTCCAACTATACAGCTGAGGTTCAAGCTCTAGAGCATGCTGCAAATATGATTTATAACACCAACTCTGACTGCCACCAGGTAGTCATCCTCACAGATGCACTGTCTGTCCTGCAAGCTCTCAAGGGTTGTAAACTCCTGCATCTGAGAAATGAACTGAACAAGGTAGCTGCCAAAAAAGAGAACCATACTTCAGTGGGTACCATCTCATTGTGGTGTACCCGGAAATGAAAAGGCAGATAAACTTGCAAAAAAGGGAGGAGAATGTGAACAAGAAAATAATGAAATCACATACTGTGAGAAAAAGAGAGCTATCCAGACTATCAGAAGAGAACAGAATCAACCCAATAACGACTACCACAGTCTTGACCGTCAGGGACAGATCACCATTTCTGCCTCAGGACAGGGCATAACAAACTGAATAAACACATGCACAAGCTGCGATTGTCTGCTTCACCACTGTGCACATGTAGATTAAATGAACAAACTGCTGAGCATGTTCTATAGGATTGTCCTCTGTATGACCAGTTAAGAAAGATATACTGGCCCAATGACTCAACACTAAACTCAAAGCTATATGGAGCTAAAGAGGAACTTCAGACAACGAATTCATCATGAGAACTCGTCTGACGGTGTAAACAATCATAGATGCGATCGCAAGAAGAAGAAGAAGGAATACTATTATCTTGGTTATTAAAGTTAATGAACACTTGCTTTACTGTTCTAGTATTACTGTTCTGTAAGTCCTTTGACTTTTAACACAAGATTTTCATCATCTGACGTGATGCTTGAAATACATATGATAGCTGTTATAGCTGTTTTAGGTGTTTCATATAAGTTTATGCCAGTTCCCTTATAGAACACTTATCTTGATTCCTGGGTACTGATGACACAGTATTGTCATGGAGTTTATCAGTCTTGGCAGACTCAACAGGAGGGATATCAAGAACCAGCTGTAGTTCACTCTTTGGGTTCCTGCATGTATGTTGGTTTGCCTCTGATGAACGCACACTGGCATCTGATACGTGACAGTATGGATTGGATTGTCAAATGAGCCCTCAAACTTCAGAAATCACGCTGGACATTAATAGCTTGGCAGGCTGCACACATTTGCAGATGGCAAAGGCATGGTGGCAAACTCTGTCCTGCCTCCAGTCTGATTAAAAACTTATTTCAGTGTCCCTTGTTCAAATTTCACTCCCCCTTTTTATTGGCCAACGCGTTCCGCTGAGAGAGCATGACAGCACAGGCGTGTTAGGTCTGCTTAATTTGGCAAAATGAATACAATTTTGAATTCTGTACAAACTGTTCCACCTCTTCCTTCGTCATTCTAGTCTTCTATCCATCCAATTCTGTCCATTCAGATCCCGTTAGAACCGGACAGTCCAGAGCTTCAATTCCATCTAACTTTCTTATTCATCCGACCTTTTACCATTTCCATATATCGCTCGAAAGTGTGTAGTGACCCTATCAACTTACAATTTTATGCATTCACTTTACGATATCTTCAGTTCCAAAACATTTCCAGTCATAATACATATATGTGAAGATAGCGTCAAACTTCCAGAATCGAAACATGTTTCAATAATAGTCAACAAATACGTAGAGTATTTAACCACTTTGATTTCAGCTACTATGTTTTATAGAGTATCGGCTATTAAGAACTGTATCAGATCATTTCGGTCTCAACTCTGAGATTTGATGCACTTAGATCCCCTGCAATAAATGTTGCTCCGGTATTGTATCGTTTTTAGCCAAAAATAGTCTTTCCACTATCCGTCCATCCTGGTTGTTATACCATCATTCAGAAGTTGGAACTAAAACACAGATCACTTTAACAACAAGGTGGTCATATTGTACGCATTGTTAAGTGACTGCGTGCTATTTTTAGACACACTGTCACATTGCAGTAATTGATTCTACAACTGTATTGGAGACAAATTTTGTCACACTCCTCTTTATTTGAAAAAAGAAGTATATGTTAAATGCCATTAAACTATTCTATTAATTTCCCTCTCTTCCCTGTCAGCCGTTAGAAGACCAGCTAGGAGTGTTATGTCGTTGAACAAATGGAATTTGACAAGATACCGTTCTTTTTCTGATTTTTATGTACGACTTCAACGTTTTTTGTGCTTGTCAGTTTGGTGTACACCTTTAGCAAAATTCTCGCACACCAGTTTTTGGACCACTTCAAGCATCAGACCGAATTGCTTTAAAAGTCAACAGGGAAAATAAATCATAGTGTTTACTCTTGGTGAGTAAACCAGCCAGGGCCAACCAATTGTTTCTACACTTTTCACTTGTATAGTTCGATCCCAGTTACTTGACAATCACGCCCACATTCATCTTTGGGAAAACTGTTAAAATTATCTTTAAGAGCTGGCTGACAATGCCATGCTTAAAGAAGATCACATACAAGATCAAGTGTGTCACACACAAAAATTACTCCTTGTATGTGCCAGTGATATCATTGAGCCTTACTGTGTCATTCTTGTTCTATGTGCGATAGCCAGCTGAAATAATCAAGTCTTCTATACACTTAACTTCCAATATCTTTGCAGCCGCAGCAGAACAGATGCTGTAACCGGCTCTTCTGATGAAGGTATGTACCAAGTCTTCAGAGGGTTTCACTTGTGGAACCACAGTGGCTGGGGCACTGTTTCCTGCTGCTAGGATGAAGGAAAAAAGTCAAGTCTTCAGAATATTCCCCCTTCGGTGCAAAGGACGCCGTGGGCGAGTCGATACCATGTTGGTATCCAGCCTCACATATTTTGATCATCCCTTTTGTCATTTTGAGTCTTTCTTCATCTTCTTTCTGTCCCATCCAGAGTTTCTTCTTAGTATGCTTCTGCACCCTCTATCGGAACTAAATATAAACTTGAATAATATACCTTTTTTTTCTTTCTATTTTGCTACTCACAACGCTACTCGGTTGAATCCATGATTAATGCAATTAGTTAGGGTAAAACGGTGCTGTATGCTGTTTTATAGAAAGGTTCCACCTTATTCAAACCTGCAGGAGAAGCAGAACATTCTTTGTAATAAATAGTAATCAAAGTGACTGAACTATTGTAAATTATCCACAGCAGTCAGCCTTTGTTCACAGCAGGAAACAATTCTAATGAGTACATGCCTTATGTAGGTGCCTGTGTAGGTTAAAAAATGAAAAAGGCACCACTTTTGGAGAATGTGCTCATAGGGAGTAGCCAATCCCAGGGCTCCTCCCTAGCTTCGCTACTGTGTGTGCCGTGGAATTTAAAAAGGGCACTTAAGTGAGCCGCAAAGTCAAAAAGGTTGCAGAGCTCTGCCCTAGGTTATGAGTTTTCACTTTTTCCCTTGTGCCAGGCAATGAAATGTATATGTCTTTTTAAACTGCATTTATCCACACTGTGTTGATGATGAACGGGTTTGGTGGTAGCAATTGCTTCCACAGATCTGCTAGTGCCAGGCATTTTAGGATGTGGTGTTCCACTGTTTCTTCCGCCTGTCTGTTACAGTGATTGCCGGATGGTGTATGGTCTAAGGTCACTCTGTGCAAATATATTTTGAGGGGTACATGCCTTGTTGTCAAGTTGAACATTGTACTCTGGTCTCTATGGCTTAATTTGTTGATGCAGTCTCAGAGGTGCACAGTGGGCTGATCACCTGCTTGCCAACCAATCTGATTACGGAAACAATGATAGATTGTTTGGTCTGTTTTTGTTCCACAAAGACGCCACTAGGCGTGGTGGAAACAGCGATAGATTGATCAATTTGTTGTTGCCCTAAGACGCCACTAGGCGTACTGGCCACATACTGCTTTGCCGGTTGATGGCTAAGGATGGAAGAAGAAGAAGAAGAAGTCTCAGAGGTATAGCTGACGCATTTCTCCATATAGTGCTCTTGCAGCTATGCCAATAGACTAGTGGTCCATCCACTGCTGTTTTCACTTGTTGTGTATCATTTTTTTTGGTTGTTTTTATATTGGTGGCATTGTTCAGTTGTGGCATGTTTCCCCCCCCCCCCCCCCCCCCCCCCCCCTTTTTTTTTTGGCCAGTATGTTGCACTTTCATTTCCCCTGATGCTATGTGACCAGGTATCCACTGAATTATTGTGTTGCAGCCATAGGAGGCAAGTGTATCTACTTCTTTAAGTATGTTAGTCATGGCTTTTTTGGCTGTCGGGATCCCATTTTCAAGGGCTTGTAGTGCAGATAAAGTCAGGTTTTTTTTATGTTACGTTTTATTTTCGATTTTTGTGATGAACGATAGAGCTTCCAACATGGCCTGAATCTCAGCATCTTAATTTGAGCAGTATGATTCACAAGGTACAGATATCTGGCTTGTCGCCTTGTAATATTATGAGAGAGCCATACTCTGCATTGAGAGTGGCCTTGAAAACTGACCCATCTCCAGTTGTTAGGGTAGGATTCAACAGCCTCAAGTGCACAAAGTTGTAGGGTGTCAGGGTGTGCTGCTTTGTTTGCTGAGTGGTCCATGATTTTGGTTTTTATCTGGGGCAGTATGAGGATTTTGTTTGGTGGACAGTTAGATACTGTTTTGTATTGAATTCTTCTGCTGCGAGTTTTGGACACTTTTGTTTTAGTCTTACTTTTTGTGTCCATTTGTCTATTTGTTCTCTATTTGAATAGTTTGATGGGAAACATCTGTATCCTTCTACTACATCAATGGCTGCCTTTTCTCCCTTTATATCTGGTGACTATATTTGCACTGTTCTCACAGGCCTGCATTTGACGTCATAACCCCACAGATGAAGCAGAGTGTCTGGCTTTGTATTCTGTTAGTCTGGATCCAAGTGCTCCAGGATGCTAATTAGAAAACTATAGAACACTAAAAGCCATTTGTACAAAGACAAAAGTAGAATAATGCTTATTTTAAATCCATGACTTCTAGGAATACTCTAATTTTCCAATACTAAAGCTCGTAACCTGCTTGAATCAATCAATCAATCAATACCCTTTAGCTCCCCAAGGAGTTTAGGCCTTCAACACATACCAAGTCCTCTTGTCCCGTGCTATCTGCTCAAGTTCTTTCCATGTTTTCCTCATCATTTTCACTTCTGTATCCAGTTCTCTTCTCCATGTGTTTTTTTGGTCTACCTCTGCCTCTTTTTCCCTGTGGATTCCAGAACAAGGACTGCCATCGCCAGCATCTTCTTCTCAACTCTTGTTCCACTGGCACTTGCGTGGTTCTTGTCATCAATTCCACATTTGCTTGAATGATCATGATAAAAGGTTTATCATACTGCAATGGTGAAATCATAAATCATGATGGAAGTTCTTTATCATGTAGCACTCAATGAGTCCAGCGGCAGATATAACATCAGCTCCACATGTTTTGTTGGTTCTGTAAACTCTGATTGTATAAGACATTGTGAGTATTTACTAATTAGTTTTTAAAAAAATACTTACTTCGCAATCTGATTTAATCTCCTGCTTTATTATTTCACACAGAAATGGGATCTTTGTTTCCATATTTCCTGTAGTCTGGAAGACAGAGACAAAAAAAAATTAAATGGTCATTGGTGACTATTGTTATTAAAATACTTCTTCTTTCCCTGTCTTGTTGTTCATGGAAATTGAGGTCATCACTATAGCTGGTCACCTTAATGAAAGCCAGCACCAAATCATTCCCAACATGAGGTCATCACTACAGCTGTTCACCTTAAAGAAAGCCTGTACCATATCATTCACAACATGAGGTCATCACTACAGCTGGCCACCTTAAAGAAAGCCTGCACCATATCATTCACAACATGAGGTCATCACTACAGCTAGTCACCTTAAAGAAAGCCTGTACCATATCATTCACAACATGAGGTCATCACTACAGCTGGCCACCTTAAAGAAAGCCTGCACCATATCATTCACAACATGAGGTCATCTCTACAGCTGGTCACCTTAAAGAAAGCCTGTACCATATCATTCACAAAATGAGGTCATCACTACAGCTGGTCACCTTAAAGAAAGCCTGCCCCATATCATTCACAACATGAGGTAATCACTACAGCTGGCCACCTTAAAGAAAGCCTGTACCAAAACATTCACAACATGAGGTCATCACTACAGCTGGTCATCTTAAAGAAAGCCTGCCCCATATCATTCACAACATGAGGTCATCACTACAGTTGGCCACCTTAAAGAAAGCCTGCACCAAATCATTCACAACATGAGGTCATCACTACAGCTGGTCACCTTAAAGAAAGCCTGCACCATATCATTCACAACATGAGGTCATCACTACAGCTGGCCACCTTAAAGAAAGCCTGTACCATATCATTCACAACATGAGGTCATCACTACAGCTGGCCACCTTAACTCATTCATTCCAGAGTTATTTTGCACGCTGTGCCAGACTTTTTTTGTGGGCAGAATTTTATAGAGTGAAGTGTTCATCTTTCAGTCTAAATTTGTTTGTGAATTTTCCTTTGAACATGTACTTATTATATACCAAACTGTAGGGAAATGGATAGAGAATTCAAATATATAATGTCTGTGGTAGTATTAACACAAGTATGTTCGGTATAATTTAATCATTTTGCATGTAAAATTGAAAAACGCTAAAAAGTTGACTGTAGAATACGATCTTACCAAAGACAAATTACTGTCGTAGACAATAAAACTTTCTTTTTAGTCTTCAAACATCAAGTTAATCCATATACAAAGTAAAAAAAAAACATGCTTATGGCCAACATTAGTACATTTAGTGTTATTCGCACCAGTTTTTCCGTGGTTCTTTGTAAGAAAAAAATAAATTATGCAATCGTGCATTACGTAATTTTCAAACAAATAAATAAGAATAACGTCATATAAATGCTTTTTTACTCTTGTTTAATGTTTTAATAGTATCCCTAGCTTCATCTTCTACCAAGAACTAGTGATTAGATGTTACGGTAAGTCTAGTTTTGTTGCTTTTTGATCGGCCAGAATATGACTACGCCCACTCATCAACTAAATCTAGTGTGTCTAGCTTTTCTGCATATATTCCGTATTTTGACAACAAACTGTGACTACCAAACAATCATCATCAATGTCAGCAATGTTTCAAAGTAGTTTGACACAATTATTTGCTTAGGAGACTTAGAAAATGTAAATATAAAGCGTGACATATTTCTCTAGCAAAAACAACGAAAAACGTAAACACGCGAATCTTCACAAAAATTGTGATAATAACATCAAAACACGCACATGTGCTGATTAACTAAAGTCAAATTAGTTGTTTAAATAGTAGCGGAAGTCATTGTACGAGTTTTAATATATGAACTGCATTAAGCGGACGATTTTTAGGGTTTATTCGTGATAAACTAAAAACCACGCTCTGAGCGTTGCTCTGGCACGGCGTGTTGAATTTTGCAACGCTCAGAGCGTTGGTCTGGAGTCAAAGAGTTAAAGAAAGCCTGCACCATATCATTCACAACATGAGGTCAACACTACAGCTGGTCACCTTAATGAAAGCCTGCACCAAATCATTCCCAAAATGAGGTCATCATAACAGCTGGTCATTTTAAAGAAAGCCTGCACCAAAACATTCACAACATGAGGTCATCACTACAGCTGGTCACTTTAAAGAAAGCCTGCACCATATCAGATGTGCATTCTGGTACACAAAACAGGATATTCCTAAAACTATTTGGTTTTGTGTACTGTAACACATCAGGGCCGGTAAAGATGCATATTTTTTGAGCTAACATTGGTTTGGTTTTTGCACTGACAGATGAGATTGTTTTTGTCTGTGGTCATGGCCAGATGTATTGGTCCAAAGAAGTGAGGTATTGTATCAGTTTCAAGAATTAACCATCTCCAATTTTTTTAAATTCTATACAGTTGCTTGAGAGTTTACTTATAGTAGTGACAAATAATCAGTGACAGGTATCATCTCAAATGCTCCAGGCTTTTTCCACACTTCTTATTAATTCTATTACAAGTATGATAAGACTGCCATTTGAGGACAAAGGAAAATATTTACAACAAATACCAAAGGACTGTATTATGGTGCACAGACATGTCCCAAGGGAGAAGATAATAAATGAGGGAGGATAGGAATTTACGTTCTCATGTGAAAAAAAAGCAAAAACATATATACTACTGGACAAAAGTTAAGGGCCGCCATCCAGTTTAGACAAGGTTTATATAATTGATTGGCAAACTGCAAAGACAAGTGAAAATGTCATTAAAACTGAGCTCGGAGAAATGTGTATACATTTCTGTGTGCACTAGGTTAGTTTTTTTTAAATGTCCAAAAACTGGGTCACTTTAACCCACATGTGAAAATAGCCATTGTTGCTGCAAAAACTCGTAGTTTTTGCAACACGCCCCACTAGTTCAAAAGGTGAAAAAGTGAGTTGAATTTGAATGCATGTGGAAAATGATCATCGGTAAAGAGTGTTCACCGTTGGTATGCAATAAATCAGTATGACAAGTGGTCGAAATGATCACTGCATTAGCCATGCCACCAAGGAGAAGTCTCAACACTGTAGACCGTGGTCGAGCCATGGCATGGATTCAGGATGGTCAATCTGTTCGTCATGTTGCAAGACGTTTAGCAGTGTCCCACTCTACCATTCAGAGACTTCTTGAGAGATTTCAAGCTACCGGACATTTGGAAAATGTGCTACAGTGCTGAGACTTCTCCTTGGTGGCATGGCTAATGCAGGGATCATTTTGACCACCTGTCATACTGATTTATTGCATACCAATGGTGAACACTCGTTACCGATGATCATTTTCCATGTGCATTCAAATTCAACTCACTTTTTCACCTTTTGAACTAGTGGGGCATTTAGCAAAAACCACGAGTTTTTGCAGCAACAATGGCAATTTTCACGTGCGGGTTATTGTGACCCAGTTTTTGGACATTTTAACTCTCCACATGTAAGCCTACCTTGCCGTGGTTGGAGAGCTTGAGCGCCTCAATGATCCCGGGAGCTATGCCGGCGGGAGTTTTACTCCTGGCAGGGTCACCCAAGCCGGACAGGTCCTGGGTGAGGGGCCAGACTAAATGGGCTGAGGAGTGGGTGGAACCCTATAGGTGTAGATGCAGAACCCACCGGCGAGTGGTACATGCTCTGGTCTGCACCAATCCACCCCCACTTCATGGGTTAAATGCTTTCTTGCCTCATTCTTCACTGTTTGTCGTCTATCACGCCCATGGCGACCGTTGCCTCAATTGGCTGTGTGTGGTGTACCCGGAAACGGGGCCTCCCAGTACTGAGGCAAAGTTAAGTCCCCGATGTCACTTATCGGTGCAGAATTGAGAGAGATGGCTGAGCGTCACAATCCCTCCTGTGTTGCAGCATGATGAGAGCCCAGCATTGCACACTGAGCTTGGGGGGATCACTTGGGCACCAGACTTAATACTGGCTCTTGACTGGATGGCCGCATGCAGGAGATTTCTACAATGGAGGGTTGGCAGGTGGTGGGTATCGGGAAGTGGCTCTGTGCAGGACGTGAGGATTCCTTGGGAGAGCCCCGAACCAGAGCACAGCATTGTGCAAGCTCTGCATAGTTGGAGAGCCCCCTGGATGACGGGGAATGCACAGTGTGCTACCCCACCTATCCCCAACTGCTAACTTAGAACCAGAAGTGGGGTCCTCTGTATGCGTGCCAGGCCAGGATAAAATGCCTGGGAAAGAGACTGGAGCTCAGAACTCCCTAACTCAAAGTTGCAGGATGGCAGAAAAGCCACGGGAAAGACAGGGCTATTTTGAAGATAACGCAACCATATTTTCACCATACGAGCTCGGACGCCGCCTCGGTAAACAAGGTCCGCGCAGAGCAGTGACACCCCCAGGCTGCTTGCGAATAGTCTACTACTGGGAACATAAACAGATTAGGGATGAGCCCACTCTCCCGTTGAACAGGTGCTAAAGTCGTAGATACCGGGCCAGAAGGCGCACCGGAAACCACAGTATCATGCAACTCGCTTTTTTTTTTCTATGGAGAGTACACCGTCAAATAAATCTCGTTCTGGTGCTCGCCCTGTGGAGCTCCACCAGGCAGGTGCAGTGCCGGGCTCTGAGCCTCGACAGAGCCCACCCTCAGCTGCTGGAGGACCCTCTAGACCGTCTTGTGGAGTCAACAGACGGCGGAGGAGAACTACTGACCAAAACAAAACAGAAAAAGAGAAACCCAGAGTGCCACTTGTCATGATGCACTGGAATGCAGAGGGAGTGAACAGCGAGCAGGCTGGATACAGCAAAAAGACAGAGCTGGAAAACATCTTGTATGAGAAGCAAGTCAGTGTTTGCTGTATCCAAGAGACTCACTTGAAAGCAGATCAAACCTTTAAAATAAGGGGATATCAATGCTTCGGATCCGACAGACAAGATAGACGAAAAGGAGGAGTACTTACTCTTGTAAGGAATGACATTCCTGCACACGAAAGGAAGGCCTTCATGGATGGAGCAGAATATCAGCTGCTGCAGATAAAGGTAGACAAGATGGAAATAGAACTCCTGAACTATTACTGTCCGAACAACAAACCCCTGAGTCTCAGCTCTATACAGGTACCAGCCACCAACTTTATAGCAGTTGGAGACTTTAATAGCCACTCCCAGAGCTGGGGCTATAATCATCTGGATCACAGAGGTGAAGAGGTTGAAACTTGGCAAGATGATCACTCCCTAATCCTAGTCAATAATGCCACAGATACTCCTACCTTCTACTCCAGAGGATGGCACACAACCTCAACACCAGATCTTGCCTTCTCCACACCAGATATAGCTGGATCTATTAGTAGAGAAGGAGGAGACCAACTAGGGGGAAGCGACCATCGCCCAATCTTTCTTACTGTCCAGAGTGCAACTCTCAGTACAGGCCCAGCCATTACAAGATGGAACTACAAAAAAGCCAACTGGGGTTTATTCAGGCATCAGGTGAACACGCTGCTGTCTACCCTCAAGGTACAGAACAGAGACATTAATGAAGTGGTAAAAGACTTCAACAGATGCATACTACAAGCTGCAAAAGAAACCATTCCCAAAGGATGCCGGCGTAACTACATACCATGCTGGTCCAGCACACTCCAAGAACGTCAGGAAGCTATGGACAAGGCTAGAAAGGACGCAGAGTCTCAGCCTTCACTTGAGACTCACAACAGATGGAAAAAGGCTGTGGCAGAGTTTCAGAGAACAAAGCTAGAAGAAAAGCGGAAAAGCTGGAGAACTAAAACGGCATCGCTGAACCTTGAGAAAGACGGCAGGAAACTTTGGAGATTAGTCAAGTCTCTAAATGAAGAGCATTCCTCACCAGGGCGGACTATCACATTGGATGAAGGTGGCAAACTTTTCGGAGGAAAACAGGCTGCAGACTTGTTTGCTAGAAGATGCGGTTCAGAAGGCAACTTGCCCATTGACATAGACCATCAGAGAGAGATAAGAAAAGAGATACTGGCAACCATGGGACAGACGGATACTCCTGCCCCAATGAGGGAACCCATCACACTAGGAGAACTACAGAAGGCTATTTCCAAGCTTAAGTTTCAAAAGTCACCCGGCCCAGACAAAATCAGCAACGAAATGCTAGTAAATCTGAGCTCAGCAGCAAAGACAAAACTGCTTGAGATATTCAACCACAGCTGGTTGAAAGGAACGGTACCCCAGGTGTGGAGAGAAGCCATCACAATACCCATACTAAAGAAAGGGAAATGTAAGACCGAGGCTGCAGGTTGCCGGCCAATCAGTCTCACAGGCTGTGTTGGGAAGACTATGGAGCGAATAGTCAACCACAGATTGAAATGGTATTTAGAGTCTGAGCAGATCCTGGTGCCGGAACAAGCTGGATTTAGAGAATGCTACAGTATAGAAGACCGGGTTGCTTACTTGTCTCAAGCGATAGAAGATGCCTTCCAGGAGAAGAAAAAGGTCCTAACGATCTGGGTCGACTTCAAGCAGGCCTTTGACAAGGTGTGGAAAGATGGCCTCATTGCAAAACTTAGGAGAAGTGGAATCCAAGGCAACATGATGAAATGGATCCAGTCATACTTGCATAACAGGAGAACTAGAGTCACTCTTGACGGTCTGCAGAGCAGAAAAGTGTTGCTCCATCAGGGGGTACCTCAAGGAGGAGTAATTTCCCCAACACTCCTCCTTGTTTACATCAATGACCTGGTGAAAGATCTCCCTGCAGGAGTTAAAGCTGCCTTATATGCAGATGACCTAGTACTCTGGTGCGCTGATGAAAATGTCACCACAGCAAATTATAGAATGCAGCGGGCGGCGGACATGCTGGTGTCATGGGCAGAGAAATGGCTTATCACAATAAACACAGACAAAACCTCCACAACACTGTTCTCCCTCGCCCCCAAGGACAAATCAGCTAACATACACCTAGGGACAACCGTGATCAAGGAAGAAAGCTACCCCACCTATCTTGGGGTGACATTTGACCAAAGGCTTACATGGAATAAGCATATTGAAAATGCAGAAGGAAAGGCCCGAAGACGACTAGGCATACTCAGAAAATTAGCAGGTACCAACTGGGGAGCAAATGAACGAAATCTAAAGAAGATTTATAATGGAGTAATAAGACCACACTTAGAGTTTAGCTCAGCAGCATGGTCATCAGCTGCTAACTCACATCTGCAGTCTTTGGACAAGGTGCAAAATCAAGCTCTCAGGCTCATTACAGGAGCCATGAAAACTGCACCAATAACAGGGATGCAGAAGGTTGCTGGATTACAGACATTGTCCCATAGAAGAGACACAAAGACCATGATCCGGATGGAAAGGTACAACAATATGCCAATGCACCCAATGAAGGCAAGACTAGATGATCTGGCATTGGGACGTCTAAAGCGTAGCAGCTTTGTGCATCGGGGGAAAAGACTTATAAGACAGCATCAAGAAGACCTATCCATGAAGACAACACCACTGAAGCCCACCCTATACCCTGTACCATGGGAGCAGGCCAGCAGTGCCCTCCAAATTAATACAACAGTCAGTGGTCTCACAAGTGGATGTGAGTATAATGATCTGCAAAAACGAACTGCTACATTGAGTATGATCCAAGAAAGCTATCCCGATCAATCATGGATACATGCCTATACAGATGGATCAGCAACTAATGCTGTTAGGAATGGAGGTGCCGGTATCTTTATCTCATATCCTGACAACCACTATGAGACTAGGCACATTCCCACTGGTAAATTCTGTTCCGGCTATACAGCTGAGGTTCAAGCTCTAGAGCAAGCTGCAAATATGATTTATAACACCAACTCTGACTGCCACCAGGTAGTCATCCTCACAGATGCACTGTCTGTCCTGCAAGCTCTCAAGGGTGGTAAACTCCCGCATCTGAGAAATGAACTAAACAAGGTAGCTGCCAAAAAGAGAACCATACTTCAGTGGGTACCATCTCATTGTGGTGTACCCGGAAATGAAAAGGCAGATAAACTTGCAAAAAAGGGAGGAGAATGTGAACAAGAAGATAATGAAGTCACATACTTTGAGAAAAAGAGAGCTATCCAGACTATCAGAAGAGAACAGAACCAACCCAAAGACGACTATCACACTCTCGACCGGCAGGGACAGACAACTATTTTTCGACTCAGGACAGGGCATAACAAACTGAATAAACACATGCACAAGCTACGATTGTCTGCTTCACCACTGTGCACATGTGGATTAAACGAACAAACTGCTGAGCATGTTCTACAGGACTGTCCTCTGTATGACCAGTTAAGAAAGATATACTGGCCCAATGACTCAACACTAAACTCAAAGCTATATGGAGTTAAAGAGGAACTTCAAACAACAGTCGAATTCATCATGAGAACTCGTCTGACGGTGTAATCATCAAAGATGCGATCGCAAGAAGAAGAAGAAGAAGGACATTTTAAAAAAATTAACCTAGTGCACACAGAAATGTATACACATTTCTCTGAGCTCAGTTTTAATGACATTTTCACTTGTCTTTACAGTTTGCCAATCAATTATATAAACCTTGTCTAAACTGAATGGCGGCCCTTAACTTTTGTCCAGTAGTATAGTTCAGTTTAAAATATGTATACTTTTTACGGCAAATGGTGACAATTCTAAAAGCATTAGAATTTTCTACCAACATTCCCAAAAAAAAAAAACAACTTTAACAGACTCAATTTCAGCATATCAAGCTCCATGAAATTTATGAGAATGCAGTAAATCCTATATAGCTGGAGATATTTCTAGCAAATACATACTGATACTCCAGAGGAAGTTAAGCTTTAATAGATTTGGTAGGTATCTTCACATACTGGCATAGAATAAAATAAAAGGCACATAAAGAATGCACTGGCTTCCTAACTCGGTGGGCTGTGGTTCGATCCTCAGTTGAGGTAAAAAATTTTTTTTACTGCAAACGGTTCTGGGGTTGACATTCAGCACGGTAAGGTTCTTTTATTCTAGATTAGCCCTCTCTCAGCTGTTGTCTGAGAAGTTAATTGATACTGAAAATTTTTATTCTTTAGATATTTGATATTCTATTATTGGAACATATATGCATGTCTTAATTTCAGATTTTTATCCCACTGCTGTGATTATTTCTTTAATTAGGCTAAGCATTTATTCTCAGATTTACCCATGCCTGCAATTATTTGATTTTTAATCAGATCTATTTTTTTCTTGGCTTCTTTACCTGCCTTTTCATTGCCTTCTTTGACAACATGTGAAGGTACCCAATTACACCAATTAATAACAGTTGTGCATACAAGCCAGTGGTTCCACCCTCGGAGATCAAGAAACCAGACATGGATTACCACCTAGCAGAAATACTTAAGAAAATGAATAATATAGAAAATATTTAAAAACACAGCCAATAATTACATGCAACTATCAAAAGACAGCATTACTGTATACACAGATGAATCCAAGGGAGAGGATGGCAAATTAAGGATAGGAATATTTATTCCAATACGGGAAATGGCAAAAGAGTATGGTATAATGGAAAATACATTCATTTTCACTGCAGAGATGTTAGCAATACTGAAAGCACTAGAAATATTCTCTAATAACCCTCCCAAGAAACTAACAATTTTAACCGACTCTCTTTCAATAATTCAAGCATTTAGAAACTTATGAGAATGTAGTAGACCTGATATAGCAGAGGAGATATTTCTGGCTATTACATCCAGAGGATGTTCAGTCCTATTCACTTGGATAACTTCACATGTTGGCATAGAGGGACATGAAAATGCAGATAAAGAAACCAAGAAAGGTAGATCTGATAAAAATCTAATAAATGTAGGGATGAGTAAATCAGAGATTAAGAGCTTAATTAAAGATTTAATAACAGATGAATGGAAAGTAGAGTGGGATAAAAATCTGAAAGGAAGACATGCATTTAAGATGTTCAAGGCTCCAACAAGAAAATGTCAGATATCTAGGGAATTAAAAATTCCCAGAAAAAGAAACTTCTCAGACTACAGCTGAGAAAAGGCTATTCAGAAGAGAAGACCCTTACTGTGCAGGACATCTTCAAGACAATAATATAGAGCATTTCTTGATAAAAGGTATGAACAAATGAGAATCCCAATATTAGATTATTTGCAGGCATCAAATTTACCTATAAATATAGAAGAGGTGTTAAGAATAGACAGACATAGGGAACTGCATAATATAGTAAAACAGTATTTAACAAGAACAAAAGTTAATATTTAGTTTATTTTTTAAAATCGTTAGCCCGCTATTACTCAAGGCAAAATCTCTGGTTAATATGTCTAATCTGAGACTGATTTTTACGTGAGTATCCCTTTCTCTATACGCTGACAGGTGTCCTCTCATCATTAAGGCAGATACTCACCGTACTGAGGTACCTATTAGAGCTGTGCCAGCTCAGGAGCCATTCAGCTTATTCCTGTCCCTGGTCGATGACACTCCTTCAAATGTCTTCGCCAGGGCTCAATTTATTCCAGTCCAAATCCCGGTCGATGACACTCCTTCAAATGTTATTGCCAGGGCTCGAACCTGGGATCTCCCGCGCAGTGTGGCATCCACTACACCAGCACGGCTCCCTTAATATTTAGTAATTTGGAAGGTGAAAGCCTGATGCTGTTCTTACAATACATATGACTTTTGACACATACATTCCACACCTTGGAGATGAAAAACCTGTACAAAAAATTCAAAACCCTATACAAAGACCTGCAAAACCTGTACAAAGACTGAAAAAAACATATCAAAAGAGTTAACTCGTGTAAAAATATTTTCAATTACAGTGGGCTGCATTATAAATGAGGCACAGGGAGTTTGCATTTTAAAGCAGGTCTTCACTTATTTTAAAACCCAAACAATAAATATCTGAGTTTATTTTACACTGTAAAAATAATGTGATGGTGTCATCATTTAGTCTATTTCTGTGTTTAATTATCACTAACAGACTGGGAAATCCTGTGTTCAATAGGACCTTATGAAAGAACTCTGAGACACAGTAATAAGGGGAATGGTTTAGAAAACCTGTACATTAATTATGTACAGGGTGTACACATCTGAAAACACAAACACCTTGTACAGATTATGGGTAAACCATAGCATGTGGCATGTATGTTTGACAGTTGAAAGTGAATTAAATATCTATTAAAGTTAATTATATAACAGGAAACACCAGACCTTTACACCACCCACCCCATATTATTTTTGTTTGATGTTATTGTTTGCTTTGTTAGGTTTTATATCATTTATATCACTAATATATAGTGGCTGGGAATGTGAAGGTCTGATGCTGTTCTTACAATGCATATGACTTTTAACACATGAAAGTCAATTAAATATCTGTTAGAGTCCATTATATAACTGGAACCACCAGGCCTTTACACCCCTCCTCTTTAATATTTTTCTTGTTCAGAGTGTTTTTTTTTTTTTTTAACCGTATAGGCCTAAGCACAATTGTGATTGTCCCTATTTACAATGATTTGACAAATGTGATGCCACTTTCTCATATCGGCGGTTGTTCATATTATTTGGAATTGAATACAATATATA
Source organism: Oreohelix idahoensis (assembly GCA_024509875.1). Classification (NCBI taxonomy): domain Eukaryota; kingdom Metazoa; phylum Mollusca; class Gastropoda; order Stylommatophora; family Oreohelicidae; genus Oreohelix; species Oreohelix idahoensis. Next base: position 788,800 of record JAMPIV010004476.1, read on the forward strand.
TCCTAATTATAACCCATCAGAGGTTGAACGAGATATCTTTTTTTTTTCATTAATTTTTTAAAAAATAATTGGGGGGGGGGGGGGGGGGGTGGGCGGGGGGGGTTGTTTGTTTGTTTCTAAACATAATTGGTAATTATGATTTTCCCTATTTACAATGATTTGACAGGTGTAATGCTACTTACTCAAATTGGCAGTCTGTTGTTCTTATTATTTGTACATTATATCCTAATTATAACCCATCAGAGATTGAATGGGATATTTTTCATCATTAATTCAAAAACAAAAGTAAAAGGTAGCCTAACCAAGCATTCTCGTAGGTTAGCTTGTTGAAAGTTGGTCTCTTAAAATTGCTTGTTTCTGAGTAGGGATGTTAGAAGATTGAACTTCTTCCCATCGATATAAATAAAATAAAAAAGAAATTAAAAAGTTGTGGTCTACTTAGTTCATTTGAAGCTCTAACGAGGTAGATGTTTCAGTTTAGTCGATGGCAGTTCAGAACTACAACAACTTCGTGCGCTCTCGGCAGCTTCTTCCAAATAGAAGCTTGTCCCGCTACGTAACTTAACAAATGAGAATGTTTGTCCACTCTCGTGAAAATTGTAGTCTGGAAACGAGTTCTTTCCCCTTCAAGTCACGTGGTTACGCGTAGTTAAAGAAATATGCTTCTGCATGGGTTGCCAGTTTAGCTTTTCTTAAACAAATTTTTTTTTTTTTTTGGTGCTCGTTTGTCGCAAGAAATTTAGGTTAGCTTTTTTTTTTTTTTAATCAGGCTAAAACTGCTTGTGTGTGTGTTCATACGAGTGATGTAACTACCGTCCAGTTGGACCGAGCACGTCCTGTGAGTCCCAGGCACCGACGGGATCCCGAAAAGTGATGATCAGAAGGGACCTTCCTCTTCATACAAATCATTGTAATTTCCTTTGCTCGTGCGTTGAACGTCCCGTTTCTCAATCCCATTTTAGAAAAATGTATCCCTACTTTCTTCTTCTGCGTTCGTACTGAAAAGGACGTCTGTTGTGTCGCCGTTTACAGCAAAGCTGTGATATTTGCGCCTTTCGGCCGACACATCCGTTTTCAGCATGGCATTTTAAAAACCGGGTTTGCCTTCCCTCTTCGATCCCTACTCTCTCAGCCAGACTGCAGTGATGCAAACATTTATTACAAATAAGGGAGGGAAACCTGAGGCCTGTAAACAGTAAATTAATATGAAACAAATATAAAGGTATGTTATCAGGCACTCACAGGAAATAAAGAAGTAGAACACCAGACAACAGAAAAACAACAGACATGAGTGGCTTACCCAGGATGCAGCATGTTTCCAGGACCACAACATGGAGGTGAAGTAGGGTCTTGGTCAGCTCTGGTTCAATGACGCAAGCAGTCAAGCTATGAGTCGCTGACTGCATTCATCTCGTTTGCTGCGTTCAGAAAAAGAAAAAAAAAACCTCCCTACTTTCAAAGGATCAGAGATCTCCTTTTTCTTCGTTCACCCTCAGATGCCAACTTGAATAAGTTCAAAGAAAGCAGTGGTCAGCCTGAGGCTGTTGATATCTCCGTAGATTTTCTCTAGGAATGGTATGGTGATGGCCATATGCGTTTTCTTTGTTCATCATATGTTGGGCACCTTTGAAGCAGATGTTCGGCAGTCATTTTATCGGTTCCACAGTCACACTCATCAGTAGTACCTATCTTTAATTTGTTGAATAGATAGTATCTCAATCTGTTATGACCTGTGCGAAGTCTGAAGATTACCACTTGTTCACTTCTGCTGAGCTGGTAATACGGATCATATTTTGTGTGGCCCGGATGCTCTTCTTCCCACTTGTGTCTTTACCTGCGCTTGATAAAACTCTTGGCCTCCTCATAAGTTATGTTTATGTCAAGTTGTAATGCTTTCCCCCTTCCTTTGCCAATCTATCAGCCTCTTCATTTCCAGGGATGTTGCAGTGAGAGAGGATCCACTGTATCACGACTCTTTTTATATTGCTGACATAGTCTGTGAAGTGTTACTCTTAGGTCATCCAGTTCATCATTACTTTGACTTTTCAGCGTTGCAATCACTGATAGCGCATCTGAGAAGATAGCTACTGGTCTCTCTGAGCTTTCTTCTGTCATTAGAATTTCTGATGCAGTTTTTAAGGCCTCTGCCTCTGCTCTGAAGTTACTTAAAAATTCCCTGTTGCGACTGCTATCTTTTTTTGTGTGCCATTGCTTAAGCTCAGGAAGACTCCTCCACCCCCATCTTCTGTTGCATTAGTTGCTGATCCATCTGTGTATGCATGGATCCAGGTGTTGCTTGTGTAATGTTTCTCTATATATTTTGTGGTTAGGACTCTCCTTTCTGTTTCATTTTGGCTGTTCTTTCTCTCAATACCAGGAACGTTTTCTATCATTTAAGGGAAGCACTGTTGTTTCCTAATTAGTAGCTTGTGTGCAGTACATATTGGCGTAGCTGTTGATATTGCGTTTATGGGGTCTGCACTCATCTTTGTTTTGACTGTCTCTACAAAGTTGCTTCGCCTCAGTCTTCCTCTTCCAAGTCCATTTATTCTCTGTTATGATTCTCATTGCTTGGTTTTGGGTTCTGTTTATTTTGTCAAAGTTCGACTTAGCTGCCGTTGACCATGCTGCAATGCCATTTTCTAAGACTTTTCTCACTCACCCAGTATATAGCTTCTTTAGTACTCTCTCGTCAGCTCCCCAACCCGTGCCAGCAAGTTCTTTCATGATTGTCATTCTCTGCCTTGCTCTTGTCCTGTTTTTTTTTTTTTTTTTTCAATCTGGGTTTTCCAAGTCAAGCGGCGATCAAAGGTAATGTCTAGGTAGTTTAGAATTTCATCCAGATGTAGATTTTTCTCATTTTGCACCAATTTGGAGATCTGTGGTTTGTTTGAGAGAGAAAACACTGTGTATGGTGTTTTCCCTTCATTTATCTTCACTAGCCTTGAAGCCGCGTTGGTGTAATGGTTACCACGTTGCGCTAGCGATCAGGTGTTCAAGGTTCAAGCCCGGGCGTGTGCATTTGAAAAAGCGTCACCGACTGTGATTTTGACTGAATAACCTGAACGGCTCCTGAGATAAACCCTCTGTGGATGGGGAGGAGCGAAGCTACTGACTGGGTTGGAAGAAAAGTCCACAGGCTCCCCAGCGTCGCAATGACATGTCATTGGGCCGAAGGGCTGAAAGCCCAAGTGCCGCTGGTTAAGAAAAAAATAATCTTTACTAGCCATGCCTTGGCCCACTCCTCCAATGATGTTAGGGTTTGCTACATCCGAATGTTTGCCGTAGTAATATATTCCTCTGAGGTCCACAAGGCTAAGTCGTCTGCAAAGGAGGCATTGTGGGTTCTTCTTGGAATATTCTCTGATATGTTATTAATATATGCAAGGAACAACTTGGGTGACAGGACTCTACCTCGGGGAACACCCTGCTCCAATACCATCTTCCTACTGGTCTGTCCTTGTAGTTGGACTCTGGTAGTTCTATTCTCATGATAGTGGCTGATCCATTTGAACATTCTCCCACACACTTCACTTCTTTGTAGCTTGACTTTTAGTCCATCTTTCCACACTTTGTCAAATGCTTTTTCTAAGTCCACCCAAACCACCAGTGTGTGCTTTCTTTTTCTTGGAAAGCGTCCTCAATTTTCTGAGTTATATACGTGATCTGATCTTCAGTGGATCTGTGTTTTCTGAATCCTGCTTGGTGTGGGTCCAAGAGATGCTTTTCTTCTAGATGCCACATTAGTAGGGCATTAATTATGCTCTCCATCAATTTTGTGCAAGCTTTCTATTGTCATGACTCTTTTCTTCATCAATGATGACCTTTCTTCTGTCTATAGTGTGGTGGGTTTGATGTTAATACAGTTTGTTGTTAAGAAATCTTAGTGTACTAAATGAGGTCAGCTGTGAAGGTCCCTGAATATAATAAATATTAGAGTAAATTTCCAGGGCACCTTTCTACTACCACCACTATGATCTCATTCAGACTTATTCTAGATAGACTGTAAGATGACTACGTTTGGTGTCTAGGGTTATGAAATGTTAGTGTAAGGTTGCATTGACCAACTAAACATATAAACAATTACACAATTATTTTATTATCTAATACAACACAACAGTACCACGACAATCACATACGAACTACACTTTACAAGACTATCTTTAGTAAGTCAGTGGTTGAAAGTTTGATAAAGTTAATGTTTTTTTCAATTTATTGTCCTGAATCTAATTTATTTGGAATCAGGACTGTCAATCAAAAGTGAAATCATAGAAATTAATTACATCAATCAATTTATACAATGGATCTTCTGTCCATAATACACATATTATTATTATATAAGGGTGTAGTGTATTTTCTAACTGAGGTGACTTCTAGTATACACTGGTAGATTGTTTATTATCATCATCTCTGCATGTTGTTTGTAAGTTTCTGTGGACACTGATGGAATGTTTATATCACTATTCCCAGTCTCTTATTTTTAATATAATGTTAGTTGAGCGATCAGGTGCCGAACATGCACCTATCTTTGTAATATGATGTAGGAATCTTCCTGCACTTCGCTGAACGACAACCTTCAACTCCCCCTTCTTCAAGAATGATGGTGGTTTACAGTTGTCTCCGAAAAAGGCAAGACTGTGGTATGAATATATCGGCCCACTGTAGTCTGGCACCAGTTATTGACAGCCACCAAAAACCTCTGAAATCAGAAGGATATGCCTCCTTCGTAATCAACAGCCTACACTAATATTCAACAACCAGTACAGGCACATTACAAACAAACATGTAAGATCAGCTCTTTACGACAATCCCTTTCACCAGTTTCTTTTGATGTGACCAGGTATACGAGTATTCCTCTCCCCTAATAGTTACAACGCCTCTGCAATTTCAGCAATAATCTGTTTTCCATACAATAAGATAGGTATTATGCTCCTGATGATAATCATATATAATTTAGTTGGTCTACACCTCTCTGATAGTCTTTCATATGCTGGATCAATCTCTAGACTCTGTTTTGAGTCTGCCATGGACTCACTTACTTACAGTCGTATGTTAGTATCTCACATTCAAATTTTATTTTAAATAAAATGTTAAGAAAATCAATCTTACCACAGATGCAAGGAAATAACACAAGTAAACGATGACTAGGCAATAGAATATGGCACATTTTCGATCTGCCCTATGTCCAGGCTTTTCCTATGTTAGAAAATTCTCCGCCTGCTCTCATCGATCTTGCTTTTACACACAATTTTCTTGAAATGGCAGTGAACAGTCCCCGTTTCGTTCCAATATCCACGGCTTTGTCCAATGAGACCATGTTTACATTTATTTTTGAATCTATCGTTTCAAATAACAACTCCCAATATGTTTCCAAGGCAAATATATTTTTAGTTTTAGGTCAAGCAATCATACTTCGCCTTCCTTTAAAATCCAACCAATCAAATATCCCGTACCTTTTAACCTCATTTACCCAAAGTCATTTTTTCAAAACATGCCATAAAAAATATAAGCAGGCATGATCTTTCCTGACAGTCTGGTCGGATCCACTATAGTATTATGGCTATAATTAGTTAATTAATGGACTATTTGCGTAACTACTACCATATTCTTTGTCAGCAAGTCCTAAGGTACACGAATATACAATTTATATGGGACTAGTTGGCTTGGTTCAGAAGTACACGGTTTTTTTTTCTATGTTAGTTTTTTTATTTTTAGTCTACTACCCGTTCAATTCTTTTCCATGTGCTGTCCTCTCTATTTACGTGATAATTACGTCCTTTGAAATAAGAGCTAAGGTTGTTTTTATGACACGAGTTGTCTACATGTTCTAACTTTTTCCTCGTATTTTGGGAATCGCCCTAGGCAAGGTTTTTGCGTGTTGGTTTTATTTTTAGAAACGATGTTAGTCGCGATTAGCATTTGAGGCCATTTATCATCCTCTCTCTCCCCTTTTATTATATATTCTATCACCGAGGCAATTATTGTTTGAACCTTGGGAAAAAGTGTTAGGTTTTATCCAAGGTCAAATTTGAAAAATACAGTACCCTCCATTCGGCTATAAGGCTTAGCAAAACCCGTATATTAACTGGCGTGGGCGAACAAGACGCTGGACTCAATTTTTATTTTCTATCTTATTTTGACTTTACGCACTATCTTGTTATATTATAATTTAGATATTGTATTTAGAATTCCGTCACACATCTCCCCAATTTAGAACAGACTACCTAATGTCAGTTCATAATTCGAAATACACATAGATAAATTTATTCAGCATGCCTAGTGACTATTCTGATTTTCATCGTACGGGTGTCTACTTAAAAAGTCTGCACCGACATTGGTTTTTCCGGGAATATATTCTATGCTAAACTGATATGGCTGTAGGAGCAACGACCAACGTAATAATCTAGCATTTTCATGCTTAGCTTGTGACAGAAATACGAGTGGTTTATGATCTGTCTGGAGCTTAAATGATTTTCCACAGAGATAGATCTGGAACTTTTTTATACCCCAGATGACAGCGAGACATTCTTTTTCACTTGTTGAATATTTTTGTTCTGCTGTATTCAACTTACGGCTAGCATAAGCAACTGGGGTTAATTCCCCATCAAGTGCATTTGACCTTTGTAATAGAGCTGCCCCCAATCCGACGTTACTCGCATCCATCCTTAAAACAAACTCTTGACTTAAGTCAGGCAATTTCAAGATAGGCCTGCTTGTGAGCCTTTCCTTCAATTCTTGATATGTTAATTCACACTGCGCCGTCCTCGTAATTCTATCAGAATTTCCTTTGCGCGTTAAATAAGTCAACGGAGCACATATGGAGTTAAAGTTTTTAATATACTTTTGGTAGAAACCACATAATGAGACGAAAGATCGCACATCTTTTTTTGTCTGTGGTCTCGGAGCTTTTTTCAATTTCTCCAAGTTCTTGGGGTCAGGGGTCATGTTTCCCCGAGATACTGTGTGTCCCAAGAATTCAAGCTCTTTACATCCAACACAACATTTGGTCGGTCTAGCGGTCAAATTTGCCTCTCTAAGTCGATCAAACAACATATTCAGAGAGTTAATGTGTTCCTCAAATGTTTCAGTAGCTATTAGAATATCATCCATGAAATTTGTGATGCATGGATTATTCAGGGGATCCAACAATTTTCTCATCATTCTAGAGAACACACTCGGAGCATTTTTCAATCCAAATGGCAACATATTAAATTCATAATGTCCGTCCGAGGTGCTAAAGGCTAAATAAGGTCTAACCTCAGGCTTTACTGGAATCTGATAGTAGCCTTTGCTCAGATCCACCTTAGAGAAATATTTAGCTTTATTCAGCCTGGCAAACAGCTGATTTGTATCCGGTAATGGATCCACCTGACCTTCTGTGACAGCATTCAGTTTCCTGTAATCTATACACAGCCTGTGTTCTAGAGAGGGTTTTCTTAACAGAACCACACTGGAACTGTAGGGAGATTCACTGTGCGAGATAATCCCTTCTCTCAACAGATAATCTATCTCCTCCTTCAAAGATTTTTCTTTAGCGAAAGGAATCGAATAGGCTCTCATACAGATAGTGTTGGGTCTATAAGTTTCATATCATATTCTAATAAGTTTGTATGCCCCGGTCTGTCCGTTAGCACATCTGTATGATTATCTAGAACCTGTTGCAGTCTCTCCTTCTGATTTTTCGTTAAATGTGTACTGACTTTTACCTGCGCAGCGGTCTCACAGGGATGTAAGGGATATTCATGAGAGGTGAGTCACCCGTGTGTTACCGGGGCCCGAAAGGGGAGCAAAGAATAGTAACACTGCACCCTACCACGCATGTCGTAAAAAGCGACTAAGGAGGGTATGGGCATGGGGCTGTTTACCCCATCCCGTAAAAACTTCGCACAGTGGGCTGATCACCTGCTTGCCAATCAATCTGATTACGGAAACAGCGATAGATTGTTTGGTCTGTTTTTGTTCCACAAAGACGCCACTAGGCGTGGTGGAAACAGCGATAGATCGATCAATTTGTTGTTGCCCTAAGACGCCACTAGGCGTACTGGCCACATACTGCTTTGCCGGTTGATGGCTAAGGATGGAAGAAGAAGAAAGATGAGAGGTGAGTGGTTCCTTTTTCATTTCCATTGCAACAGACAAGGTCAGTAGGTGTGTCTCTTCCTGGTTTTCTCTGTCCAGATATTTCTTCAGGAGATTCACATGATAGATTTTCTCTTTCCCTTTCTTATCTATCTTATAATTTGTTCTAGACACCTTCTCTAGAACTGTATATGGACCTTGCCATCCAATTTGCAATTTATTCTGGCTGCCGGGCAGTAGAAAGAGCACCTTCTCTCCCACAGCTAATTCTCGATCCTTCGCTTTCTTATTGTAATAGGCAGCATGCTTTTTCCTGGCTTGTCTCAAATTCTCATTGGCAAGTTTCCAGCCAGTTTTAAGACGAGTGGTCAGCTCGTTCACATATTGATATGATGAGGTAATATTTTCTTCTGCCTTTTCATCGGTCCATGTCCTTAACAAGGCTTCCAAGGGACCTTTTATTGGCCTTCCAAATAACAATGTTGCCGGTGCCATGCCGGTTGAACTATGGGGTACCTCCCGATAGGCAAACAAGGCGGCGGGAAGGTACTGATCCCATGTATCTGGTTTTTCATGTGACAACTTCCTCATGATCGACATGAGAGTCCCGTTAAATCTTTCCACTTGGCCATTTCCTTGAGGATGATACGGGCTACAATGAAAGTGTTTGGCTTGAAAGATCCTGAATACTTCTTCTGTTAGTTTCCCATTGAACTGAGAGCCATTATCAGTCAAGATTTGGTTGGGAAAGCCTAACCTGGTGAAGATTGTGAGTAATGCCTCTGCCACATGCTTCGAATCAATTGATGACAGGGCTACCGCCTCTCCCCACATAGAATAAGTGTCCACCAGAGTCAGAATGTAACTGTTCCTCCTCTTGGTCCGAGTGAGAGGTCCCACAATGTCCACGGCAACTCTTTCAAAAGGTGTTCCCACTATGGGCATTTCCTTTAGAGTTGCTGGAGCAGTCCAATGCTTTGGAGCTACCCGTTGGCACTCTGGACAGGATTTTACATATCTCTTTATGTCTTCAGTTATTCCTGGCCAGAAATAATGACAAGCTATACGCTGTCCTGTTGCGCTGATCCCCATATGACCACTGAAGGGAATCGCATGTCCTAGTTCCAACACTTTAGTCCTATATGAAATTGGAAGGACCAGCTGTCCGTGACCATTGGATCAATTTCCAGCCTTCCTATATATCAATTTGTTCTTCATATAGAAATCCCCCTTGACTGGAGGTGTATGACATTTTGGCAATTTCTTAAAACAAGGCTTGAAGGTCTTATCCTCCGCCTGTGCCTTCCTCGTCTCATCTGGATGGGTATTTATCGGATTATCTTCCTCCTTTTTAGACTGTGATCTGGTCTGCACTGTTGCCAGGGTCACAGGTCTCTTGGGATTCCCCAAGAAGACATATCTACACCCCAATATAAGAGGGTAGATTGGTTCATTCATCACTGCTGCTTTTATGATTCCTTCCACATATCGCGTTTTCACATTTATCCTGGCGACGGGAAGTGTCATGGTCGCTACGTCCTTGGTTGCAGTTTGAATCTCCACTGTTTCTGTGGTGTATTGATCTGCCTGCACCAGGTGAGAACTCACAACTGAATCATAATCTAATCCAGTATCATACAAACACCTTATGGTGACACCATTGCATGTTACATCTTCACACACTGGGGGATGGTAAAGTTCCTGTTGTTCAGTAGGGTTGACCTTTACTTCCTTTCTCCCCATTTTCATTGCAGCGAAAGTATGAGTTTTCTTTCTACAATTTTCAGTGTTATGGTTGTCCATCCGACAATTTTTACAATACTTCTTTCCTTGGTTAAAGGGTTTTCTGTCATTATATTTCCTTTCATTGAATTGTGAGGTTTTATTATTATAGTCATTGCGTGGCCTATCAAAATATTGCTTACCTTTGTTCTTGTCTCTATGGTCAAACTTATTAAAGTTTGAGGTGCCTTAAAATTGTCTACCTGTTTCTTTTTATTACCAACTACCTCTGCTTGAGCTGCCTGATACCTCTCAGCAACATTGAGTAACTCACCCAGCCTCTCTGCACCTTGTTCCATGAGAAACTTTCTCAGGTCTGGAGCCATGGACTCTCTTAGTTGCTCAATAAGAATCATTTCCTTAAGATCTTGCGTTTTCCCCAGAGCAGTCCATTTCTCAAAGTAGGTCTCTAACCGTGCAGAGAACTGGTGATAAGTCTCACCCGACAGTAGTTTGGCATTCCTAATTTTTTTCTATAAAATTCCCCATTCTTTTCATATCTTAACAAAAGAGCCTGCTTTAGCATGTCATAATTGTCCTGATCATCCCTGCTCATCTTGGCAAAAACTTCATAAGCTGTACCACGAAGCCCTTGTGATAACTTTAGGCTCCACCTTTCTCTCTCTAAACCATACGTGGTAGCCAAAAGTTCATATCTATTTAGATAACTTTCTATGTCATCGTCTTTCTCAACAAAATGGTCTAAATGAAAACTCATAGCTGAGGTTGAGGTTCCCTGACTAGCAGTAGCATTGGAGGTAAAGGGACTGGCACCATTTTCAGGTGCATGGCTTTGAAACTCAAACTCCCTTAGTCATAACTCATATTCTCTTTGTAATCTCTTCTCCTCCTTTTCTGCTTCCCTTTCTGCAGCCTGTCTTCTTTCCTCTCTTTCTGTAGCTAATCTCTTTTCTTCTCTTTCTGCAGCTAATCTCTTTTCTTCTCTTTCTGCCTCCAACTTTTTTGCTTCAGCCTCAATCTGCAGCCTCTTAATTTCTTTTTCTTCCTCTAACTTTCTTTCTGCTTCAAATTTTCTTTCTTCACGTTCAATAAATTTGTCACATTCAGTTGTGACATAGGCAATCATAATTTGCCCCTCCATTCCCAGTTCTTTAGCGGCCTGCACAGCAGCAGATCGAAACTTTGCCAGATCAGCCATTTTATACTATGCAAACCCTTAAAATTTCTAACTAGACAAATTTCTAATTATAACTAACAATTTCTAATTATAACTAAGAACAACCACAGGCACTGATAGCTCAACCACTATTTCATTTCCACCAAAGGAATACTTTTAGTTTTATACTACTGGTAATTAGAAATCCCTGGGGCAAGCCACCCAATATAACTGGTGCTATGAGAAATTCAATCCCCAGGAGCGAGACCCCAATATATGTGGTGGGTTTGATGTTAATACAGTTTGTTGTTAAGAAATCTTAGTGTACTGAATGAGGTCAGCTGTGAAGGTCCCTGAATATAATAAATATTAGAGTAAATTTCCAGGGCACCTTTCTACTACCACCACTATGATCTCATTCAGACTTATTCTAGATAGACTGTAAGATGACTACGTTTGGTGTCTAGGGTTATGAAATGTTAGTGTAAGGTTGCATTGACCAACTAAACATATAAACAATTACACAATTATTTTATTATCTAATACAACACAACAGTACCACGACAATCACATACGAACTACACTTTAAAAGACTATCTTTAGTAAGTCAGGGGTTGAAAGTTTGGTAAAGTTAATGTTTTTTCAATTTATTGTCCTGAATCTAATTTATTTGAAATCAGGACTGTCAATCAAAAGTGAAATCATAGAAATTAATTACATCAATCAATTTATACAATGGATCTTCTGTCCATAATACACATATTATTATTATATAAGGGTGTAGTGTATTTTCTAACTGAGGTGACTTCTAGTATACACTGGTAGATTGTTTATTATCATCATCTCTGCATGTTGTTTGTAAGTTTCTGTGGACACTGATGGAATGTTTATATCACTATTCCCAGTCTCTTATTATTTATAATGTTAGTTGAGCGATCAGGTGCCGAACATGCACCTATCTTTGTAATATGATGTAGGAATCTTCCTGCACTTCGCTGAACGACAACCTTCAACTCCCACTTCTTCAAAAATGATGGTGGTTTACAGTTGTCTCCGAAAAAGGCAAGACTGTGGTATGAATATATCGGCCCACTGTAGTCTGGCACCAGTTATTGACAGCCACCAAAAACCTCTGAAATCAGAAGGATATGCCTCCTTCGTAATCAACAGCCTACACTAATATTCAACAACCAGTACAGGCACATTACAAACAAACATGTAAGATCAGCTCTTTACGACAATCCCTTTCACCAGTTTCTTAGCTTTGCGCAGTGGCGATACCATAGCCAATGAGGTTTTACCGAGGCGTGGTTATTGCTAGTTGAAACTACCAGTTTCTTTTGATGTGACCAGGTATACGAGTATTCCTCTCCCCTAATAGTTACAACGCCTCTGCAATTTCAGCAATAATCTGTTTTCCACACAATAGGATAGGTATTATGCTCCTGATGATAATCATATATAATTTAGTTGGTCTACACCTCTCTGATAGTCTTTCATATGCTGGATCAATCTCTAGACTCTGTTTTGAGTCTGCCATGGACTCACTTACTTACAGTCGTATGTTAGTATCTCACATTCAAATTTTATTTTAAATAAAATGTTAAGAAAATCAATCTTACCACAGATGCAAGGAAATAACACAAGTAAACGATGACTAGGCAATAGAATATGGCACATTTTCGATCTGCCCTATGTCCAGGCTTTTCCTATGTTAGAAAATTCTCCGCCTGCTCTCATCGATCTTGCTTTTACACACAATTTTCTTGAAATGGCAGTGAACAGTCCCCGTTTCGTGCCAATATCCACGGCTTTGTGCAATGAGACCATGTTTACATTTATTTTTGAATCTATCGTTTCAAATAACAACTCCCAATATGTTTCCAAGGCAAATATATTTTTAGTTTTAGGTCAACCAATTATACTTCGCCTTCCTTTAAAATCCAACCAATCAAATATCCCGTACCTTTTAACCTCATTTACCCAAAGTCATTTTTTCAAAACATGCCATAAAAAATATAAGCAGGCATGATCTTTCCTGACAGTCTGGTCGGATCCACTATAGTATTATGGCTATAATTAGTTAATTAATGGACTATTTGCGTAACTACTACCATATTCTTTGTCAGCAAGTCCTAAGGTACACGAATATACAATTTATATGGGACTAGTTGGCTTGGTTCAGAAGTACACAGTTTTTTTTTCTATGTTAGTTTTTTTTATTTTTAGTCTACTACCCGTTCAATTCTTTTCCATGTGCTGTCCTCTCTATTTACGTGATAATTACGTCCTTTGAAATAAGAGCTAAGGTTGTTTTTGTGACACGAGTTGTCTACATGTTCTAACTTTTCCCTCGTATTTTGGGAATCGCCCTAGGCAAGGTTTTTTACGCGTTGGTTTTATTTTTAGAAACGATGTTAGTCGCGATTAGCATTTGAGGCCATTTATCATCCTCTCTCTCCCCCTTTTACTATATATTCTATCACCGAGGCAATTATTGTTTGAACCTTGGGAAAAAGTGTTAGGTTTTATCCAAGGTCAAATTTGAAAAATACAGTACCCTCCATTCGGCTATAAGGCTTAGCAAAACCCGTATATTAACTGGCGTGGGCGAACAAGACGCTGGATTCAATTTTTATTTTCTATCTTATTTTGACTTTACGCACTATCTTGTTATATTATAATTTAGATATTGTATTTAGAATTCCGTAACATATAGGGACATCAATGTGGTTTGCACCAGCATAGTGTTCCATGAGTGCGCTTGCAGCTTTTTTTCCCCGAGAGCTTTTTTTCACCTTGTTTGATTGTGATGTGACTTTTGTAAGGTTCTTCGTTGTTCAAAGCTCTAACTAGTTTCCACAGTTTGTTCCCTTCTTTATCTAGGTTGAGATTTTCTGTTGTTTGCTTCCAACAGTCTTTTGTTGTTTGGCTTAATAATCTTTTGTACTTTGCAGTGGTTGCTTTGAGCAAGATGTTTGCCTCAGTTGTTTGTTCTGTTTCTACCGTGTCTCTGGCTTCTGTGACCTCATCTTCAAGTTTTTGCGGTTCTTCATTCCAGTATGGTTTAAAGTTCTTTCTTGCCCCTCTCGGAATAGTCTCAATAGCTGCTTGAAGTATTGCTCTATTAAAGCTTTCAGCCATATTTTTCATGCTGTTGTTTCGTGTGTTGATGGTCTCGCAAAGACTGTCAGTCAGCACTGCAAAACGGTCCCAGTCAGCTCGTAATTCCACCGGTGCAATGGTTTCACTTCATGGGGAACATACTCCAAATTAACAACTACCTTTATTGGTCTATGGTCGCTGCCTACTAGCTTGCCAAGTACCTTTCGGTCAATTTTGTGAAGGCTGTCCCCTGTGGCGAAAGCTAGGTCTGGAGTGGAAGTGGTGTGCCATCTTCTAGAGTAGAAACTGGGTTTATCATCTGGCCTGTTGATAAGGTGAAGGTTTGTGTCCATCTCCCAGTCCTCTACTTCCTCTCCTCTACTGTCTGTAACCAGATATCCCCATCTTTCCGAGTGGCTGTTGAAGTCTCCGACCATTATGCAGTTTGAGCTCCTTATTTCCATACTTGCAAGTGACAGGTCTTTACTCAGTGGGCCTTACAAATTGTAGATACGCATGTTCGTGTCCTTTATTTTAATGTCAACCCCTAAAATTTCCGACTGGTAATTGAAGTTCACGGATACCTCGCTACTTGGTATTGAGTTTCGGGTAAGTACATAATAGCACACCTCCTTTGTGTCCTTCTCGATCGAGTCGGAAAGCCTGGTATCCTCTTATTGAGAATCTGTGGTTGCTGTTGAGATGTGTTTCTGGGATGCAAGCCACATAGATTTGATCCTCATAAAGGCGGTTTTTTGGGGGGACTTTTTTCTTGAGAACTCCTTCTGCAGAATGTTGAGTGTTCTTGGTGTTTGGTCAATAGCGTTTGCCATTTCCCTCTGTACCTTGATTCCACAATTCAGGGGACGGTGACCACCAGTAGAACTGGTTGGACCCCTTCGAGGTGGAGGGTACGGCACTCTCGCCGCCTGGCGGGACTCCACGGAACGAGCACCACATTGCTTAAATTGTATTCGTGACATCTTTTTTAGGCGAAGTACGTTGCACTGTTTCGTTAAGCATGTAGCCCGGTGCATCCGATTTCTTACTTACTTAGTCGTTCCCTTTCTAACGTGAGGTGTAGAGGTTTGGAAGATAGAGCGCCAGACTATCCTATCGGCTGTCTTCCTCCTGGCCTCGTTCCATTCTAGTCGTCGGTCCTTCAAAGATTCTCTAATGTTGTCCTCCCAGCGAACTCTGGGGCGTCCTGGGGTCTGGATCCATGGCTCTTTGTTTCCCATACTTGTCATGGTAGCCGATCTTCTCCCATTCTGCAGACATGGCCAAACCCTCTTAGTTGGGACTGTTCTACTTGGGTCTGCAGCGGGTGGGATTTTAGACCTTGGCGTATCGTTTGGTTGCGGACCATGTCTCTTCTTGTTACTTCAACCACTTTCCTCAGATACCTCATTTCTGAGGTTTGGATCTGGCTTTTGTGGGTTGTAGTCATTGACCATGACTCGCATCCATATGTCAAGACTGGGACATAGGTGGAGCAGCATACAGCCATCTTCGTTTTCTTACCAACCTCTCTCTTGCTGAGGAATCATTGATTTATGGGCTGAAAAAGTCTCCCAGCTGCAGCTTTTCGGGTGGCCAACTCTTCTTTGATGCCTCCCTTTCAGTCTTTAATAGCTCCGAGATATTTAAAGTGGTCGACCTGCTCCAGGACCGGTTCTCCCAGCTTAATCTGATGTCTTCTTTCTTCTCGTGATATCACCATGGATTTTGTTTTAGAGCTGCTTTTGACCATCTCTCTCCTCTCCAGCTCTTCCTTCCATACTTTCAGGTTGGATTGGAGATGTCCCTATGATTTAGCAATCAGGGCAACATCATCAGCAAATGCCAGCTCTGAAATACATACCTGTCTCATCTTCCAGTACCCCACTGAATACTTTCTTGTTCTCTCCTTACATGCCTTGATAACATCGTCCATGAGGAGTATGAAAAGATAAGGTGACAGGAAATCACCTTGTCTTACACCAGTGGTGGTCCTGAACTCTTCTGACTTATGGTTTGCGGTCCTCACATAATTTCTGCAAGACTTGTAGAAGCTCTGTATAGCATTAATCAGAGGTACTGGAATATTCTTCCTTGCCAAACAATCCCAAAGTTTGCTCCAGGGGACCCTGTCAAACGCCTTTTCCAGATCTATGAAACAAAGATGGATCTCACTCTTATACACAAGAGCCTTTCCACTCAGCTGTCTGAGTGTGAAGATTAGGTCTTGAGTACTTCGGTTTGCTCGGAATCTACACTGGACCTCATCTAATTGTGGATCAGTTAGGCGTCGGAGTCTCTGCTCTAGGATTCTAGAGTAGATTTTACCAGGGACACTGAGAAGTGATATGCCTCTGTGGTTTCCCCATTGTCGATTGTCACCCTTTTTGAAAATTGGTGTTATGGCAATATCCCAATCCTTTGGTATGGTCTTGTTGCACCACGCTGCCTGTAGGGCCCTTAAGAGTAATAGGTCGCCTGATGCTCCACTCGCCGGTGGGTACTGCGCCTACACCGTAATGGGTCCCAAACTACTCCCGATAGACGACAAACAGTGAAGAATGATGCAAGAAAGCATTTAACTCATGACGTGGAGGTGGATTGGTGCAGACCAGAGCATGTCCCACTCGCTGGTGGATTCTGCATCTATACCTATAGGGTTCCACCTACTCCTCAGCCCATTTAGTCTGGCCCCTAACGAAGGACCTATCCGGCTTGAGTGACCCTGCCAGGAGTAAAACTCCCGCGATCATTGGGGCATTCGAGCTCTCCAACCAACGGCAAGGAATTCTTACATGTGGAGAGGGATCAGAGAATTAGTTTATGGCGAGCCTGTGTCACTATCGCATGCGCTACATGAAACATTCTCTTAATTGCTTCTTCCAAAAATTATTACCTGATCTTTCACTTGGAACACGTGGGGACTGACTTTCAGGAATTTCTACAGTATATATGCAGCGTCCGACTGACAGAGTGGTTAGAGCGCTGGTCTATCGCGGCAAATGTGTCAGGTTCGATTCACGGTATCGACACGTTTAAGTCTACCCAGTTGTAAATAAATACCTGAATTTACACTCGGGTTAGGGAAGGAAAATGCAACGAGGAAGGGAACTGGTCACACCACGTCTCGACGCTGGGCCTAGTGTAGTGACGTCTCGACGCTGGGCCTAGTATAGTGAAGTCTCAGTTACGAGGTGGTTTTAGAGGTTGTCTGAGGTCAGACAAGATTAACTGAGATGCTGATTGTAGATAAAGACACATATTCTTAAAATTCTAATATCTATCCGTGAAACAAAAATATTGCGCTTCAGAATTACTACAGATCGATAGTCTATAAGAAAAAATAAAGATCTACTCTCAGCAGAACTCTCAACAAGAATCATTACAGAGATTTGAGCTAGATACCAGACAACCAGGAACGATGCCCACATAAAATGTCACGGGGTGGTTTCAGGGGTTGTCTGAGGTCAGGCAAGTTTGAGTGAGAAACTGATTGTAGACAGAGAGACAAAGACGAATGTGACTAGAGAGTGAAATACGACCTTCAGGAGAGAAGAAGGTACGGTATGTCTATGTATTAGGTCTCTTCTTTCCCACCACCGTCGCAACACTTGTTAAGTGTCATACATACACTCTTCCTCCCCGAAATATACTAATTATTTCAGTAAGGACAGGACAGGTTAACATTCTAGTGTTAGGTGAGATAGAAAGTAAATTCTGATAGCTAAGTAAAGATATTTCGAAATAATACCGTTCAATATATATATATATATATATATATATATATATATATATATATATATATATATATATATATATATATATATATATATATATATATATATATATATATATATATATATATATATATATATATATATATATATATGTATATATATTAATGACAATCCACTCACACAAAAACTCGCACGATATGAGTTGTCTAGCGTATGACAAAACTGAAAGGTTAGTAATCCAGGTGAACCAATTAAGAAATTGTTAAATAGCACGTGACAATCTCCAGTCTTCAACAAGATGTTTTGTTTTAGTTTAGTTTTAAGGATTATCTTCATTACACACGGACTACTCGATCAGAGCTCCAAACTCCAGGTAGCTCATAACTCTATAATGATTCTTGTTGAGTGTTCTGCTGAGAGTAGATCTTTATTTTTTTCTCATAGACTATTGATCCATAGTAATCACATAAGGAGGATCTTAGATCAGACACGGAGGGTCTCAGCAAAGTGCATGGAGTCCGTAGCACCGGCGAGAATACAAGTGTGTATACAGGAATCACATGTTCTTTAGATATTTTTGTAGTGGGTAGGTTTCTAATATTTTAAATTTTCCCAGGGCAGCGACATTCCAGATAAGCCTACTCTTTACGATTTCCAACTACCGTGGGATTTTTAACTTGCGCAACCTGCACACTGGACCTCCAATCTTTCACCCTTATCCGAGAAGGCTAGGCATCCGATCTCACTACCCTGGAGACTAGAGGGAGTCATTTGGATCACTGGTTCTGAAAACATTTTTCCAAAAATTATATTCCCTCAACTCGGAATCTAACCCAGTACCTCTAGAGATCGAGGCGTACGCCATATCTCTGAGCCACTCTGACCCTTTAAAGAAGAGAAAAAAGAAAACAAAACAAAACACACAAAAAATCCAAGAAGACGATTACCTCTGTTTCGTTAACTAGCTTCCGAGGTGTATACACTTCTTCCTTTGGAAAATCACCAATCTGAGAAAGACTGTGTCCATCAAATTACAACCAGTCTAACTTGTATGAGATGCTTCCATGGATAGGAAGTTCCCTTCCGTTGCTGCTGTCGATTTAATTAAGCTGTGGATATCTTAACACAATAAAACAAATTCACTTGGCATTTCTATGCAGCGATACGGTGGTTCTAATCTCACTCTCGTGGCACCTGCAGTCCAGATTTTACACTGCCCTTTGCCTTGCCGTGGGGATTCTGGCAAACCGTGGCTACAGTGTGAATGTGAGGATGCCAGAAGTATCCCAATAGGTGATCCAGGCGACCAGTCTAAGCTGACTGAGAGATTTAAAAAAAAGGGTGAGCTGTGTCAAATGTGTCGCACAATCCGTTTGCAGTGAAACTGCAACACGTGATCTCTAATAGGTACTGCAGGGGTAATGAGCTCCGAAGTCGTTGATTCGTTGGACCATAGGTAGCCAGATTTATTCACCAAACCAAACACACACCAAAGCTGAGGTTCCAGGAAGGGGATCCAATAAAATTGAGATCCAACAAACAACTGGTATCCACTAAAACTGATATTCCACACAGGATTGATATACGGTACAACTACTAGGGCTACAATTTGTCCCGAATCTCGTAGATATTTATCTGCGAAAAAGACAAGCAGTATTACCCTATTAGCGACAGGTATAGCTGTATATCATTCACATCCTACCATACAGATTAAGTCGATACAGGCTGTCATGAAATATTCTAATCCACATATATAAATTATTAGGTAAATATGAAGCCTAACAAATAAAATTAATAAAGAGAAGAGCAATGGTAAAATGACATTGCTGTCACAAGGAATGTACTCGAAATCCCCCTTGTTTTCTGCTTCGTCTGCAAATTGTAACGCTTTCACGTTGATAGTAAAAGCTTACTGTATTATACCCGCTTTCTTCAATGAAACGTGTGCTGTATTTCTTGGAAAAAACATTGAGAGACTGCGTAATGACCTAAATTAATCCTAACATTAATTATATTACGTTACCAAAACGAACGAACAGATGGACAAAAGGATAGCGAGAGGGGAGGGCTGAAAATCAGGAACGCATGCAACACGCGACGCGCGATATACAAATGCTGGCATCACGCGTGTAAGTCTACATGCACTAATTTTTTTTTCAGACGGACAGTGATAAAATACACTACCCTTTCCCAGAGTTAGGTTTATAAATCATAACAGACTCTTATTAGAAAAGATAACAATAGATGGGTTTACGTTTGAACACATAACAGTACCCAGACAGCACATCTTCCAAACAGGAGGTAGAAGAAATTGCATATTTTGAACGCAGCCACGTAGCTCCTTTAAATTAGTATTTTTGGGTTCCTTAGGGCTTGCTGACAAATAATATGTAAAACGTTACGCCAATAGTCCAGGAATTAATAAATTATACCCAAAATAAAATAGTGAGGCTGCCTGACAGCATGAAATCATTTCTGCTCATAAAATTTTTTTATAACGTGTTTGAAAAAAACCTTACGTTACATAAATAGCCTACCATGTAAACTCCAAATTGATTGGAGCGCAACAAATGAAAGCCTAACCACGATTGGTCGGGCTATAAATACTATCTTGGTTGTTAGGGGAGACGGGAAAAAATAACATTTTTTCAAACACTTGTCGAAACGTGGCTCATTGGCCAGTCTCGCTGATATACACACTTGGGAGCGTTAGTTCGAGACCACTTGTTAAAGAAGCTTGATAAAGCATCAGTGCGTTGAAGCCAGCTCATATTTGTGTAAAATAAAAGCCTGGAACATAAGCAGATAGGAATTTGTGCCAGTTTGTGCCAGAATTCATTGCTAATCAACGTATCTGTGTTATTCGTATGAATTGTGGTAAGCTTGAACCATTTAATATCTTTTAATGAAAATTGAATGTGAATTGTTGATTTATGCCTGTATATATATGTGTAGTTCAGTGGCAAACGTGAGGTAAAGCCTAAAATGCTCCAGCCTGAACAGAGGGTGTCGGAGAGAAGTAAAACGGCATGGAATGGCCAAACAGTACACTGACACCTGGATGATTGACTAGAAAGAAATAATGCTGGAAGTGCAGAGGCGTAGTAACCATTAAGAAGGGTAATACTGGAATAAAGTATTTCAAATGAAGCTGACTGTTGGCCTAACGCTCTGAACGCAATGTTTGTGCTGTATTGTGATCAGTGTAAAAGAGAATATAAATTAGTTATGAAGTAGAAGGTACATCCTTCTTGATTTCAGGGACAGTGGTCTTGATGGTACTGAGCAGCATCTGGTCAGAGATTTGCTGAATCCAGAGTCGGACAGCATACTCCTTGGTCTTTTTAGCTATCAGTGAGGTGTCTCCTGAGCCCAGAGGAGAATTCGAGCAGAGGAGTCCTTTCCTGCCGCCATCACTCAAGATAAGCAGAGTTGGCCAGCTGAGCTCAACATTATGTCCCCTCATCTTGAAATAACTTTATAAAAATACTATTCAGAGGGGAATTTACTTATCTTAAAATCAGGAACTGTGAACATCTCCAATACTAGTCCCTAAAGACAAACTATTGAAGTCATGATGACAAATACCAACAGAGCTTGAACAAAACAAAACCAGTATTACCTCATTTTACTACTACACAACTGACACACATAGAACATTTGTAATAATATATGTCACTACAATATTCATATTAAATACATTCTGTACATAACTTGTAATTTAAATTGATTGTGATTCCTGGTTCCCTTGTAGTTGAATCAGGACACATATTCATTCATGCTAGTAATGAATACATATTGTTATTTGAACCGTTACGAGTGACTTCTTTAAGCTATTCTCATAGAGTGTTATATGTATGTGAGTGTCACAGTGTTGTTAAGAGTAGTGGATTAAATTAAATTGTTTATCTGTCTGTTGTTGTGACTTACACTTCACCATACTCATACCCTAGACACATAACGTAGCATCACACTATTCCAGAATAATTCTGACTGAGATATATAGATATGTGGTAGCAAGTAAGGTTATCTATAATACACTACTCTTAATAGATATAGATACCTTCACAGCTGATCTCAGTCAGTACACTAAGTTCCCTATAAGTATTTATAACATCCCAATTCACCACATATATTGGGGTCTCGCTCTTGGGATTTTGAATCTTTAACTATTAAAAATATTGGGGGTAATTCACTTCAGGGAATATAAGAATTAAAAGGTATCCTTGGGTGGAATTAAATAAGGTTGAGCTCACGGTGCCTGTGTTGTCCATTAGAGATTGAATTGTTGGTTAGACATTGTATAAATTTACATAATAGACAATGGCGGACCTGGCCAAATTTCGATCTGCTGCGGTTCAGACTGCAAAAGAGTTAGGATTAGATGGGCAAGTTATGGTTGCCTATGTCACAACGGAATGTGACAAATTTATTGAACGCGAAGAAAGAAGATTAGAAAAAGAGGCCGAAAGAAAGTTGGAGGCTGAGACTAAGAGGTTGCAAGCTGAGGCTGAGACTAAGAGGTTGCAGATTGAGGCTGACAAAGAGGCTAAAGCATTGGAAGCCGAGGAAAGAAGACAAGCTGCAGAAAGAGAAGAGAAGAAATTAGCTGCAGAAAGAGAAGAGAAGAAATTAGCTGCAGAAAGAGAAGAGAAGAGATTAGCTGCAGAGAGGGAAGCAGAAAAGGAGGAGAAGAGATTACAAAGGGAACATGAGTTACGACTAAGGGAGTTTGAGTTTCAAGGCCATGCTCCTGAAAATGGTGCCAGTCCCTTTGCCTCTGATGCTACGGTTACTCAGGGAGCCTCAACCTCAGCTATGAACTTTCATTTAGATCATTTTGTTGAGAAAGACGATGATATTGAGAGCTATATAAATAGGTACGAACTATTAGCCACCACGTATGGGTTAGAGAGAGAAAGGTGGAGCTTAAAGTTATCTCAGGGACTTCGTGGGGCAGCTTATGAAGTTTTTGCAAAAATGAGCAGAGGTGATCAGGAAAATTATGACATGCTAAAGCAGGCTCTTTTGTTAAGGTATGAAAAGAATGCAGAGTTTTACAGGAAAAAATTTAGGAATGCTAAACTACTGTCAGGTGAAACCTATCACCAGTTCTCTGCACGAATCGAGACATACTTGGAGAAATGGACTTCTCTGGGGAAAACCCAAGATCTTAAGGAAATGGTCCTTATAGAGCAACTAAGAGAGTCCATGGCTCCAGACCTGAGAAAGTTTCTCATGGAACAAGGTGCAGAGAGGCTGGGTGAGTTGCTAAGTGTTGCTGAAAGGTATCAAGCAGCTCAAGCAGAGGTAACAGGTAATAAAAAGAAACAGGTGGATAACTTCAGGGCACCACAGAACTTTAATAAATTTGATCCTAGGGATCAAAATAAAGGTAAGCACCAATTTGATAGGCCACGGTATGACAATAAAAATAAATTCCCACAATTCGATGAAAGGAAATATAATGAAAGAAAATCTTTCAACCAAGGAAAAAGGTGGTGTAAGAATTGTCAGATGGACAATCATGACACTGACCGTTGCAGAAGGAAACCTGTGTATATGGCAACCCTTCAGGTCAGGTCGACCTCAAGACAGGAGGAGGATATTATGTTAGATACCACTCCAGAAGAGATGAGGAAGGCACAGGCTGGGGATAAAACACTCAAGCCTTGTTTCAGGAAATTGTCAACTTGTCATACAACTCCAGGCAAGGGAGATTTTTACATGAAAAACAAGTTGATGTATAGGAAGACTGGAACTAGATCCCATGGTCACGGACAGCTGGTTCTTCCAAAGAGATATAGGACAGACTTGATAAGGAGCCTACATGTGAAACCAGATGGGGACCATGAGAAGATAGGTACCATCATTCAAAAGGTGGCTCACAATTATTATTGGCCCAAAGCAAGATGGGACATTGAGAATTTTGTAGAAAGGTGTAGCATAGCACATGAGGGAACACCCACAAGTGGGAACATGGATCAGGACCTGGACACGCCATGGGGCAAAATCAGGCCTAACAATAAAAGGAAAAATAAATTTGATAAAGTGGACCAAATGGAATGGGAAGCCCCTTTTCACGGACAAGCTTCACTTAACTGTTTTACAATGGCCACTATGCGGAGAGTGCAAAGAGATGTCTTACCCCAGGATAAGCCGAAAATCCCTCAATCGGACTTAAACAAACTGGAGGAAGAGGATGTAGGGAGGAAATCTCTCATCAAGAATTTTAAGAGGGGAGAAAGCCCCAAAAGAAAAATTGGTAGCGGTCGTTTTTGTGAATGATAATTCTGGGAGGAAAAATCATCACTATAAAGCTTCAAGTGGAAGAGACCATACCGGTGCATGGACAAATAGGTCCACACAATTAAAGGTCCATATGTAGCTTTGTTAAGAACGTGGACTGATGAAAAAGGCAGAGGAAAACATTACATCTTCATACCAATATGTGAATGAGCTGACCACTCGGTTAAAAACTGGCTGGAAACTTGCCAATGAAAATTTGAAACAAGCCAGGAAGAAACATGCTGCCTATTATAACAGGAAGGCGAAAGACAGAAATTTGGCTGTGGGAGAGAAAGTACTGCTTCTTTTGCCTGGGAGTCAGAATAAGTTACAAATTGGATGGCAGGGTCCATATACAGTTCTAGAGAAGGTGTCTAGAACAAATTATAAGATAGATAAGAAGGGGAAAGAAAAAATCTATCATGTGAATCTCCTGAAGAAATATTTGGAAAGAGAACATCAGGAAGAGACACACTTGTTGACCTTGTCCATCGCCATGGAGATGAAAAAGGAACCACTTTCATCATTTGAATATCCATTACACCCCTGTGAGACAGCAGCACAGGTGAAAATCAGTACACATTTAACGAAAACTCAGAAAGAGAGAGTGCAACAGGTTCTAAATAATCATGCAGAGGTGTTAACAGACCGACCAGGGCATACAAACCTATTGGAATATGATATGAAACTCATAGACTCCACACCTGTCTGTATGAAACCATATTCGATTCCGTTTGCTAAGGAAAAAGCTTTGAAGGAAGAGATAGACTATCTATTGAAGGAAGGAATTATTTCGCACAGTGAGTCTTCGTATAGTTCCGGTGTTGTACTCTTAAGGAAGCCCTCTGGAGAACATAGACTCTGTATAGATTACAGGAGACTGAATGCTATTACAGAAGGACAGGTGGATCCATTGCCTGATACAAATCAGCTGTTTGCCAGGCTAAATAAAGCTAAATATTTCTCAAAAGTGGATCTGAGTAAAGGATACTATCAGATTCCCGTAAAGCCTGAGGTTAGACCATACCTAGCTTTTAGTACCTCAGAAGGACACTATGAGTTTAATAGATTGCCATTTGGATTGAAGAATGCGCCTAGTGTCTTCTCTAGAATGATGAGAAAATTATTGGACCCTCTGAATAATCCCTGTATAACAAATTTTATGGATGATATCCTTATAGCAACAGAAACATTTGAGGAACACATTGACTCTCTGAACATGCTGTTTGATCGACTTAGGGAGGCAAATTTAACAGCCCGACCAACCAAATGTTGCGTTGGATGTAAAGAATTGGAATTTTTGGGACACACAGTTTATCAGGGAAACATGACCCCTGACCCAAAGAATTTAGAGAAACTACAGAAAGCCCCGAGACCACAAACCAAGAAGGACGTGAGATCCTTTGTCTCATTATGTGGTTTCTACCAGAAGTATATCAAAAACTTTAATTCCATATGTGCACCTTTAACGGAATTGACACGTAAAGGACTGGACACCACAATGTGAAATGACTTACCAAGAATTGAAGGAAAAGCTCACAAGTAAACCCATTTTGAAATTACCTGACTTAAGTCAAGAATTCATAGTAAGGACGGATGCAAGTAATATTGGGTTAGGTGCAACTTTACTACAGAAATCAGATGCATTGGATGGGGAATTAAGCCCAGTGGCATATGCTAGCAGAAAGTTGAATAAAGCTGAAATCAACTACTCAACTAGCGAAAAAGAATGTCTTGCAGTAATATGGGCAATAAAGAAATTCAATATTTATCTATATGGGAAGGCCTTTAAGTTGCAAACTGACCACAAACCTTTATCGTTTTTAGCACAGGCTAAGCATGAGAACTCTAGGTTACTCCGATGGTCTTTGCTTCTGGCTCCATATAATTTTAGCATTGAATATATATCTGGAAAAACCAATCTGGGAGCGGATTTTTTAAGCCGCCATCCGTGTGATGAGAATCACCGTAAACCCCAGAAATAATAATAAATTTCTCTATGTGTATATAGAATAAAGGACTGACATATAATGTCTGTTTTAAGAGGGGAGGTGTCATGAAATATTCTAATCCACATATATAAATTATTAGGTAAATATGAAGCCTAACAAATAAAATTAATAAAGAGAAGAGCAATGGTAAAATGACATTGCTGTCACAAGGAATGTACTCGAAATCCCCCTTGTTTTCTGCTTCGTCTGCAAATTGTAACGCTTTCACGTTGATAGTAAAAGCTTACTGTATTATACCCGCTTTCTTCAATGAAACGTGTGCTGCATTTCTAAGAAAAACATTGAGAGACTGCGTAATGACCTAAATTAATCCTAACATTAATTATATTACGTTACCAAAACGAACGAACAGATGGACAAAAGGATAGCGAGAGGGGAGGGCTGAAAATCAGGAACGCATGCAACACGCGACGCGCGATATACAAATGCTGGCATCACGCGTGTAAGTCTACATGCACTAATTTTTTTTTCAGACGGACAGTGATAAAATACACTACCCTTTCCCAGAGTTAGGTTTATAAATCATAACAGACTCTTATTAGAAAAGATAACAATAGATGGGTTTACGTTTGAACACATAACAGTACCCAGACAGCACATCTTCCAAACAGGAGGTAGAAGAAATTGCATATTTTGAACGCAGCCACGTAGCTCCTTTAAATTAGTATTTTTGGGTTCCTTAGGGCTTGCTGACAAATAATATGTAAAACGTTACGCCAATAGTCCAGGAATTAATAAATTATACCCAAAATAAAATAGTGAGGCTGCCTGACAGCATGAAATCATTTATGCTCATAAAATTTTTTTATAACGTGTTTGAAAAAAACCTTACGTTACATAAATAGCCTACCATGTAAACTCCAAATTGATTGGAGCGCAACAAATGAAAGCCTAACCACGATTGGTCGGGCTATAAATACTATCTTGGTTGTTAGGGGAGACGGGAAAAGATAACATTTTTTCAAACACTTGTCGAAACGTGGCTCATTGGCCAGTCTCGCTGATATACACACTTGGGAGCGTTAGTTCGAGACCACTTGTTAAAGAAGCTTGATAAAGCATCAGTGCGTTGAAGCCAGCTCATATTTGTGTAAAATAAAAGCCTGGAACATAAGCAGATAGGAATTTGTGCCAGTTTGTGCCAGAATTCATTGCTAATCAACGTATCTGTGTTATTCGTATGAATTGTGGTAAGCTTGAACCATTTAATATCTTTTAATGAAAATTGAATGTGAATTGTTGATTTATGCCTGTATATATATGTGTAGTTCAGTGGCAAACGTGAGGTAAAGCCTAAAATGCTCCAGCCTGAACAGAGGGTGTCGGAGAGAAGTAAAACGGCATGGAATGGCCAAACAGTACACTGACACCTGGATGATTGACTAGAAAGAAATAATGCTGGAAGTGCAGAGGCGTAGTAACCATTAAGAAGGGTAATACTGGAATAAAGTATTTCAAATGAAGCTGACTGTTGGCCTAACGCTCTGAACGCAATGTTTGTGCTGTATTGTGATCAGTGTAAAAGAGAATATAAATTAGTTATGAAGTAGAAGGTACATCCTTCTTGATTTCAGGGACAGTGGTCTTGATGGTACTGAGCAGCATCTGGTCAGAGATTTGCTGAATCCAGAGTCGGACAGCATACTCCTTGGTCTTTTTAGCTATCAGTGAGGTGTCTCCTGAGCCCAGAGGAGAATTCGAGCAGAGGAGTCCTTTCCTGCCGCCATCACTCAAGATAAGCAGAGTTGGCCAGCTGAGCTCAACATTATGTCCCCTCATCTTGAAATAACTTTATAAAAATACTATTCAGAGGGGAATTTACTTATCTTAAAATCAGGAACTGTGAACATCTCCAATACTAGTCCCTAAAGACAAACTATTGAAGTCATGATGACAAATACCAACAGAGCTTGAACAAAACAAAACCAGTATTACCTCATTTTACTACTACACAACTGACACACATAGAACATTTGTAATAATATATGTCACTACAATATTCATATTAAATACATTCTGTACATAACTTGTAATTTAAATTGATTGTGATTCCTGGTTCCCTTGTAGTTGAATCAGGACACATATTCATTCATGCTAGTAATGAATACATATTGTTATTTGAACCGTTACGAGTGACTTCTTTAAGCTATTCTCATAGAGTGTTATATGTATGTGAGTGTCACAGTGTTGTTAAGAGTAGTGGATTAAATTAAATTGTTTATCTGTCTGTTGTTGTGACTTACACTTCACCATACTCATACCCTAGACACATAACGTAGCATCACACTATTCCAGAATAATTCTGACTGAGATATATAGATATGTGGTAGCAAGTAAGGTTATCTATAATACACTACTCTTAATAGATATAGATACCTTCACAGCTGATCTCAGTCAGTACACTAAGTTCCCTATAAGTATTTATAACATCCCAATTCACCACACAGGCCTTCCTAACAAATAGAACCATAGCTACCAACTCTGATGGTGCAATTTCACGGAAAAGAACACCGGTAGAAGGAATGCCCAAAGCTCTCCTCTAAGTTGCACCCTCTTCCTCATCTTCATCAGTGACCTTGCCAAACATCTGAATGTGTCGAAGACACTGCCGTTCAGGCAAACGATCTGAACATCACACACATAATAATAATAATAATAATAGCCCCTTCAGTCATAACTGACTATGGGAATGCGCCCCTGAGGTGACAGCCCTCGGCAGCTTATTTTCCTGGTGCTCCCTGCGACGTGTTCTCTCCTCCTCTGCTTGTTGTGTGAGCCTCTCTTCGCCCAGTCTGAGGTGGCGCCGTAAATAGCATCGCCACTTAGTGCGATCGGCAGCTTCATCCTCCCATGTTGCTGGATCCATGCCCAGTGCCCTCATATCTCTCTTGTCCACATCTTTGAACCTCAGCTGTGGTCGATAGGGTGAAGCTGGAGTGTCCTCTCCAGGGCGCTAGCTTGGGCACAGTTATTTGGAGATCAAGCTGTTGTCCATGCAGCATGTTCCCCCGTGAAGTATGTGTACCAGATATTTAAACCGTCAACCATCTGTCTGTCATCAGCTGTTGTAATCGTCAAAGTGTGATCAGAAGTAACTTATCCTCATCATCCAACTGCCTACTGTCTGGGGCAGTGGTACAAACCCACTAGACACACCATCACCATCAGCCATCAGCACGCACGGCCACAAAATATAAAACGTTACCTAGCTCTCTGGTTTATACAGACCATATGGAGCGAAACTAAGGATCTAGATCAGTTATTATAGATTATGTTTTACGTTAAAAAAAAAAAAACAGAAAAGAAGAAGAAACAGCTACATGAATCAATGCTATGATTGCTTGTATGCAGTGTCGCAGCCCTGAATTTTTAAAAAATACCTAAATTTTGAACTATCTTTTGGGCGACTTGAGCTACTTAAGTAGTTTTGTTGTTGTTGTTGGTGCTACTTTTGTTATTTTTGGGCGTCGAAAAGGAAAACCGAAACTTGATCTAGTTGGCGATCTTCAACTAATGATGGAAAATGACAGCGAGATAAGACTAAAAAGAGCCTAGATCATCTAATCCACCTGGCAGTGGCAACGCTGATTGTGTGACTTCAATCTATATAATGAAATAATTGTGCAGTCTTTAAAAGAAACGACTTTAAAAAAAAAATTGACAGACCAGTTTGCGATTACAGGTGTTCATGGTTCAAACCATGGCGTCAGCGTTTGAAGAAATGTTTATGGCCGGAAATTTGACTGAATAACCTGAACGGCTCCTGTGATAAACCCTCTGTGGATGGGAAGGAGCGAAGCTCCTGACCGGGTTGGAAGGAAAGTCCTCAGGTTCCCCAGCCTCGCAATGACATGTCATTGGGCCGAAGGGCTGAAAGCCCAAGTGCCGCTGGTTAAAAATATATAAAACGGGAACTGTAATTGGAAAGGTGAACGGAAAAAAACAACAAACTGTCAACAACAGCAAACACAATTTCAGTCGAATTATGAACAAAATATTTGATCACTTAGCTTTTTTCTAAACATTAATAAAGACTTTGGCCAGTGGCTTCTGTGTGGTAAGCGTAAAGAAAGACGCGTCGCTCAATGACGAAAACCAGTTCAAAACGAGTCTGGGCGTTTGGAATATGACCAGTGAGTCACGTGATGTCAACAGTAATATTCAGTTCTTTTGGTATTTTATTGATTATTTGATACCAATGGATCAACAACATTTCAGATAATTTAAAATTTTTTTTTTTTAAACTCAAGCATCGTTTTGAAATCTGGATGACTGTCGGAAATAGATGTCGATAGTTCGCTACTGAGTTTTTTTTTTAAATTTTATTTAAAAATCATGAAATTTTGGATTCAGAGAAAAAAAGCGAAAAAAGCCTAGACACATAGACGGGATTAAACACCAAAAAAACCTAGATTTAGGTGAATTCACGGGGGGGGGGGAGGGGGTGGTGGGGGGAAACAACGCTTTCTGAGTGGTAACCTTGCTAAATATCGATTTTTGTTGACAATCACGTGGTTAGTATTGGAGCCAACTCCAATTTTCTGAATACAACTTTCCAGCGTTGCAACTCCAAGGTGAATTCGCGTATATCTGGTTTTTTTTTTTTTTTTTTTGGGTGGGGGTCCTGTCTAGGTATCATTTTCCTTCATTAGTTGAAGAACATCACCTAGATTTCGCACCAAGTCGGCCAAAGTAGCCCAAAAAATCGTTCAAAGCAACCCACAAATCACCGAAAATAGCCCAAGTCGCCGGTAGGCCTATCTAGTTTTTTTTTTACATTTAGAGTGTCAACACTGAAACTTTCATTGTGAGTTGAGTTTCTTGAGATTTCAATTGTAAGGAGTGGGGTATGTTTCTATTTGAACACAGATACTGAAATCACATAACTTGAAGTTATTGTAGATCTGTTATTGTTATCATCTATTACTTCCATCGCTGTTAGTTTTACTTTTGATGCAACATTCTAGCAGTCTGAGTCGTGTTGTTTCATCGATTGCAAGGTCGCTCTCTAACATCGGCGATCGTAAGTTGTTATTGTACCTTTGAGAAGTATGGATTTGCATTATTTTTAATTTACATAAGGAGTGTATTGTAAGGTGTTGCAGAATTTTATTCATGATTGGGTAACATTGGAATGAGCGTCGCCGAATATTCCGTACAGAATATTCACTTGCAGTTATTTCCCTTCCTGCCTTGAGAAGAATCCCGGGTATGAATCGTAGTGTGCAAGTATCGATTATAATTATGAACTGTATACTATTTTGGGTGCAAAAACGCAGAGATAATTATAATTATAAGCAAAATTTAAAAAAAAATTTGTTGTTAAGCCTGATGCTTTTGATTAGGCCTATGGTAATTTCCTATTACTCGTGGATTTTTGCTTCGCAGTGAATATGTGTAGTTATGTCTTGTTTCATAGCAGTTAGGGTTAGGTAGGGTTAACACTAACCCAAACCCTAATCCTAACCCTAACTGCTACGAAACAAGACATAACTACACATATTCACTGCGGAACAAAAATCCACGAGTAATAGGAATTACCTGATTTATAGTTTAATAGACTTTTATTTGTCATAATTAATTTTTTTTATAACAGCCCTTCTCCCTCCCGAAGGGCTGAGTCACAGACTGACGAAATATATTAAATGTCCAACTTATTAATGGGCTGATTCATGTATTGACTGACATACCGAGGGACTGACTGATGTACTAGCCTACTTTTTTTTTTAAGCTTGATGCTTTTGATTTAACGTTTTAAATAGACTTTTATTTGTCATACCGGTAATTAATTTTTTTAATAAAAGCACACCCCTTGTTTCTCTCCCCTCCCCCCTCCCCCCCCCCCCCCCCCCCCCCCCCCCCCCCCCCCCCCCCCCCCCCCCCCACACAAGGACTGACACAGACTGACAAAATATATTAAATGTCCAACTTACTAATGGACTGAATGAATGAATGACGAACAAACTGACCAATGTAATGATAGAGTGAGTGATGAGCAGACAGATTGTTATTTCATATAAGCGCTGATTCACTCATTACTGATTAATTCAACTACAAATTTATATTTAAATATAAATAGGTTTCATAACCAGTTTTTGTTTGAATAGAGAAAGAAAAAATAGTGTTTTATGTAAGGAAATGAAACAGTTAACTTTTATCATTACGGGATTATTTGGTGACAATTTTATAGAGTCTATATGCTGTGCCAGTACTTTCAAACTTTACTAGCCTGGCATTGACAATGATTTTGTTATGATTAAAATTCATAATGATTGTGTCGGTATAATAGGTAGATCAACCGGGCTCCTTGTTTGTTTATTTTATACAGAGTCACTTATTAATACAGGAAGTGACATCATGCTGATATGGTTGTTTGGCAGACGTGAAACTAAAAAAGCAGAAGTTAAGGGATTTTCTGCTGAAGTTTTATTCCATTGTGTGTCATGGCGAGTGGACGCATGTGTTTGAGCTACGGAATTTCAGTATATATCCCTGTGTTATTCCATCACTAATACATCAAGATCTTCCATGAGGTGTATCTAGTTATCTGCATTTACAGTGAGTATAGCTTCTCAGTGTCGAGTGTGAATATATATTACAAATATTGAGGATGAAAAGGACAGCTTTCCAGACATGAATGGACTGACTAAAGTTATATCGACGACTGCATATTATATGCCATTTGTATATTGGCCTGAACTGTATTGAATTTGGAGCAGAGTTACAGTCTTAATAAAAATGTATACCCTCCACTTTGTCCGTTGTGGCTCAAATAAGTATGTTTGATGTTGGCTTGTTTCGGTGTCTGATACGTCTACTAACCCTAGAAGGGAACTTGGCCACCGGAACCATCCTGTCACTACATATTAACTTTAACCATATAAAAGACACGTAACAGCTGAGACAATTATTTCTGGTTCAGACACTGCTGGGTCCTGAGGTGTATTGCCCTGGTCCTCTCTTCATAAGCCAAACACTGTGGCAGTATTTATATTAGTTTGTGGACCATGCATTTGAAAACTGGTGTTCGTCATCTGCATGAATTACCTGTTTCAACCTGATTTAGGTTATAATTAAAGTATATATTTATCGCCAGGTTATGATACATTTTGTCTGAGTTGAGACACAGTCTGAGGTCAGACAGACAAAGCTGAGTAAATTGTGTAAGAGTAGAGAAAAAAATAGAATCACGAATGTGAAATAGAGAGTGGAATATGATGACAGAAGATAATGAAGATAGGCCTAAGGGGCTAATCTCTTCCTTGTCTCCACCTTGACACTTGTTTATAATACCATAGCACCACCCGTCCTCTCTGCTAAATGTAGTATAATATTACATAAAGGACAACACAGGTTAACATTGAGTGACAGATAGGATATAAGTTAATTCTGACTGCTAGAAGTTATAAATATATTTATTGATGCAATTCCACACACCAACCAAAAAACCGAAGAATAAAACGAAGCCCGCTCGAAAAAACTGCGCAAGCTTATCACAAAGTTAGTGGACAGTGTCACGGTTTGCCTCCCCTTGTTCTGCAGTGATGATCCAACAAACGCCAAAGCCTGGCAGCAACACTTTAAATACTGTTCACATCTACTATAGTGCTTTGTGCAGCTATTGTGAAGCGTGAACTGAGATTTAAATGTGTAGTGATTAATGGCGCTGAACTTGATGAAAACAGATTTAGCGATGGAAGAATGGATATACGGAAGAATGAATAAATTATTAGTGCGCTACCCACTTCGAACCCGCAAAATACCCAGCGATTATATCGCCTAAATTTGTACCTCTCTTTGTGGATTATTTGTACGTAATTTAGTTGGGAATGATAGTGGAACAAGGTCCGCCATTTTTCCTGAACGCTATTGAGCCAGATCAGTAACCAAATTGCTTCAGCACATTGTAAATAATGGAGGAAACCTGAGTCCTATGAGCAGTAAATAAATAAAGGTTAATGTTAATCAGAATCGACATCATTGCACTCTGGGCAAACCCATAGGTACTCAGTCTCCCTCAGCAAATGTCGAAGGGTATGAATGCTAATTGTTCCTGTTGCGCACTGGTAGTATACACGGTGGATGCGTCCTCTCATATGTCCATCGCTGCTAGTCTTACGTTTGATGCCAAATTCCAGCAGTCTTAGCCTTGATGATTCATTGATTGCAGTGTCATTCTCTAATAGACGACCATGAATTGTCCTCAGTATTTCTTCCTTACATATGGTCAATGCACCTTTTATGGGTGCTCTTGAAGCTAGTCCGTGTCACAGAATGGATTGGGGCGACCACTTCTTCCTAATCTCTGTTTCACTACAGCAGTAATCAGTACATTTTGTATTGATTTTATTGCAATTTCCGAGTCACACCCTTTTCTTTCTGTGTCCACTGGAGCAGATATTTTGAATTTGCATTCTTTCACAACTTTCAGTATTTTGTGTCTTGTCTGTTTATCTAACACTCCTGGTGGATGATAATACTAAAAATTTGCCGGAGCGGCTGAGAGAACATTATCGACAACCAAGTTGGTTAATCGCAGGCGCTGCCGATATCAGTATACAGATTAACACTTACATCGCCCAACGCAATCTGCTTAATCACTGATAAGGCACAGGTGCATCTCCACCATGGTTGTAAAGAGATGCATTTTGTGTTTGCTCAAGCAACAGATAAGACATTACGTTAGTGAAAGTAATAAGTTGTTACATCTGACATATGTCATATGAGGTTCTGATGCATTTGTAAGTTGGTACACAGGGCAATCGGATGTTTACAGCCCATTTTCAGAAAAGTAATTGTGACGGGTTATTTATACGCCACATTAAGGCCACTGATAGCAATAGAGATGCTCATTTAATCTGTTATGTGCGGTTTGTTGATGAAAAAAACAAAATGGGGGAAGATCTTCTTTTTTGTAAGGACATAAAAGCAGGTACGACAGGCAAAGATTTATTTGAAATTGTGGACAACTTCATGGCGGAAAATAAAATAGACTGGGTGTTACGTACAGTTTTCATAACTGATAATGTAGTCTGTATACTTGTTATGTTTGGAAATATTTTGAATAAGATTTGGGTCTAATGTATTTTTCGTTAGAACCCTAATCTAAGGGCGAATACTCATTTTTTGCTTTGAGGGAAAGTAAATATGTAGTTACTCCTCTTAAAAGGTTATACCAGCTGACTGCTTAGGTCAGAGGTGATGCGAACAGCGCATGCCAGAACTAGATAGAGTTTGGAGAAGATTTCCTGTGCGGGAGGCCGTGTTTTGTTGAACTGGGTCTGTCAGACGAAATGTCTGGTTACGTCTCTGCATTGCCTCTGGGGATGGAAACTCTTCCACTGTTAGTTAAAGTCCCCTGTGTTATTTCTGTTCGTCAGGAAGACGACAGTTGCTATGAAGTTGTGTTAGGAATTCGAAGCAAGGTAAAAGACGAAACTTTCACACTTCCTTTGTTCACAGTGTAAGCTGAACATATTTTGAGTCAACCGGTGACGAGAGCTCACGAATGGTTGAAAGGCAGAGTATTCTACTTGTTACGCTTGTTGGAGCCATCTAAGACCATTAGGTTTAGATTTACACACAGAGACCCAGGAGAATAGATGTTATTCTAAAACCCGCATGATTGGCAGTATATTTTGAACTTAGACACTTATGTCTACACATGAGGAATCCACAGTGTTTACTGTTTTATAGAGGCCTAATATATAACTATCTGGAGTGGAAGACCAGATGAATTATCAGTTACTGCTATTATAGCTTTGAAAATGAAAACTCGCCTGATGTACGAGGGAGTTATATAAGACTATCTTCGAAAGGACAGCCTATCTTTGATACGTCCAATTAGAGGGATGGACTATGCTATTTTCGTCACCCGCCATGTTTGGGGTCGACTTTAGAAGAGCGATTTAAGGAGAGTCAGAATGAAACTGTTAGATATTTATACAGTTATTTACCCGTTCTGTAATGCAGGGTTTTTTCTGCTAGTTGTGGAATGAGAGCTCAATTGGAGTCTGCAACACATTGATAATCAAATATTTATTGGAACTTATATACATGCACTTGTAGTGAATTGTCTTCATAACCGCCATGTTCCTGTGTCATGCTTACATGGATTTGTCTACGTCTTGTTGCTGTGACTATAATAAATGGTGAAACGTACACAGCTGTTTATCAATATTTGTGACTCCATACCTGTAACACGTACAACATATGGTTCCATCTACTCCACATCTACACCTTTCAATGTGATGAATGCTACACACACTCCTGTATGTTACATGTTGTGATACAAGTCTGCACAGCTACATAAATGTCCACCTTGACGAACTTTCATGTCACGCATTCGCGATAGATCATATTACAGCATGATATACCAGTCAGTATCCAATGACAGTACACATCAAGTATATAATCAATCAGCCAGTGATGTTACAGCTTATACCCACCAGTCTGTATCACTGGCATACCAACAT
Source organism: Oreohelix idahoensis (assembly GCA_024509875.1). NCBI lineage: Eukaryota > Metazoa > Mollusca > Gastropoda > Stylommatophora > Oreohelicidae > Oreohelix > Oreohelix idahoensis. Next base: position 825,395 of record JAMPIV010004476.1, read on the forward strand.
CTATCCTTAAGGTATCATCCATCGTTCCAGTATCAGTGGTGATCAAATATGTGGGTTTACGAGGTGAGACTCTACACAGACGTTACCTTCATCAAAATGCAAAGTACCCGGCGTTGATTGTCAAAATTGCTGTTTAGAAGGCCAAGTTTTATGAACGTTGTCATTACTATTATTGTGAAGAACAGAAATCTGATTGTACCATCGCCACAGTTCCTGAAGCAGAATCAGTTGTATTTTTACATCGTTGGAACAACATTGCTGATAATGCTGACTGTTATAACTGTTCTTGACTATTGAACAATATAATTATATAAAAAGTTGCCCATTCCATGTTGTAAACTATACTTTATATGTTATAACTTAGCCTTCTTTACAACACTCTTCATTCATACTTTATGTATTTATGTTTACATGTTACATGTCATTTGTTTATGTATTATATTAGTATATATTTCAGCGGGAGGTTGGGCTTGTGACTAATATAAGATATACCACGTGATAGAGGTCTTATATTAGTGTTCTGTAGGTGCAATTTTCTTCATTGAAAATCTGCTTGCAACAATTTGTTGCTATTTGTGTTAGTTGTGACGAGGTGTGCATTTTTTCGTTGTTTTGTAACATTTTTCTATTCTTTAGTTTTGATTAAATTTGTTTGTATTTGTAGGTCTACTCTTTCCTGTTATTCAGTTCTATACACCTTTATGTTTATACACTGTGACGTCAATTGTTTTGTTTACATTTTCGCAGTTATCATCACATCCTTTGTGAGATTTCCTTCAGTTTAGTTTTTTAGTTGACTTCTGTGAATGTTATCGTAGTGTTTTGAATATTTGTCTTCGTATTATTGTTATTGTTTTGTTTTCTATTGGTACACATACTTAGACATACACTATTAACATTTTGATTGAACTTATGATATAAATGTCTGATGATATTGTTATTATAAAATAACCATACAAGTTCTTACAAAAGACTTGTCTTCCAAAGAGATTGAGATTAACGGAGCTGATTATACAAGTTTTTGTTAAAAACTTGCTTCTGTTTGGTTGCAATAAATAAATTTGTAATTTCAGGGATAATAGCCACATATTTTTAAATATTATGGCAACTTTAGACTACTTTATTGAGCAAGGGAGAGCCCTTGGGATGACTCCTGAGGAGTTAAAAGAGTTTGTACTTTCTCATTATGCCAAAGCACAGAAGGCCGAAGAGAAAAAACAAAAAGCTGAAGAAAAAAGATTAGAAAGAGAAGCTGAGGAAAAAAGATTAGAAAGAGAAGCTGAGGCTGAACAAAAAAGATTAGAAAGAGAAGCTGAGGAAAAAAGATTACAAAGAGAAGCTAAGGCCGAAGAAAAAAAGTTGCAAATAGATGCTGAAAATAAAAGACTAGAGGCTGAGAACAAAAGATTAGAGGCCGAAGAAAGAAAAGAAAAAGCAAAGATGGAACATCAAGAGAAACTTTTAGCTTATGAGATAGAAAAATTGAAATTGACAAATATGGGTAGTGTCAATCAGTCATCTGGTAATGATGGTAAACCTTCTACTTTTAAGGTTAAGCTGCCACCGTTCAATCCTTCCAGTGACGATATTACATTCTGGCTGGATAGATTTGAACGTTCTTGTCGTACTCATAATGTGGATAGATCACAATATGCAAATCAGTTATCAGAGAATTTGAGAGGTGATTCTCTGACTAGTTTAAGTCTGGTAGAAGAGGCTGATAAAGATAATTATGATGTTATTAGAGCAGCCTTGATAAAAAAATATCAATTGACAGAAGAAGGTTATCGTCTTTTGTTTAAGACGATGGTGCCTGAGGCAGGAGTAGAATTCTCAGAATTCATTGCAAAAGCACGTCTTACATTTACACGATGGATTGAGCTATCCAAAACAGAAAAAAACATATGAAGCACTTATGGATTTGTTGCTCAGAGATAAGATTATGTCATGTGTAAATAAAACATTCCTTGAATTTATACATGAGCGTAAACCCAAAAAACTAAAACAAATGGAAGAATATTGTTCCCAATATGTCACTGCACATCCTGACGTGACTTTTGGCAACATTAAGATTAAGGAGAGTATGCCAGTTGCTTCAGCAACACCATACAATCCTAATTATTCACACAAATTTCAGGGACCACAAAACAGGTTTGATAAAAAAAGGTAACCATAATAGTTATCAAAACCAAGGTAACCAATCATTTCAGGGTTCTTCTTCGAAGAACTGGAGACGAGCCGATAGCCCTCGATTCAGGGGTTGTCACAATTATAGGAATTTCCGCAGAGGAAGTCATTATAGAAGCTATCCAAGTTATCCGTCATGGAGACAACAAGATCATAATTACAGAGATACTCATTATAATGAACATGATAATGGTAACCATGAGAACTATGACTCAAACCCAAATAGGGGTTACAATAGAGGAAACAATAATGATTACAAAGGCAATAATATCGAGGTAGATCACAATACAAAAAACATAAATCACATTTCCAGGCAAACTCTGCACAGCAAGAGTCCCATGAAGCCTATAAACAGACTAAAGATAATAATGACGCTAATAATATGGCATGTTCCGCTTTTGATTTTGGGAGAGCATCTCAGTGCCCCCAATGCAAAACATTATTTGAACCAACTACGGTGTCCACTTTAAGTTGTGGCCATCCTCTTCCAGCTCTTCCTGCATCAGTCACGCATGATGGAAGAGGTTCCCTTGTCTTACATAAAGGTTTAATAAATGACAATCCAGTCTCAGTTCTTTTTGATTCTGGATGCACCACAATTGGTGTTAGGCAGTCACTCGTAGATCCTTCCCGTGCCACAGGAAAAGTAGTCAAATGTGTAACATTTGGCGGCACCTTAGAGAAATACTCTACTGCTATCATTAAGATTGCTACTCCTTTCTTTACAGGAGATGTACACGCATGTCTTCTGCCGAATTCGATCGCTGATCTTATCATCGGTCGTATTCACGGAGTCAAAGAATGTACTCCGCAACAAATTTCCGTTTGGGAAAAACAAAATATGCAAACTGCTAATGCTGTAGTCACTAGAGCTCAAGCTCTTCATATGCCTCAAACTTCATCTACTGAAGATAATGAAGTGCATAACCAAGATGATCCTTTGGTAATTTCTCGTGACTCATTTATAAAACAGCAAGAAGATGATCCCACTCTAAAGAAATTCTTCACTCTTGCAACAAAAGGTGATCCAAATAAAGATACAAATCGAAAATCTTGGATTACAATGAAGAATGGCGTACTTGTACGTATGGTTCAAGACTCCACTAAGTCAAGTCATTCTCAGATTCTTGTGCCCAAGAATTTGAGAGTTAAAATTTTGCAGCATGCTCACGACTCTCAGTGTGCTGGACATATGGGTTTTTCCCTTACGAAGTCAAGAGTTCTTGCGGCTTTCTTTTGGCCATTAGTAAACAAGGACATACGGATATATTGTCGATCTTGTAAAGTATTTCAAGAGGTCAAATCTAAAGGTCCACGCCATGCTGCACCTATTCAGGCTGCAGACATTCCTATTCGGCCGTTTCAGAAAATGGCAATAGACATTATTGGTCCGTTTAAGATCAAGTCTGCTAGAGGACATCAGTTTATCTTGACGTGTGTTGATATGTGCACACGTTTGCCAGAGGCTATTCCTCTGAAGAGCATTACTACTGCTGATATTGCAGATGCCCTTTGGCTCATATTTTCTCGTCTGGGATTTCCCGGAGAAATATTATCAGACCATGGCACCCAACTAATATCGGATACCATGTCTCAAGTATTGTCTACTCTGCAGATAGAAAGATCTCTGAGTAGTATCTATCACCCAATGTCTAATGGGATGGTCGAACGCCTAAATAGAACACTCAAAAACTTATTAGGAAAGATAACTGAGGATCATCCTCAAGATTGGGACAGGGTTTTACCCGCGGCCCTCTTCGCCTACAGAGAGGTCCCCAATGAACATACAGGATTTTCTCCCTTTGAACTTGTCTTTGGCGTGCAACCGCGTGGCCCTATGTCTTTGCTTCATGATCTCATAACCGCTGATAATATTAACGATGACACAAAATCGTCTTACGAATATGTCATCGCACTTAGACAAAAGATTATCGAAGCATGCAAATTAGCAACTTCTACTTCTGAATTTGCTAAACAGAAGGCAAGGCAATTTGCCAATAAGAAAAGAACCTTACGACAACTTTGTCCTGGTGACAAAGCATTTGTTTTGCTACCTTGTAGGGAAAACATACTTCTTATTTCTTGGAAAGGTTCGTATGATATAATATCGAAAATTTCAGATGTTGACTATATTGTCGATATGGACGGGAAGCATAAAACCTTCCACATCAACATGCTTACGGAATTCCATGAACGTCCGGATTATTTACAGCCTATTTTCCAGGCAACGGACGATTCTCCAGTCCAACATGGTCATTACTCATCACTGTCCGTAATACAGGATGAGGAAACAAGTTTTTCAGATGTAAATCTTCCTCTTCCGATGATCCCACTTCATTCTAGTGAATCATGGAAAAATGTTACTGTCTCTCCTGATTTATCACTAGGAGAACAGCGACAAGTTTCGGCTATGTTACAAACATTTCAGGATGTCCTCACTGACATCCCTGGACAAACTCATGTCATTCAACATGACATTATTTTAACTGACCATACTCCTATTAGGGTCAGACCTTATCCTATCCCTATACATTTTCAAGCACAGGTTGAGAAGGAGTTGGATGAGATGGTAGATTTAAAAATAATTGAACCATCCACTTCTGCATATTCTTCGCCGATGGTTATTGTTCGGAAAAAAGACAATAACATACGTCTTTGCGTTGACTATCGCAAATTGAATCAAGTTACGAAGTTTGATGCTGAACCTATGCCTTTACTAGAAGAGCTACTTACTAGGCTTTCTAAATCTCATTTTTTCACTAAACTTGACTTGTCTAAAGGATATTGGCAAGTTCCTTTATCTGAACGCGCCAAACCTCTTACGGCTTTTTCTACACCTAGAGGCCTTTTCCAATGGAATTTCATGCCTTTCGGCCTTATGAACGCACCAGCTACATTCGTACGCATGATGCATCGAATCCTATCTTATCGGTCAGATGTCATTGCATACCTAGACGACATCTGTCTTTTCAGCGATACTTGGAAAGATCACTATTCGGGGTTAGTTGAATTACTGTCTACTTTTCGTGAGCATAACCTGACAGTGAAACCCTCTAAAGCCTGCATTGGTTTTAGCGAAATTTCTTTCCTAAGCCATCGAGTCGGTCATGGTTTCCTGAAGACAGAGGACCATAATATCACTAAGATACTTAACATCTCTATTCCTAAGACTAAAAAGCAAGTGCGAAGTCTCTTAGGTCTTATACAATTTTATGGACAATTCATTCCGAATCTATCCTCTATCATGGCACTTCTTTCTACACTACTAAAGAAAGGGTCGCCTAATATGGTTCACTGGTCTCAGGAATGCCAATCCTCGCTGGATAAGATCAAAACTATGTTTTCAACACCACCTATTTTAGTGTTACCTACTAAAGATAAGACATTTTTTCTTCGTAGTGACGCTTCATCCACTGGGATTGGAGCGGCACTAATGCAAGAGTACTCTGGAACTCTGCATCCTGTAATGTATATCTCCAGAAAACTTAATGCGGCAGAAAGGAATTACTCAGTTTTAGACCGTGAACTGTTGGCTATGGTCTGGTCAATTCTCAAAGTACAAAGATTCCTTCTAGGTGCACATTTCATAGTAGAAACCGACCAGAAAGCTCTTACGGCTATACAGAGTAAGAATCTGAAGAGCTCGAGGTCTACTGGATATGCAATTGCTCTTCAACCTTTTCATTTCTCGGTACGAGCTATCCGTGGATCAGATAATGTGATGGCAGACATTTTGTCTAGATGCCCACATGATTCCACCTAACTATTAGGTCTTGGACTTTCTAATACGTCTAAGGCTATAATAGTTTCTTTCTATATCAATATAGGTACACATTTGTAATTTGTAATATAGTGATTGTATCACTACTTAGCTATTCATTGATGTATATTCACCGCTGTTCTTTGGTGAATTTTCTTCTTTGTTAATCATGAACTTAAGATACCTAACATGAAATTATTGTATGAAATTTTTGTATGCATTGTGTCATTGCCAACATTGTAGAACACGTTGGTGACACCTTCCTGGAAACATTTATACTTAGAGAAACGCTTTCTCTGAGATTATGAGATATATTCTCACCAGTCGCTCCATATGTCAACTTAGCCTCACATTTGGCTTTTTTTTTTTTTTTTCTATAACCAGCGGCACTCGAGCTTTCCGGCTCTTTCGGCCCAATGACATGTCATTGCGAGGCTGGGGGGTCAGTGGACTTTCCTTCCAACCCGGTCAGGAGCTTCGCTCCTTCCCATCCACACGGGATTTATGTGCAGGAGCCGTTCAGATTATTCAGTCAAATTTCCGGTCGTAAACATTTCTTCAAACGCCGACGGCCGGGTTTGAACCATGAACACCTGGTCGCCAGTACAACGTCGTAGCCATTACACCAGCGCGGCTCCCAAGCGTTATATTTATTCTTAATACTTTTCATCTGCGCATTATTCATGCATTGTGAGCCTATTGTATGTTGCTCCTAGATGTATTTTAAAAAACAAAAATGTTTTATTTTTTTTTTCCGGGAGGTGTGGTAAGACTGTTACGTGCAGTTTTCATAACTGATAATGTAGTCTGTCTGTATACTTGTTATGTTTGGAAATATTTTGAATAAGATTTGGGTCTAATGTATTTTTCGTTAGAACCCTAATCTAAGAGCGAATACTCATTTTTTGCTTTGAGGGAAAGTAAATATGTAGTTACTCCTCTTAAAAGGTTATACCAGCTGACTGCTTAGGTCAGAGGTGATGCGAACAGCGCATGCCCTAACTAGATAGAGTTTGGAGAAGATTTCCTGTGCGGGAGGCCGTATTTTGTTGAACTGGGTCTGTCAGACGAAATGTCTGGTTACGTCTCTGCATTGCCTCTGGGGATGGAAACTCTTCCACTGTTAGTTAAAGTCCCCTGTGTTATTTCTGTTTGTCAGGAAGACGACAGTTGCTATGAAGTTGTGTTAGGAATTCAAAGCAAGGTAAAAGACGAAACTTTCACACTTCCTTTGTTCACAGTGTAAGCTGAACATATTTTGAGTCAACCGGTGACGAGAGCTCACGAATGGTTGAAAGGCAGAGTATTCTACTTGTTACGCTCGTTGGAGCCATCTAAGACCGTTAGGTTTAGATTTACACACAGAGACCCAGGAGAATAGATGTTATTCTAAAACCCGCATGATTAGCGGTATATTTTGAACTTAGACACTTATGTCTACACATGAGGAATCCACAGTGTTTACTGTTTTATAGAGGCCTAATATATAACTATCTGGAGTGGAAGACCAGATGAATTATCAGTTACTGCTATTATAGCTTTGAAAATGAAAACTCGCCTGATGTACGAGGGAGTTATATAAGACTATCTTCGAAAGGACAGCCTATCTTCGATACGTCCGATTAGAGGGATGGACTATGCTATTTTCGTCGCCCGCCATGTTTGGGGTCGACTTTAGAAGAGCGATTTAAGGAGAGTCAGAATGAAACTGTTGGATATTTATACAGTTATTTACCCGTTCTGTAATGTGGGGTTTTTTTTCTGCTAGTTGTGGAATGAGAGCTCAATTGGAGTCTGCAACACATTGATAATCAAATATTTATTGGAACTTATATACATGCACTTGTAGTGAATTGTCTTCATATCCGCCATGTTCCTGTGTCATGCTTACATGGATTTGTCTACGTCTTGTTGCTGTGACTATAATAAATGGTGAAATGTACACAGCTGTTTACCAATATTTGTGACTCCATACCTGTAACACGTACAACATTTGGTTCCATCTACTCCACATCTACACCTCTCAATGTGATGAATGCTACACACACTCCTGTATGTTACATGTTGTGATACAAGTCTGCACTGCTACATAGATGTCCACCTTGACGAACTTTCATGTCACGCATTTGCGATAGATCATATTACAGCACGATATACCAGTCAGTATCCAATGACAGTACACATCAAGTATATAATCAATCAGCCAGTGATGTTACAGCTTATACCCACCAGTCTGTATCACTGGCATACCAACATCTATCCTTAAGGTATCATCCATCGTTCCAGTATCACTGGGCTCATTGTGTTGGAGTGTGTACCGATGGTGCTCGTTCAATGTTGGGCTATTACAGTGGCCTACAAGCCCTCATCCACGGAAAGCTCCCGATGCTGTTTGGACCCATTGTATTATCCATAGGAAAGCACTTGCTTCACAGCATTTGCGTGTTGATCTGAATGAAGTCCTGCAAACTGTCATAAATGTGGTGAACTTGATTAAAACTCGACCTCATAGAGCTAGATTTTTCAGTAAAATGTGTCACGATTTGGGGGCTGAGCATACATCTCTCTTATTTTATAGCAGCACTCGATGACTTTCCATAGGAAATGTATTATCATGCATTTTTGAACTTAGGCAGGAACTCTATTCTTATCTTGAAGAAGAAAACCATGTCAGTGCTAACTTCTTTCTGGACACTGACTTCCTGTTAAAATTTGCATACCTCTGTGATGTTTTTTAAAAGTTGAACTCATTAAATAAGTCTCTGCAAGGCAGTGAAACTCATTTGATTCAACTTATTGACAAAGTTTCGGCCTTCAAATAAAAGCTTCTTCTTTAGAAGATAAAAATCATTGAAGGAGGAGAAATGGACTACTTCCCAGTTCATTACAGACAATGAAATAGATTTTAGTGCAGATATTTTTTCTATAATTCAAGGACACTTATCTCAACTCAGTGTTCATTTTGAAAAATACTTTCCTGAAAACTGTGACAGGTTTCAGTGGGTTCAAAATCCCTTCAGTAGTGATGCTCCTTCGGACTTCAGTACTGCAGAAGAGGAAGAACTGATAGAACATTCATCAGACTCTTCACTACTAGTGAAGTTTCCATCCATGGCATTGCCAAAATATTGGTATTCAGTAAAACAGGAGTTCCTAAGCTTGAGCAAGAGAGCACTGAAGATATTAATTCCTTTTGCAACCTCCTATCTCTGCAAGGCTAGGATTTCAGCAGTGGCTGTCATAACAACCAAGTTCAGATCAAAACTTGATGTAGAGAAGGAAATGAGGGTAGCTGTATCTCAATTGGTGCCAAGATTTGACAAGCTGTGTAACAACAACAACCAAGCTCAAGTTTCACACTGAGGTGACTGGTACTTTATTCATCATATTTTTTTAAAATTTTATTGTACAAGTTTTTGTTATGGAGATTGAATCATGAGTGCAGTATATCAGTGAATGATTTTCAGACAAAAATAAAAAAAATGTTAGAAAGAAACTTCTGTATCCATGCTGTTTTCTTTTTTATAGTAAGGGTTTTCAAAGTGCACTTTGTGTATTTTTTTTTTCTTGTACATGTAATTTTTTCACAGATTCTCAAATTGCATTTTTTTAAAAATTACATTATTTAAAAGCCTTTCCAAAGCTCTCCTGCTCAAAAAATGTTAGGCTAAATATCGAAACATTGCTAGAGTTTTTACCAGTTATCCCTCAGGGGAGCCATGGACTGAAAAAGGTTGAATACCCCTGATCTAAACAACTAATTTGAGTGCAGTTAAGCAGCACGTGTGCATGTTTTAATGTTATATCACAATTTGTGTGACGATTCGTGTGTTTGCATTTTTCGTTGTTATTGCTGCAGAAATTTGTCACACTTTATATTTACATTTTCTAAGTCTTACTTACTTACTTACTTAGTCGTTCCCCTTCTACCGTGAGGTGTAGAGGTTTGGAAGAGAGAGCGCCAGACCATTCTATCAGCTGTCTTCTTCCTGGCCTGGTTCCATTCTAGTCCCGGTCCTTCAAAGATTGTCTAATGTTGTCCTCCCAGCGGACTCTGGGTCGTCCTGGAGGTCTGGATCCCTGGCTCTTTGTTTCCCATGCTTGTCGTGGTAGCCGATCTTCTCCCATTCTGCAGACATGGCCAAACCATCTTAGTTGGGACTGTTCTATTTGGGTCTGCAGCGGATGAGATTTTAGGCCTTGACGGATCGTCTGGTTGCGGACCATGTCTCTTCTTGTTACTTCAACCACTTTCCTCAGATACCTCATTTCTGAGGTTTGGATCTGGCTTTTGTGGGTTGTAGTCATTGCCCACGACTCGCATCCATATGTCAAGACTGGGACATAGGTGGAGCGGTATACAGCCATCTTCGTTTTCTTACCAACCTCTTTCTTGCTGAGGAATCCACGATTTATGGCCTGAAAAAGTCTCCCAGCCGCTGCTTTTCGAGTGGCCAACTCTTCTTTGATGCCTCCCTTTTGGTCTATAATAGCTCCGAGATATTTAAAGTGGTCGACCTGCTCCAGGACCTGTTCTCCCAACTTAATCTGATGTTTTCTTTCTTCTCGTGATATCACATGGATTTTGTTTTAGAGCTGCTTATGACCATCCCTCTCTTCTCCAGCTCTTCCTTCCAGACTTGCAGGTTGGATTGGAGATGTGCCTCTGATTTAGCAATCAGGGCAACATCATCAGCAAATGCCAGCATCGAAATATAGACCTGTCTCATCTTCCAGTACCCCACTGAATACTTTCTTGTTCTTTCCTTACATGCCTTGATGACATCGTCCATAAGGAGTATGAAGAGGTAAGGTGATAGGATATCACCTTGTCTTACACCAGTGGTGGTCCTGAACTCTTCTGACTTATGGTTTGCTGTCCTCACATAATTTCTGCAAGACTTGTAGAAGCTCTGTATAGCATGAATCAGAGGTGCTGGAATATTCTTCCTTGCCAAACAGTCCCAAAGTTTGCTCCAGGGGACCCTGTCAAACGCCTTTTCCAGGTCTATGAAACAAAGATGGATCTCACTCTTATACTCAAGGGCCTTTTCACTCAGCTGTCTGAGTGTGAAGATTAGGTCTTGAGTACTTCGGTTTGCTCAGAATCCGCACTGGACCTCATCCAATTGTGGCTCAGCTAGGCGTCGGAGTCTCTGCTCTAGGATTCTAGAGTAGATTTTACCATGGACACTGAGAAGGGATATGCCTCTATGGTTTCCACATTGTCGATTGTCACCCTTTTTGAAAATTGGTGTTATGATGGCAATCTCCCAATCCTTTGGTATGGTCTTGTTGCACCATGCTGCCTGTAGGACCTTTAAGAGTAATAGGTCGCCTGATGCTCCCATGTACTTAACCATTTCTAGTGTTATACCATCATGCCCTGCTGCTTTGCCCATCTTGATTTTCTCTAGTGCTGCCCTCAGTTCTTCCATCTTTATGTCATCTTCACCATCATTGGTTTTCTCTTCTGTGCTAGTGGTTATCATTTCTGATGCTTCACCATGCTCACCATCCAGGAGTTCTGAGAAATATTCTTTCCATCGTTCCATTACTTCCTTCGGGGCAGTAAGCAATTTGCCTTGCTTGTCCTTTACAAATTTGAGAGGGCATTGTTTTTCCTTCCTCATGTTCTTTAGGGTCTTATAGAACAATTTCTGGTTTTCTTGTGCATCTTTTTCTAGCTTTTCTCCAAATTCTTCCCAGGACTTTTGTTTTGCTGCTAGCACTTTGTTCTTTGCTTCTGTTCTGAGTGTCACATATTCTCTATATTTTTCCATTTGTCCTGTTGTGTTTTTAGCTCCTAAGTATTGTTTCCATGCCATTTTCTTCTCTCTTATTTTCTCTTTGACTTCCTCTGTCCACCAAGGTGTCCTCTTTCTCTGGTTCCCAAGTCGGACTTCACCGCATGCTTCTGCAGCAGCTGTCTTTATGATATCCTTGAATTTATTCCAGAGGGTTTCCAAGTCATCAGGTCGTTCTTCTGTGTTGCTCACTGCTGTAGCAATAAGCCCCTGATATCTGGTCTTAATTTCTGGCTCTCTCAGCTTGTAGGTCCTAATGCTCATTTCTCCTGCTTGTTTACTTGGTTTCTTGCGTGATGTTGGCAGTTCCTAGGCTGAGCAACTCTTTCAGTTGTTCGTTTGATTGTTAGCAGGTAGTGATCACTTCCAATCTCTGGCCCCCTCCAGACTCTTGCATCTCGGACATATCTGAATGAGCTTCTCCGAACAATGGCATAGTCGATCACTGACTTCTCATTCTTGGTTGGTTCACATCTAGTGTATGCATGTATGCGCTTATGGGGGAACTTTGTGTTTGTAATGATCAGATTCTGCTCACTGCAGATTCTAAGGAGTCGCTTTCCATTGTCATTGAGAGTATCTTCTCCATATCTTCCGATAACTCCACCCCATCTAGCATGGTCATTTCCAACTCTGGCATTAAAATCTCCGAGCATGATAACTTCATCTAGGCAGTCATCCACTGTCCTTTGAAGCAGCTCGAAGAATTCCTCCTTGACCTCTGCTCTCTCATCCTCATTTGGCCCATACACTATGACCAGGTTGCCTATGGTTTCTCCTTCTTTTAGTTTTACAACCATAATGCGCTCCGAGACAAAGTTCCATCCCTTGATACTATCTTTTTGATTTTGGGCCACAATGCAACCCACGCCCCCTTTAGCTCTTTCAGATATGGGTACACCACTGTAGAGCAACGTGTTGCCATCGAGATCCATGACTCCTTGTCCTTTTTTCTTCGTTTCCGTTATAGCCAGGATTTCTAGTTTTGCTTTCCTCATCTCTTCCACCAGCTCCTCTTCCTTCCCATTTATACTTCTTGTGTTCCAAGTTCCATAAGTCGTAGTCCGTAGTCCGTTCCAGTTCTTCACCTTTAGAATCAGTCCGGTTTTCTCTCTTGTATTGCTCGTAATCATAGTTTAAGACAAACAGGTGATTGGCCTGTTGTGCCTTTGCATGGTGGAGGGGCTGCCTCCTTACGGCCTCCATGCAAGCCGCCCTCCTCCTTTTTCATCCGGGCTTGGGACCGGCATAGGCAGAGTTCATTTTCTAAGTCTCCAAAGCAAATATTTGCATCAGACTACTTAGAAACATTGCTGACATTGACGATTATTGTTTGGTAGTCACAGTTTGTTGTCAAATAATGGAATCCGTGCAGAAAAGCTAAACATGTTAAATTTAGTTGATGAGTGGGCGTATTCCTATTCTGGCCGATTGAAAAGCAACAAAACTAGACCTATAGTAACATCTGCTCACTAGTCCTAGGTAGAAGATGAAGCTAGGGATACTATTAAAACATTAAACAAATGTAAAACGTTTTTATATGATGTTATTCTTCTTTATTTGTTTGAAAATTATGTAATGCAAGATTGAATAATTTATTTGCTTCTTATAAGGGACCACAGTAAAAACTAGTGTGAATAACACTAAATGTATTAACTGTGGCCATAAACAATGTTGTTTACTTTGTAAATGGATTACCTTGATGTTTGAAGACTAAAAAGAAAGTTGTATTGTCTACCACAGTAATCTGTCTTTGGTAAGCTCGTATTTTACAGTTAACTTTTTAGTGTTTTTTAATTTTACATGCAAAATGTTTTAAGTATACCGAACATTCTTGTATTAATATACTAAAGACACTATATATAACAATTCTCTATTTCCCTACAGTTTTGTATATAATAAGTACATGTTCACAGAAAAGATTATAGTCCGTTCGGAAATTCGTGCCCACACATTGAACGTTGTAACTTTGCAACCCCTTGACGGATGTTATTGAAATTTGCTATGTTCTCTACTGATATCAATGCAGTTATTAATATAATTTTTGCCCTTACAAAACTCATGTCATGTTTGAATTTTTTTCTTTAAGTTATATAAAAAAACTCTTACCATTGTCTGGGTTAATTTTTATTAGTTTTACAGGAAAGTTACATCATCATCAGTTGCCATCTCCACAACGAAGGTTGGCTGTAATGGATCTCCAACGTCTTCTGTCTCTTGTCTTGGTGGTGCACTCTGATAGACTCTTTCCTGTCCATCTCTTGATGTTATCTTCCCACTTATAGCACTGTCTTCCCCTTGCACGTTTGCCTTCAACTCTCCCTTCTGTTATGGTCTTCTGCAAGGTGTTATGCCTTTTTATGTGGCCAAAGTATTTTAGCTGCCGAACCTTGATCTCCCTCATTAGTTCTCTTTTCATACCTAGATTTTCTAGGACCTCCTTATTTGTTTTCATCTCTTTCCATGAGATACGCCCCATTCTTCTATATATCCACATTTCAAGAGCCCCAATTCTTTCTTTCAAATGCTTATTCATCGTCCATGTTTCTGCACCATACAGAAATGCAGAATATATATAACACTTTTTGATTCTCAGTTTTAATTTGTGAGATAACTGTTTAGATGTCAGTATATGTTTCATGTTGTTGAATGTAGCTTTGGCCATTCCTGTTCTCTTCTTGATTTCTGTTTCACATCTGCCATCTTCTGTTATTATATGACCAAGATATACGTAGCTTTTGACTTGTTCCAGGATTTTCCCATTTACGCTTATCTTTAATGTGGGTTTATCTTCTGTTTTGCTAATTATCATAGTTTTTGTTTTCTCAGTATTAATGTCGAGTCCATATTCATGACTTATACTGTTCACTTGCTTCACTAGTTCTTGTAACTCCTGTTCGCTTTCAGCTAACAACACGGTATCATCTGCATATCTAAGGTTGTTTATTGACCTTCCACTGATGTTCAGTCCTGGTATTTCCTGTATCTGTTTGAAAATTTTTTCGGTGTATAAATTAAATAGGCAGGGGGACAGCACACAACCTTGTCTGACACCTATTTTTATGTCTGTATGATGAATAATTCCTTCCAGATCTTACTGTGGCAGTTTGCTCCCAATAAAGGTTACTGAGTATTCTTATATCTTTTCCATCCATACCTATGTTTTCGAGGCATTCAATTATTTTCTCGTGATGGACTCTGTCAAAAGCCTTCCTATAGTCAATGAAGCACATGTACATACTTTTTAGGACCTCTGTATATTTTTCTGCTAATATTCTTAGGCAAAATATTGCCTCTCTTGTTCCACTGTTCCATCTAAAACCAAACTGTTCTTCTTGGATTTCGCTGTCTACCTTACTTTTTATTCTTTCCTGTATGATTTTGAGCAGTATCTTAATTGCATGACTCATCAGGCTGATCTGTTCTGAAGTCTGAACATTCTGTTGCATTTGGTTTTTTGGGCAATGTTATAAGATCCGTTACAGAAAGTTACAAGATCCGTTCAAAAAATGCGCACTTAATTTTTGTTGCAGCACAGCACAAGCGATGAAATGTGCTATTCAATATTTTTTTTGTTTGAATTAGTGTAGTGACTATATGTCCGCACCAGTGCGCACCTATTGCACACAGTCGCGAGTAATTATTTCAGCGGCGTATGCTAATTGCAATGAGTTGGCTGCAACGAAACAAAACGAAACCAGCATATATGTGACAACTTGCCCAATCTTCTCTTCATTTTTTTTATTATTTACGGACATCGTTTTTTTTCTCATCCTCAATGCATGATCGCAAAGTCCCGGGAATTGTCACTGGCGTAAATTCTCCTAGCATTCAGTATTTCTCCTCGCTATTTTTAGATACGACGTCATTGTTGACCAATGACCTCGGTAGCTAGGAACCTGTTTTAATTTAAGACTGCTTAAGCTGATAAAACCAGTTTATGCCACTTTAGGAAGACCCCACGTGACTTTTAACGCTATTGATTGGAGCGTTTATTTGACGCTAATGTCACATGATGCACGCTATGGATCACGTGTCCAAGCGGAAATGTCCCGCTAAAAGTGCGCCAACCACGGGCAATCTTCACTTGCCCGGAACCCTTGAGACAGCTAGGTCTAACCCAATTATCGGCGAATTCTCGCATTAAAAGCACTGAAGCCACGTGTCTAATTGCGGGTTAGCGTCCATCTTTGAGTAGGTAAGTGAAATCTCGCTAGAATATAATGTGATGAAATGTGTAGTACCTTGCAAAATCGACGCAAGATTGGTATGTTTACTTTATTCATATTTATGTTGTACGATCACATCCAGCCACATGTGATCGGGTATATTTTATGATCCCACGGGATATGTACATGTTCATAATAATGTATAACGGGAATATATATATATATATATAGCTATTAATTTCCATATTATTTGATTAATTTCGACCCGACGTTTAGACTAACGGAAATTAATATTAACGATAATGTTGACAGACCGTGACATATATTCATTATAAATTATATGACGATGCGACCAGACATGAAGTGTGTGATAATGTTGTCAGACAATTCTAAAAACACGGATGTCCAATTATTTGTTAAATTCATCATAATGACATGACGATTAGGCTAGAGGCACAGAACTAGAATACTGTTGCCGACATTTCTATGATAAATTTGGTGGGTTTAACTGACATTTATAATAATTCATCGGGTTAAGCTGACGATAAACCAGTCTAAAGAATTATAATACTGCCACTGGGGCAGAGAAATATAATAAAGGACAGACAGGAGAAACTTGAATTCAAGATTAGACTCTAGACATATGATGTTAGAGACTAAAATCTGAGGTGACTGGCAGAGGGACGGCTTAGGGAAAGACTGCTTTCTAAAGCTAGTAAATTAATGAAGCCGTCGTATTTGTCTTCAGTCTATGGTGGAGCCTTGCACGACAGTCCAATCTCAGCGCAGAATACGGAGTCGAGCACAGAGAAGGCAAATCCGAACCATTCAAGACCTACCGGGGCAACGTCAGGAGACCGGAGAACTAACCACACTTCACTATCAGCCGGGGGCTGAAAAGCTAAGTCCACGACAAAGGAAACTCACCTAATCAATGCCACAAAGTTTAGTCATCCATGATGAAAAACACGTGAAGTGTGAGACACATAATACATACAGCAGACACTAATTCCATCGACAATACTATCATTCACCATCTATTCACTTTATTGCAATAAACCAATTGGGTGTATATACTGTACCCCACGCTTTGTTCCTTCCATTAGATGTTGAATATTGTCTATGTTTATCTTCCTTTATAAGGGAGGGGGGGCTCGTAAAATATAATATAATTTAAAGAATAATAATAATAGATAACTGAGAAGGGGACGACGGTAGCGAGAGACCAAATATCTCCTTACAATCTTTTCCAGACCTGTCGAGTTAGGAGAATTTACCCTCTTCGTCACCCTTCGGAAGTGGGAAAACCCAGCAGGGATTCCTTGAGCCAAATCTTCCACATCAGATCTATTATTTCCTCTAAATAATTCTCTTATCCTTTAAACGCTACGTGACACTGGGGGCTCGTCCGGGATTTGAACTTATGTATTTTATCATACCTCTGGGATAGTATCATCCATTCAGTCATTACAGTATACCATTTTAACACATGTATTTTCACACAGTGAGCTCTAGAAAGACAGAAAACATTTTTTCTAGAAATTCAGGCATTGATTGGTGAATCCCTTTATATATGTTGTGTTTAATTAAGTTAGTTCTTGATTTTGTATTTCATTGAATTACAGACCTTAAGTCTCCATAACTGTAGTAATTTCATTCTACAGCAGTCGGATAAATAATTAGTATTTACTTGTTGCTAGAAATACTATTGGAAGGTAGCACTAGCTTACTCAGTGTGGACTTTAACTGCAAAAGATGGCTGAAATAGTTAAGCTTAAGGCAGCACTAGGGGAGGCCGGTCGAGATCTAGGTTATAGTGGGGTGGACCTTGCAAATTATGTCAGTGTCGAGACTGATAAGTATTACGCTCGAGAAACAGCGAAAGCTGAAAGAGAAGAGCGAATAAAGTTAGCAGAAATAGATGAGAGGATAAAAGCTGTAGACGCTAGAGAAAGAAGCGAGAGAGATGAACGCGAGCATGCATTGAAGATGAAGCAGTTAGAGATGCAGGGACAAGCTCAAAGAGTTGAACCAGTAGCCGGTGCGACAGCATCTACCTCCTCAGGCAACCTATCGCCACGGTCAGATGATATGCCTTCCTTGCACGCAGGGGGCACCGGACCTTTGCCATCCTCACTCATGTCAACTTTGGGACCTTTGACGTTTCCATTTGAAGCTTTCTCGGAACAAGCCGACTCGATCGATAGGTATCTCGACAAATTTGAGAAGTTTGCCACCACGTTTGGTTTGGAGAAGAGCAAATGGAACCTGAAACTGTCGCAAGGGCTTAGAGGAACTGCTTATGACGTGTATAGCAAGCTTCCTCCAGGTTTACAGGATGACTACGACTCTTTGAAAAAGGCACTATTGGTTCGTTATGAGCTACATGCTGACGCCTATAGGAAGAGGTTCCGTAACTCTAGGAGGGAAGTCGGAGAGAACTTTGCTCAGTTTGCTGCGAGACTGGATTCCTACGTGGAGAAGTGGGGTGCCCTAGGGAATTTTACTCATGATTGGGAGGCCTGAAGGAAATGGTCATGATCGAACAACTGAAGGACACCATGACTTCCGACATGAGAAGATTCCTGACAGAGAATGGGGCCAGCACTTTAGAATCCATAGTCCAGTTAGCGGAACGATATCAGGCAGCACTATCAGAGAATCCACCACCCAGACGGAAACAACCAGATTACGTACCTAGACAGACAGCTCAGTCACACATGGACCCCCAAGTGAAACCACCGTATACTAACTGCAAAAAGCATGACAAGCCAGACTACAAGACTACTCAGAGATCTAATTTCCAGCAGCAGAGGCAAGGGGAAAAATGGTGTAAGCACTGTAGAACCATCACCCACAATACGCAGGAGTGCAACCGGAAAAACCCACCTCATCATGCTGCCTGCTTACGTAAAAGTGCCGCAAGGGGAAATGGACCGGAAGAACCTCTGGACAAACCCCGACATCCCCCGGTCGTTGAGACAGTCCTCGTAAATGACCAAGAGGTGACCTGCCTTTATGATACAGGCCTTGCATTCGACGCAGTTGTCTGTGCATCCCTAGTCAAGCCTGACCAGATGACAGAAGACACTATAGAAATACAAGGACCTACTAAAAGTGCAGCACCTATGCGTTTGGCCATAGCCAAGATTAAGGTCAAATCAAAATATGTGACTGGGGAAATCCGTGCAGCGATCTTGGACGACCCTATTTATCCCTTGATCTTAGGGTGTAG
Organism: Oreohelix idahoensis; assembly: GCA_024509875.1. NCBI lineage: Eukaryota > Metazoa > Mollusca > Gastropoda > Stylommatophora > Oreohelicidae > Oreohelix > Oreohelix idahoensis. The sequence continues at coordinate 844,553 of JAMPIV010004476.1, forward strand.
GTATGTGTTCTTGGGAGAACCCATTCACCCTCTGGTTGTGGCGGCTGTCACCACTAGAGGACAGGCCAAACGGAATACGGAGTTGGAATCCCCACCCAACATCCTTCCTGAGGAATTAAAAAAGGCACAAACGGAGGATCAATCTCTAGCACCCTGCTACAAAAAACTACCGAGAGCGCACACTCCTCTCCAAAAGGGAGACTTCTACAAGAAAAATGGGCTGTTGCATCGGAAAGCAGGAAATGGAGGACAGGAACATGGGCAACTTGTGGTTCCATCAGCATACCGAGCCCAGGTCCTAGAAATGGGCCATGCCCTTCCGTTTAGTGGCCACATGGGCATAAGTGCCACGATTCAGCGTATTTCATGTCATTATTATTGGCCAGGTATCAACGCCGATATCCAGAGATATGTGAAATCATGCCCGCAGTGCCAGAGGACAGCGCCGAAACACTGGACGGCCCCAGCCACTCTGGGAGAAATGCCAATCTTGGGCACACCCTTCGAACGAGTAGCGGTGGATATTGTGGGTCCACTTACTCGTAGCAAAAAGAGAAACAGTTATATACTCACGTTAGTGGATTGTTGCTCCATGTGGGCAGAGGCAATTGCTATGCCCGCCTGTGATTCTAAGCATGTTGCTGAGGCTCTGCTCACCATATTTACTCGGCTAGGGTTTCCGTCACAGATCCTGACAGATAATGGTTCCCAATTCCGAGGAAAACTCACCGAGGAAGTGTTTAGGATATTTCAGGCCCGACATATCCACACCTCTCCCTACCACCCCCAGGCAAATGGCCAGGTGGAGCGGTTTAACGGGACCCTTATTTCCATCCTTCGGAAACTTGCGCAGGAAAAACCAGAGAGCTGGGATCAATACTTACCCGCAGCACTATTTGCTTACCGCGAAGTACCCCACAATTCTACTGGGATGCCTCCTGCCACATTGCTGTTTGGTAGACCTATAAAAGGACCTTTAGAGGCACTGTTACGTACTTGGACAGATGATAAAGCTGATGAGACGGTCACCTCTGCATCCCAATACGTGAAGGAGTTGACCCAACGCCTTAAAACAGGATGGGAACTGGCAAAGGAAAATGTACGCCGTGCCCGTCGTAAACATGCGCGTTACTACAACCGCACTGCGAAGGATAGGGAGCTAGAAGTAGGAGAACAGGTATTATTACTCCTGCCCAGTAGCAATAATAAATTGCAAATCGGGTGGAGAGGTCCATATAAAATTGTTGAGAAAATGTCGCGCACCAATTACAAGATTGCCATAAAGGGGAAGCAGAAAATTTACCACATAAACCTGCTGAAGCGATATTATGAAAGACCAGGTGCAGAACCAGCACATTTCCTGACACTGGCTATTGCGACGGAAACTGAGGCAGAACCCCTGACCTCCTGTGAATACCCTCTTCGTCAGTGCGAAACTCATCAAGATGTTCAGATTAGTTCAACTTTAACGGAGGATCAGCAGGCACGGGTTCAACAGTTGTTGAGAAAACACACTAGTACACTCACGGATAAACCTGGCATGACCAACCTGATAGAATTTGATATGAAGCTAACAGACCTCGCCCCGGTACGAGTTAAGAACTATCCTGTTCCTTATGCTAAAGCAAAGGCATTGGGTGAGGAAATCGAGTACCTGCTTAAGGAAAATATTATCTCAAAATCAGAGTCGCCTTATAGTGCGAGTGTAGTGTTGCTTAGAAAATCCACAGGAGAACATCGCCTCTGCATAGACTACCGAAGGCTCAACGCTGTAACGGAATTTCAAGCGGAGCCCTTACCGGATCAGAATCAGCTTTTCACCAAGCTGAGTAGAGCACGATACTTTTCGAAGATAGACCTTAGCAAAGGGTACTACCAGATCCCGGTAAAAGAGGAAATTCGACATATGTTAGCATTTAGTACTTCTGAAGGCCATTACGAGTTTAATGTATTGCCATTTGGGCTAAGCAACGCCCCAAGCGTCTTTACTCGTATGATGAGGAAGCTACTGGAACCCCTGAACCACCCTGGGATAAGTAATTTCATGGACGACATACTTATTGCCACGAACACCTTTGAGGAGCACCTGGACGCAGTTTCCCTACTCTTCGAAAGACTTAGAGAAACAGGACTCACCGCTCGCCCTACAAAATGTCAAATTGCCTGCGAGCAACTAGAATTCCTGGGACACACTATCTCGCATGGATGCATGTTCCCAGATGCGCGTAATATTGAGAAGTTACAGCGGGCCCCACGACCCCAGACTAAAAAGGATGTAAGGTCATTTGTGTCTCTATGTGGCTTCTACCAGAGATATATTAAAGATTTTAATACCCTGAGTGCGCCATTGACCGCATTAACCAAGAATGGGAACCCGGACAAAGTAACCTGGACAGCGGAGTGCGAAAATGCCTACACGCTGCTGAAGGAGAAACTCACAGCTAGGCCAATTCTGCGACTGCCTGACTTAACTCTGAACTTTACGCTGCGAACAGATGCTAGCAATATAGGGATAGGAGCCACTCTCCTGCAGCCTAGTGATAGACCTTCTGCAACTCTATTCCCCATCGCATATGCTAGTAGGAAATTGAACCCTGCTGAACAGAACTACTCTACCATCGAACGAGAATGTCTGTCGCTAATATGGGCTGTGCAGAAGTTTCAACCATATTTATACGGGAAAAAGTTCACGGTGCAGTGTGATCACCAACCGTTGATATTTCTTGCAGCGTCGAAGAACCTTAATGCCCGGCTTATGAGATGGTCACTACTGTTGCAGCCATATTCATTTCACATAGAATACATACCTGGGAAGAACAACGTAGGGGCAGATTTTTTGAGCAGACATCCGGACGCAACCGAGGAGATATGAGAAACTGGAAAAGAAGAGGAAGACAGGACAAGAGGAGTTGGACGGAACGTCAAACTTGAGGAGGGGCTTGTGTGACAACTTGCCCAATCTTCTCTTCATTTTTTTTATTATTTACGTGACATCGTTTTTTTATTTACGTGACATCGTTTTTTTCTCATCCTCAATGCATGATCGCAAAGTCCCGGGAATTGTCACTGGCGGAAATTCTCCTAGCATTCAGTATTTTCTCCTCGCTATTTTTAGATACGACGTCATTGTTGACCAATGACCTCGGTAGCTAGGAACCTGTTTTAATTTAAGACTGCTTAAGCTGATAAAACCAGTTTATGCCACTTTAGGAAGACCCCACGTGACTTTTAACGCTATTGATTGGAGCGTTTATTTGACGCTAATGTCACATGATGCACGCTATGGATCACGTGTCCAAGCGGAAATGACCCGCTAAAAGTGCGCCAAACACAAGCAATCTTCACTTGCCCGGAACCCTTGAGACAGCTAGGTCTAACCCAATTATCGGCGAATTCTCGCATTAAAAGCACTGAAGCCACGTGTCTAATTGCGGGTTAGCGTCCATCTTTGAGTAGGTAAGTGAAATCTCGCTAGAATATAATGTGATGAAATGTGTAGTACCTTGCAAAATCGACGCAAGATTGGTATGTTTACTTTATTCATATTTATGTTGTACGATCACATCCAGCCACATGTGATCGGGTATATTTTATGATCCCACGGGATATGTACATGTTCATAATAATGTATAACGGGATATATATATATAGCTATTAATTTCCATATTATTTGATTATTTTCGACCCGACGTTTAGACTAACGGAAATTAATATTAACGATAATGTTGACCGACCGTGACATATATTCATTATAAATTATATGACGAGGCGACCAGACATGAAGTGTGTGATAATGTTGTCAGACAATTCTAAAAACACGGATGTCCAATTATTTGTTAAATTCATCATAATGACATGACGATTAGGCTAGAGGCACAGAACTAGAATACTGTTGCCGACATTTCTATGATAAATTTGGTGGGTTTAACTGACATTTATAATAATTCATCGGGTTAAGCTGACGATAAATCAGTCTAAAGAATTATAATACTGCCACTGGGGCAGAGAAATATAATAAAGGACAGACAGGAGAAACTTGAATTCAAGATTAGACTCTAGACATATGATGTTAGAGACTAAAATCTGAGGTGACTGGCAGAGGGACGGCTTAGGGAAAGACTGCTTTCTAAAGCTAGAAAATTAATGAAGCCGTCGTATTTGTCTTCAGTCTATGGTGGAGCCTTGCACGACAGTCCAATCTCAGCGCAGAATACGGAGTCGAGCACAGAGAAGGCAAATCCGAACCATTCAAGACCTACCGGGGCAACGTCAGGAGACCGGAGAACTAACCACACTTCACTATCAGCCGGGGGCTGAAAAGCTAAGTCCACGACAAAGGAAACTCACCTAATCAATGCCACAAAGTTTAGTCATCCATGATGAAAAACACGTGAATTGTGAGACACATAATACATACAGCAGACACTAATTCCATCGACAATACTATCATTCACCATCTATTCACTTTATTGCAATAAACCAATTGGGTGTATATACTGTACCCCACGCTTTGTTCCTTCCATTAGATGTTGAATATTGTCTATGTTTATCTTCCTTTATAAGGGAGGGGGGGCTCGTAAAATATAATATAATTTAAAGAATAATAATAATAGATAACTGAGAAGGGGACGACGGTAGCGAGAGACCAAATATCTCCTTACAATTTTTTCCAGACCTGTCGAGTTAGGAGAATTTACCCTCTTCGTCACCCTTTGGAAGTGGGAAAACCCAGCAGGGATTCCTTGAGCCAAATCTTCCACATCAGATCTATTATTTCCTCTAAATAATTCTCTTATCCTTTAAACGCTACGTGACAGTCAGAACCCGGCACACATAGACGTTAGCTGAGAATACCAGAATAAAACTGGTAACAAAAATGGAACAATAAAGCATGATAGAAATCTGTGTCAGTTGTGGTAATACACTTTGTTCATCGGCTGGGAAATCCGATGTAACAGATGTCATTAGACGTTTGATTTTGAAGATGTTTAATGCCAATCAACTTGTTACTCTCCGCATGCTGAAAAGTCGGCTGCAAGCAGAATGCGATATTAACGTCTCAAAAACAACTCTTTGGTAACTTGTCAGAAGTGTCAGCTTCACATTTAGAAAAACGTCTGGCGGAAGGAATTTTTTATGTGAAAAACCACATCTGGTTGCAGCACGAAGCAAATACCTTAGGCAGATTCGTGAGAGAAGGCAAGACGGCTATGATATAGTGTATTTGGACGAATCTTGGGTTATGCTTATACGAACGAGAAAGAATGGCAATCTGTTGACGGAGACCATAGAAGGAAAATTCCCAGCAGCAAAGGTCAACGCATTATATTAGCACATGCTGGCAGCAGACAGAATGGGTTTGTCTGTGATGCAGAGCTTATTTTTCTATCAAAGTCTGTAGATGGTAGGGACTACCACAGTGCAATAAATGGGCAAATTTTTCGAGATTGGATAGTGACTACACTCCTCCCGACTCTAGATAGGCCGTCTTGCCTGGTGATGGATAATGCGTCCTATCATAATGTTCTAGCGCAGGAGGATAAAGCTCCCACTTCGGCAAGCACGAAAGACGAAATCAGGAGGTGGCTTGTGAATGAAAATATCTTCGCTGACAACAGCTATTTAAAACCAGAGTTGTTCCAGCTTGTGAGACAGAGGAATAAGACAAAAGTGTATCTGATTGATAAAATCATCCAAGAGCAGGGTCATGTTTCTCTTCGACTCCCACCTTACCATTCTCACCTTAACCCAATAGAGCTGGTTTGGGCTAGAGTTAAAGGGCAAGTGGCCGCCCAGAACACCACTTTTAAAATGTGCGATGTTAAAGACATGACTCGTGAGGCCCTTTCACGAATAGACACAGAGTACTGGGCTAAATGTGAAGAACACGTGCTACAGGAAGAAGAAGATTACTGGCAGCGAGATGGCTTGCAGTTTATCCAACCAATAACTGTTGTGAACTTATTGGAGTCGTCCGATTCGGAATGAGGCACGACGATCGCATTCCTTCGTTTGTGATAAACTAATTTCATATGCCAATCTATAATAACACAAAAACAGTTACGATTCGTCATAGCTTCCTGATGATTTACTGCTATCATGGTTCTTTATCAGAACATCATTCCTCGTATCAAAATCACGTGAACAACCAATCACACATTTAGGACACGCCTTTAAACCGTCTTGTCGCACAAATGTTGTGATTTACTGTAAGAATTAATGTTACGGGCAGATTTAGGCAAATGTTCCAAGAAGATCAAAGAAAATCGCCGTTTTGCAAATTTCACGACAGCTGTGGATGTAATGATCGCAAAATCTTAACTGCATGGAAAATCTAAGACTGCATGCAAAAATTCATGTCCATACAATAAACAGTTTTGGAGAAAATTGACGCTTTCATATATATATATATATATATATATATATATATATATATAAAATAGAAGTACGTTATCAACACAGGCCCACAGCTGGGTTATATAGTAGAGCAGTCCTATATACTGTGAGTGATTGTTTGGCCATGTACTGAGGTCCAGGTAGTCAGCTGCACATTTGAAAGACTTATGTCTGCTATGCACACAGAGTTTCTGATGGCCAAGTTTCAATATTTGATCTGAATTGACGTATGATATATTTTTGGTATGAACTGTAATGTGATAAGGGTAAGAAGGTATTTTTCTTCTAGGTGCCACATCAGTCTGGTATTTATCATGTGCACCATCAGTTTACCTACACAACTAAATAGGCTGATTGGTCTGTAGCCATTTGGTTCTGTCAGGTCTTTGTCTTTCTTTGAAAGCTACAAGTTAAAAACACATGGTCCACAGGAAGTGATTACATGATTTGAACTAGCTATGACTACTTATTCTTCTGATTTTTCATTCAAATTCAGAACTCGTGTCAAACAGGCACACCATGTGTCCAGCAGATAGATCTATAGAGTAACCTGGTGCACCATACAGCCTATGGGCTAGAATGAGTTCTGATTGAATTGTTGTGTGTATATATTTATTATTGATAGTTTAATTATGTGTTTGTACATATGTATTTGATATATGAATGTATTATTGGGGGAGATATGTACAATTCTTGTGCATGCTTTATTCATGGTGAAAAGGTTGCATATATGAGAGAATCAAAGAAGAGCAAGATAGACATAAATATATTGCAGAAAATATATTACCCTATTTTTTATTTTGTACATTGTTAACAATTTGTTACAGGTTAACTGTGGTAACAACTGTACTAATATTCAAGTACAGAATACTATCTCCTTGAAAGTGCCAGATATTTAAAAAGAAGAACAGCTGGGCTCACGTGGACATGATCAAGGTAGGCCAGAAAAGGTACATAATTAAAATACAACAGCTGTTAAACATATGTCATACTTAAGAATTTGTTATCCTAAGAGGTAGACATGTGAATAATTTAGCTAAGCTCATTATTATATGAATTTTGTAATGATCTTGTCTGTATTTACATTTCAGAACTACATTCTTGCCACCTGCATTAATGTTCCTGTCTTCAGATAAGAGATAAGAACTGTGTCAAGTGGTACTGGAACATGAGAGTCAGTGAACTTTAGTTGTTGTGAAAACTTCAAATTTTTGTGAGACTGATTATAAAATGGCGTTACCTATAGATGCTTGTAAGACTGATACTGATTATAAAATGGCTTTACCTATAGATGTTTGGAAGACTGATACTGATTATAAAATGGCTTTACCTATAAATGCTTGTAAGACTGATACTGATTATAAAGTGGCTTTACTGACAGATGCTTCTGAGACTAATTATAAAGTGACTTTACTGACTGATGATTCTAAGACTGATTACAAAATAGCTTTACAAAGTGAAGATAGCAGAGAGCCTGATAAAATAGTTTCTGACAGTGAAAGAAATGTTGAACATACAGAATTGAACCCTATAACGTGTGATTTTTGTGGTTTAGAATTTACTTGCCAGATGAATTTATGGAAACATGCCAAAATACATTTAGGGGAGATGCTTTACAAGTGTGATAACTGTGGTATAGAATTTATTCAGAAAAGTCACTTATGTCACCATATGGGAACACACACAGGAGAGAATCCTTACAAGTGTGATGATTGTGGTGTAGGATTTGCTAGGAAAGATGATTTGCAATGCCATAAAAGATTACACACAGGAGAGAATTTGTTTAAGTGTGAGGTTTATGGTGTAGAATTAGCTTGTAGATGTCACGTACAGAATGATGAAAGAAAAAACACAAGAGAAAAGCCTTACAAGTGTGATATTTGTGGTGCCGGCTTTGCTCGGAAAGACGCATTACAATTCCATAAAAGAACACATACAGGAGAGAAGCCTTACAAATGTGATGTTTGTGGTATGGGATTTTCTAGACAAAGTCAATTACATCGCCATAAAGCAACACACACAGAAGAGAAGCCATATAAGTGTGAAGATTGTGGTGCAGGATTTGCTAGGAAAGATGGTTTAAAGTGCCATAACAGAATACACACAGGAGAAAAACCTTACAAGTGTGATGTTTGTGGTGTAGGATTTCCTTATATAGGTAACTTACAACGCCATAAAATAAATCACACAGGAGAAAAGCCTTACAAGTGTGATGTTTGTGGTGTTAGCTTTGCTTGGGAAACTAATTTTCAGAGACACAAAAGAACACATTCAGGAGAAAAGCCTTACAAGTGTGGTGATTGTGGTGTAAGATTTGCAAGGAAAGACCAGTTACATCGCCATACGCTAACACACAGAGGAGAGAAGCCTTACAAGTGTGAAGATTGTGGTGTAGGATTTGCTCATAAAACCAGCCTTCTCTACCATGAAAGAAAGCATAGAGGAGAAAAACCTTACAAGTGTGATGTTTGTAATGTAAGATTTGCTCAGAAAAGTCATTTAAAGAGGCATAAAACAACACACACAGGAGAAAGCCCTTACAAGTGTGATATTTGTGGTGCCAGATTTGTTTGGAAAATTTCTTTACAATACCATAATAGAACACACACAGGAGAGAAACTTTCCAAATGTGATGACTGTGGTCTAAAATTTGCTAGGAAAAGTGATTTAAAATGCCATAAAAGAGTACACACAGGAGAGAAGCCTTACAAGTGTGATATTTGTGGTTTCAGATTTATTTCAAAAACTTCTTTACATAACCATAACAGAACACACACAGGAGAGAAACTTTACAAGTGTAATGATTGTGGTGAAAGTTTTTCTCAAAAGGGCAGCTTACTAAACCATATAAAAATGCACACAGGTCAGAAGTTTTACAGATGTGTTGACTGTGGTGTATGTTTTGCTGAGAAATACAACTTACAGAACCATATAAAAACACACATAGGAGAGAAGCATTACAAATGTGGTATTTGTGGTATAGGATTTGCTCAGAAACTTGATTTACGTCACCATAAAATAACACACACAGGAGATAATTTTTACAAGTGTGAATATTGTGGTATGGGATTTGCTCATAAAATCGGCCTTTGGTACCATGAAAAAAAGCATAGAGGGGAAAAACCTTACAAGTGTGATGTTTGTGGTGTAGGATTTGCTCAGAGAAGTGATTTAAAGCACCATAAAACAACACACACAGGAGAGAGACCTTACTGTTGTGATATTTGTGGTGCCAGATTTGCTTGGAAAATGTCTTTACAATACCATAATAGAACACACACTGGAGAGAAACTTTCCAAATGTGATGATTGTGGACTAACATTTGCTAGGAACAGTGATTTAAAATGTCATAAAAGAATACACACAGGAGAGAAGCCTTACAAGTGTGATATTTGTGGTTTCAGATTTATTTCGAAATCTTCTTTTCGTAGACATAACAGAACACACACAGGAGAGAAGCTTTACAAGTGTAATGATTGTGGTGAAAGGTTTGCTAAAAAGGGCAACTTACTAAACCATATAAACATGCACATAGGAGAGAAGCCTTACGAATGTCGTATTTGTGGTATAGGATTTGCTCAAAAACGTGATTTACGTCGCCATAAAAGAACACACACATGAAAGGAGCCTTACAAGTGAGATGATTGTGTTGTAAAATTTGCTGCGAAAAGTGATTTAAAATTCCCTAGAAGAATACACAGGAGAGAAACTTTACTAGTGGATGTTTGTCATTTAGGCTTTGTTTGGAAATGTTGACAGTACTATAACACCACATACAGTATATAAACATGTGTGTGAAGTTTGTGGAGTAGGATGTGCTATTAAAAAGGACTTACAAAGCCACAAAAGATCACATACTGGATTAAAGCATTAAACAAGATGTTTGTTGTGTTAGGATTTGCTCATAAAACTAGCCTTCTCTACCATGAAAGAAAGCATAGAGGAGAAAAACTTTACAAGTGTGATGTTTGTAATGTAAGATTTGCTCAGAAAAGTCATTTAAAGAGCCATAAAACAACACACACACCTTACAAGTGTGATATTTGTGGTGCCAGATTTGTTTGGAAAATTTCTTTACAGTACCATAATAGAACAAAGGAGAGAAGCTTTACAGGTGTGATGATTGTGGTATAAGTTTTGCTCAGAAAAGTGATTTAAAACACCATATAAGAATACATACAGGAGAGAAGCCTTACAAGTGTAATGTTTGTGGTGTCAGATTTGTTTAGAAAAATTCTTCATGCACAGGAAAGAAGCTTTACAGGTGTGATGATTGTGGTGTAAAGTTTGCTCAGAAAGGCAACTTACAGAACCATATAAAAACACATTTTGGAGAGAAGCCTTATAAATGTGATATTTGTGGAGTAGGATTTCCTCAGAAAAACTACTTACAGTACCATAAAAGAACACACACATGAGAAAAGCTTTACAAGTGTAACATTTGTGGTGTCAGATTTTATGTGGAGAGCTTCTTTACGTCACCATAACAGATCACACACAGGAGAGAAGCCTTATAAGTGTGATGTACAAGTTTTGCTCAGGAAGGCTGCGTACGGGACCATATGAAAACACACACAGGAGAGAAGCCCTTCAAATGTGATATTTATGGTGTAGGATTTGCTCAGAAAAGCTACTTACCACACCATAAAAGAACACACACATGAGAAGCCTTACAAGTGTGATGTTTGTACCATAAAATTTAATAGGAAAAGTGATTTAAAATTATAGTACCATAAAAAACACATGTAGGAGAGAAAGAGATGTGAAGTTTCTGGAGTGTATGTGATGGTAAAGGTTCTTACAGAACCATAAATGAACACATACAGGAGTAAAACATTACAAGTGATGTTTTTTGTGTAGGAGTTGCCTACAATTTCAGCTTTAACATTCATGATGGTCAAGATTTAATTTTGAGAAGTTGCAATGGTTGTATGCTTCTGGGTGAGCAAAGATTATTGGGTACATTGTTGTGGCAAACGTGATTGCAATGTAAGTCGAGCAAAATGTTTATGAGTTGCATGTGATGCTTGCACGAGAAGCAGAACTCTGTTATGAGATGTGACTAAAGCAGAAGTTATTATTGGCTAGAGTTAGCCTGAGATATAAAAGGTTATGAAGTTTGAAGTTAAGGAGTTGACAGACATTGTAGAAGAGAACGGAATGTCCTGTTGTCGCTCTTGTGTTTGTTGTGTGGTTTTAGTTCTTGCAAGTTATCTATGATCTGGGAAGTTGTTGTAGTTCCAGAAGTGATGTTAGTATTATTTGAGTACTGGTAGGTTGTTTACACAGATTGGTAATTTCTTGTGCTTTTGAATACCTCATATATGGCATGTAATAGTTGTTGTGGTGAGATGTTTAGCTGAGAAGAATATCTTTGTCTTCTTCCTCGTTCGCCTTCAGACTTCCACATTAATGACTCTAATAAAGGCAGTAGTCAGCTCAAGGTTCCTGACATCTCCAAACAGTTTGTCTTTGACAGGTGTGGGTTGTTGCCATATGCTACTTCGTTCATTGCTGTAGGTTGGGCAGGACTGGAGCAGATGTTTGACTGTCATCGGACTGATGCCGCAGGTGCAGAGATCTGTTGTACCAATTTTATACTTGTGGTATAGATGGTATCTCAATCTGTTATGTCAGTGCATAGCCAAAACATGATGACCTGTTAATGATATGCATCATTTGTTAAATGGCCTAGGTGCTCTCTTTCCAATTTGGACTTGAATGTAGCTTGTATAGTAGTTTTTGCCATTTGGACTTGTATGTAGCTTTTATAGTAGTTTTTGCCATATCATAAGTTGTCTCTATATCATTTTGTTGTAAGGCTCCTCCTGTCTTAGCAAGTTTGTCTGCCTCCTCATTTCCTGGTATGTTGCAATGAGCTGGTATCCACTGGATTGTGCACTTGTTGAAGCATTTGGCCAGTCTTTCAAGAAATTTTACCAGATCTTGCAATCCTTCAAAATGGTGGCTCCTCAGGGCTGTTATTACAGAGAGGGCATCTGTAAAGATTACTATTTGTTTTTCTGCATGCTCCTTGCATTTGATAGGAGTTTCCACTGCCTATTTCAGGACTTCTGCTTCAGCATTGAAGTTATTGCATTATTTGCCAGTGGTGACTGCCATATAGTGGATTCTATTCTTTAATTTGATGAGGATACCAGCCCCTCCATTTTCAACTGCATTGTTTACTGAACCATCAGTATGTGTGTGTGTGTGTGTGTGTGTGTGTGTGTGTGTGTGTCTGTGTGTCTGTGTGTCTGTCTGTCTGTCTGTCTGTCTGTCTGTCTGTCTGTCTGTCTGTCTGTCTGTCTGTCTGTCTGTCTGTCTGTCTGTCTGTCTGTCTGTCTGTCTGTCTGTCTGTCTGTCTGTCTGTCTGTCTGTCTGTCTGTCTGTCTGTCTGTCTGTCTGTCTGTCTGTCTGTCTGTCTGTCTGTCTGTCTGTCTGTCTGTCTGTCTGTCTGTCTGTCTGTCTGTCTGTCTGTCTGTCTGTCTGTCTGTCTGTCTGTCTGTCTGTCTGTCTGTCTGTCTGTCTGTCTGTCTGTCTGTCTGTCTGTCTGTCTGTCTGTCTGTCTGTCTGTCTGTCTGTCTGTCTGTCTGTCTGTCTGTCTGTCTGTCTGTCTGTCTGTCTGTCTGTCTGTCTGTCTGTCTGTCTGTCTGTCTGTCTGTCTGTCTGTCTGTCTGTCTGTCTGTCTGTCTGTCTGTCTGTCTGTCTGTCTGTCTGTCTGTCTGTCTGTCTGTCTGTCTGTCTGTCTGTCTGTCTGTCTGTCTGTCTGTCTGTCTGTCTGTCTGTCTGTCTGTCTGTCTGTCTGTCTGTCTGTCTGTCTGTCTGTCTGTCTGTCTGTCTGTCTGTCTGTCTGTCTGTCTGTCTGTCTGTCTGTCTGTCTGTCTGTCTGTCTGTCTGTCTGTCTGTCTGTCTGTCTGTCTGTCTGTCTGTCTGTCTGTCTGTCTGTCTGTCTGTCTGTCTGTCTGTCTGTCTGTCTGTCTGTCTGTCTGTCTGTCTGTCTGTCTGTCTACAACCATCAGTATATGCATGTGTCCAAAGCTTTGCTGGAAATTTTTGGTCAATATACATGGTTGCTATACAATTTCTTTGTGCTTCTGTCTGTGTTCCCTTACTTTCAATGCCTGGAATATCTCAAGACAGCATCTTATTTTCCATAGTGATATAGTTGTGCTTGGTGTTATTTTCTTTACGACTGAGCTTGCTAGCATGGTATTTTTGCTAATTTGTTTCTTTTGCTTGTGCCACAAAGTTAGTTCGGTTGAGCCTGCCTCTTCATTGCCTATTCATTCTCTGGAACATGGGGTGTCCTTTGAGTCTCTTATTTTTCAGCATGCTGTAAGACTCTACTGTCACATCTGTCTTCCATTGACAGTAGTACTGAAATGTTTTCCATGTGGTTGATTTTTGTGGATTTTAGGGACCCTGTTATAATACGTGCTGTATGGGTTTTAGTCTATTTACTCTGTCAAAATTTGACTTTGCTGCGATCGACCAGACTGTGATGCCATATTCCATTACAGGCCTGACTGCCTGTGTACAGCTTTTTGAGGATATTCTCATCAGCACCCCATGTGGGGTCACTATAAGAGACTTGTTGTTCGCTGATGACACTGCAGTCATCACTCAAAGCCATCAGTAGCTTCAGAGCTTGATGAATTGCTTCACCCAAGCATGCAAGGACTTTGGCCTCACAGTAAGTCTAAAGAAAATGAATGTGCTGAGTCAGGATGTGAGTGGTGCACCACTTCACATACATAGGGTCTACCATCAATGACAAACTCTCACTGGACACAGAAATTGACAGCCGCATTGGCAAAGCTGCAGCTACCTTTGCCCGCCTCACATCGCATGTTTAGAGAAACTCCAAATTCACAACAAAGTCCAAAACTGTGGTATATAATGCCTGCATCACCAGCACACTCCTATATGGCATCGAGACCTGGACAACCTATGCTAAGCAAGAAAGAAGGCAGTTAAGGTTCATAGATGTGTGCAAGAGAGATATGAGGGCACTGGACATAAATCCAGCAATATGGGAGGATGAAGCTGCCGATCGCACCAAGTGGAGATGCTGTTTACTGCGCCACCTCAGATTGGGTGAAAAGAAGCTCACACAACACGCAGAAGAGAGGAGAAAACGCTGAAAGGAGCACCAAGAAATTAAACAGATGAGGGCTGTCACCTCAGGGGCACATTCCCTTAGTCAGTTATGACTGAAGGGGCTATTATTACCCCATGTGATACCAGCTAACTTTTTTCATGATGGCCATGCAAAGTTTTGCCCGTAGCTGTGTTTTTGTTCTGTGATTTCCATGTCATTCGGCGGTCTAGTGTGATTCCTATGTATGTTGGTGTTTCATCTTCTCGTACTGTCTGCCCATTTAGTTGTAGCTGTGCTTGCTGTGGTTTATTTGACAAGATAAAAATAGTGTATGTTGTTTTTTGTTCATTGATTTTGAGCAACCACTTTTTGGACCAACTTTCACAGGCTGGCAGTGAATCCTGCATGTGCACTCTTGCTGTGGTGATGAATTCTTCTCAAGTTCACATGGCCAGGTCATCAGCATAGAGGGAATTGTGGACATTCTTGTGAATTTTTTCTGTGATGTCATTTATTGATGAGAATATTGATAGTATTCAGACTCTGAAAAGAGACCTGGTGAAGGGATGGCACAGGATGAAGTCAGGCTGTTAAGCTCATTGTTCATATGATATAGAAGTATGGAACAAGTGGCTATATTATCCTCTCGCTAGACCTATCCTATGCTTCTAGGTAAAATATATTTGGCTCTAAAATATCCTTTCAATGTAAAATTACTTACACAGAAAACTTGTAACAGTGGAAATAATTAAACAACTTTAGTTGTAAAATTAAAACATTTATTAATGAACTGAATATCTTCAAGTGGAAGTATTTAAAAGAATTTGAAAAATTTACAGCATATGCACAAATGAATTATCTACAGTGTCTTTGGATTTATGACTCTATTGTCATCACTGACAGTCTGTAACTTTTTGGTAGGATTAGTGATACTCATTTTTATACCACTTAACTGAAATATGAGCTTGGTCCTAGAGGTGTTAGAAGCTCCTAGCACACTATGGTAGAATTCTTCTATTAATCCTGTAGAGTCGTCGATACACATAAGGATCTTTGCTTTATCTGTGACTTCGTTCTTAGCAGCTAGTGTGTCATCCTCATTTCAAATACCCCGGCAATATCTAGCCAAAGCGCGAACGTATCGGAAAGCATTTGCATCATAATCCATGGACGTCCAAATATATTCCGATCGGATAGCAAAAATAAATTACTGTTGTGCCTTTCATGTAATAATAACACTGACAAACAACATTTTTCTTTCTTATATAAGAATAAGTGTTCTTAGGTCAGTTTCTTGCGCTGATTTCAAATTTGAAATCCGTTTATCTCTATCACGTCGGGTTCTTAAGATATTTGTGAATAAATATATTTTTGGGAAACCGTTATTTGCTCCGTTTCATTTTTACTATATAACTTTTAAAAAATTAATAAAATGCAAAATAATTCTACTTTTTATACTGCTAAAAGATGCATGACATATGTTACGTTATATTTCAAATAGTTACTGTATTTTGAAATAATTCTGAGTGAAATATGGCTTCTTGAAGTTGCTGAAATTCGGCTGATCTGTTCTGTTACGTGTGCGGATATTTTACTGATCGTGTTCACCAGAAAAACTTTACACCATTGCTAAAGAAAGCATATAAACTTTATTTCGATTCGAAAGGTTGATGATGCAAATAAATCTTGGAAGCCAAATGCAGTTTGTTCGACTTGTGCAAATACATTGGCAGGTTGGTTACGAAAATCGCCGAAGCATAAGTCGATGCCTTTTGGAGTGCCAGTAATATGGCGTGAACCGACAAATCACGCTACTGATTGTTACTTCTGCTTGACAAATATCTATGGTTTCACTTTTAAAACTAGAAAGTCTGTGGTTTATCCAAATATTGAATCGGTTTCGAAACCAGTGCCTCATGATCCAATCACGTGTCCGATCCCAGTTCCACCAGAACAATATCCGTTGGACGTGAATGAACCATCAGAAAGTGATAGTTTACCTGCTTTAGAAACTAATTCTGACTCGGATTATGTACCGGTGAATGATGGTGTTCACTTAATTAACCGTTCAGAACTTTCAGATCTAATACGTGATCTCGCTCTCACCAAAGGACAAGCGGAATTACTCGGTTTGCGACTCAAAGAATGGAATCTTTTAGCGCCCAATACTCCGATATCTAAATTTCGTCATAGACACAGAGAACTTGTTCAATACTTTGAGATGGATGATGACATTTGCTATTGCAAAGATGTAAAAGGTCTAATGGTGCACCTCGGTCATGAGCACATAGTCAACGAATGGCGACTTTTCATCGACTCTTCCAAGACTAGTCTAAAAGCCGTGTTATTGCATAATGGAAATTTATTTTCATCAATTCCAGTCGCCTACTCTGTTCATATAAAAGAAACTTATGACAATATGGCTATACTTTTGGCAAAAATAAAGTACAATGACTACCAATGGCGGATTTGTGGAGACCTAAAGGTCATTGCAATTCTCACGGGCATGCAGACTGGGTATACTAAATTTTGTTGTTTCCTATGTGAATGGGACAGCCGCAACAGACAGGAACATTATGCAAGAAAGGTGTGGCCTATCAGGGATCGTATGCAGCTCGGGCATAAAAATGTAATACACGAGCCATTAGTTAACAAAGACAGCATCATTTTACCACCGTTACATATAAAGTTGGGGCTCATGAAGAATTTCGTAAAAGCGTTAGATAAAACGAGCAAAGCTTTCACTTATCTTCGAGAAAAGTTTCCGCAAATTAGCGATGCAAAGATAAAGGAAGGTATCTTTGTAGGACCTCAGATTAGGAAAGTTATTCATTCATTCATTCATAACCCTCCACTCCCAAAGGAGCATAGGCCTTCAACAAACACATGCCAAGTCCTCCTGTCACGTGCCATCATCTCAAGTTCTTTCCATGTTCTCCTCATCATTTTCACCTCTGTTTCCAACTCTCTTCTCCATGTACTTCTTGGTCTTCCTCTGCCTCTCTTGCCCTGGGGGTTCCAGAACAAGGACTGCCTTGTAATGCTATCAACAGGCTTCCTCAGTGTGTGTCCTATCCATCGCCATCGTCTTCTTCTCATCTCTTGTTCCACTGGCACTTGTCCAGTTCTTGTCATCAGTTCCACATTGGTAAACTTGTTACATGGTAGTGAACTTCGCGCATGGATGGCATTTATAATCGATCGTCGATAACTTTCTGGGAAATCACAAATCTGTCGACTATGTGCATATTGTTAAGCAGTGCATAGATGCATACAGAATTATGGGCTGTAACATGTCCCTCAAAATCCATTTGCTCGATTCGCATCTTGACTTTTTCCCTGACAACCTTGGCGAAGTCAGCGATGAACATGCAGAACGATTCCATCAAGATATCGCCGTAATGGAGTCACGTTATCAAGGACGGTGCAGTGTGACCATGCTTGCCGATTATTGTTGGATGCTTCATCGCGATGTACCACATGCCATTCACCGACGAAAGTCGACCGCAAAGAAATTCAAGCCTACATAACTGTTATACTTCTTGTACAAATGATGTTGTAATACTGTATGGTTGTTAAAAAATTTCAATTGCGTATTTCTAGAGATCCCGACCTGATAGAGAGAAACGGTTTGCAGATTTAAAAACAGCGCATTAAAATTGACCAGAAAAACATAGAAATGTTAGAGAAAGAAAAAAAAAATTTTTTTTTGTTAGTCAGTGTAATCGATCCTGTCTTCCTACAGACAATATACAATACTTCCAACCAAATATTATTAAATTCAGTATAATCTCTGATTTCTTGTGAATAATCCTGACTGAAATCCAAATGTTTATCAATTTGTTCTAGAATTAAATATCTGTGGTTTGTGTGTTTGCGTCTCTGAATTGACAGTTTTGATTCCCACATCTCTGTAAAAAAAAGTATGTAGTGATGAAATACAAGGGGATTGACATAAGTCTTGGGCCTGACCATGAAGGACATGTCACAGAGAGCTGAAATTTTGTATAGTGTTTATTCCTTTTCAATATAGCCACCGTCTGAATTGACACACTTCTGCCATCTCTGCTTGACCTTGAAAAGACCTTGGGAGTAGAACACCCTATTTTTCAAACTAAACCAGTCATCACATGCCAGTATAATCTCTTCATCGCTGTCAAAATGATTTCCTTTTAGCTGTTTTTTAAGATTTGGGAATAGAAAAAAGTCTGATGGAGCCAAATCTGGAGAATATGGTGGGTGTGGAAGAATTTCAATATTCAAATCGTTGGCTGCTAGCTGCACAAGCCGTGTTTTGTGAGAGGGCGCGTTGTCTTGAAGCAAAGGATGATTTTGAGTGCGCGTTATCCCTCGTTTCCTGGTCACAACCTTTCTTAGTTTGGTGAGAAGATCTGCATAGTACTGTCCATTAACTGTGTTGCCACGAGGCAGATAATCTTTCAAAAGGACACCTTTGCCATCCCAAAAAGCAGTCAGCATCACTTTTCCTGCAGATTTCTGCGCTCTCGGCTTGACAGGTGTTGGGGAGCCCGGGTTTTCCATTGCATGCTGGCAATTTTGGATTCCGGGTCATAATGGTGTACCCAAGTCTCATCTACTGTCACCATGGTCTCCAAAAAAATTTTTTGACTGACACTTTTTGAGCAACTGTTGACGGCAATTTACCCTCGTTTGCTTCTGTTCATGTGTCAACAGTCGCGGAACCCAGCGTGCACACACTTTTCTCATGTTCAGTCTGTTGTGTAAAATTCTATAAACTGTTCTTTCATTTAGTTTTACTCTACTAGCTATCTCCACAATTGTCATTTTTCGATCCTGGTCAATGATTTTCTTCACTCTTGTTGCATTTTCATCGTTGCACTCTGAGGCTGGTCTACCAGATCTTGGCAGATCAGCAACATTTGAGCGGCCGCACTTAAACTGTTGACACCAGTTTTTTACCGAAGTATATGAAGGACAAGAATCACGAAACACTGGTTCCATCTCCCTGTGTATTTCTGTAGGTGTTTTTTCCCTGAAACATCAGAAATTTTATCACAGCTCTGGCCTCCTTCTTTTCCATTGTTTTGTCAAATCTTTGGAGCAGCAGATCCGGTCAATAGGGTACATTGTGCCGTGCACCGTAGCGGGAAAACCCATTGAAGAAACAAATGCCTACTTCACACATTCAGTGCAAATATGATGAACTTTAAATGTGCCAAGTTTCATCTTCCTCCTGTGACTCCTTCATGGTCAGGCCCAAGACTTATGTCAATCCCCTTGTACATTATTCCACACTTTTCTTCCTCATGTTGCCTTCTTGTGATGAAGTTTGCGTTTTTTCCATCCATTCATTCATTGTTGAGATATTAGCCTAAGTCTAACCTAATGTTATTAGCCTAAGTCTTACCTAATGTTATTAGCCTAAGTCTAACCTAATGTATTTACACTGAGTTGTATATTAAGTCTTCCTTATGTGGCATTTTACTATTGTATCCTCAAGTCAGTATCTTAGTATCATTGTAAGTATGTTGTTTTTTTAATCTCGTGTGTTTGTTCGCTAAACAGATCTGGTTGTGTACAAATTTATCTATTTCTACTCATCTTTTTCTGTCATTGTTCACCAACCTTTTGTGCTTCGTATTTTCTATCATCATCATTGACATTGTAGTTGTCCATATTTTAATGTAACTTTATTGTCAGTAGTTGACCAGTGATTGTATGACAGACCTACAGTGTGTAGTGTTAGCTATAGTTTGACACCAATTACCTACAGTTTGATTGTTGTTAGTTTTTCTGTTGGTTATTATACTGTGTAGTTGTAGCCACAGTACATGTTAGTGCAGATCCAATTAATATATACTGTCACTTTGATGGTTAAAAAAGATTTTTTTTTTAAAAACTTTTTGCTAATATTTTCTCAGAGCATTATTTCTAGTTTTGGGTTTTGTGAGAAATATCTGATTTTACATTTTGTGAAGCTATAATTATTACTATAATGTTATAAGCTAGCATGGCTAGCATGAGATCAAAATGTCATTAATAACAGGCTAATATGACATTTGCCTTAGAGAAATTTGTAAAATACAGTAGAACTCCATATATCCGAACCCCATGGGACCGAGCATCGTTCGGATAATCAAATGTTCGGATAATTGGATTACATAAGGTATCGAGTACATGTACACATATTTCTAAAAATAATTAACCATCACAAGGAAAATACACTATAAATCATATTTACTTGTACTGTAATAATAATACCCACACTGTATTAGATCACTGTATCACCAAAATCTTTCATTACACTGCAGTGCATGTACTACTTGTATTAATTTTTTTTTTTTAAGAAAGAGAAATGTTTTCAAAATAACATTACAAACAATTCAAAACCAGGCGCAACTTACGTATATATGTACTTGCACAGATGTAGCCCACTATTTAAAATAATGAGGAATCCTCTTTTGCACCAAACTGGATAGTCTCCTTTTGGCTGCTAAGTCCCGCATTCTCTTCAACAGCACAAGCTGTGTAGGACAGCTGTCATCTTCTTGCTCATACCAAGCCATCGCTGATTCTAGTGCTATAAAGGCCTCTTCAGGACTTGGTCGACGTTTTGGGTTTTCTTCATAATCTACAAGTACATCATGTACTTCTGAGGAGTCTTCGTCATCGGTCACTACATGTATTTGGTTTTCTTCTTGCACAAAAGACAAAATTTCTTCATCATTCAAAAACTGAAAACCAGAATCATTATCATCTTCTAGCCACATGTGCATCATCTTTGTCACAGTCCGAAAATTCGAGCATTGAAACAGTTCCACAACTTCATTTATACAATCATCATTTGTGTCCACTGCAGTAGTTTCATTTCCTCTTTTTTTCCCAAGCAATCTATTCCAAGCCTTGTTGAGATTATCTTGTGACAGAGTGGTCCAAGCATCAGCTAACATATAGCAGCAGTCTTTGAGATTAAGCTTTTTAGAAAACGCCACCACACTTTCTTCATCTTCAGCCAACAATAAACGACGCAGGACTTCCTTCTTGTACATCTTTTTAAGCTTTGCTATAACACCCTGATCCATTGGTTGAATCAGTGCTGTTACATTGGGAGGCAGAAAAATTACTTTAAAATTTGCATCAACTGCATTCAATGTATCCTTCTCTGGATGAGATGGTGCATTGTCCAGTAGAAGAATTACTTTTCCAGTTTTCTTTTCTTGTTCTCTCAACCTCTTCACATTTGGGATGAACTGATTTGTATACCAATCAAGAAATATTTCACTATTCATCCAAGCACTCTTCTGTGCTTTGTAGCACAATGGGAGACATGTCACATTCTTTAAACAACGTGGTTTTTTGGCTTTGCCGATCATTAGCACCGGTAAACAATGACTTCCACTGGCATTCGCGGCTACCAAAATTGTTACTCTCTCTTTGCACTTTTTAAACCCAGGGGCAGCTGCTTCGTGCTGAGATGCAAGTGATTTTTGAGGCAATGATTTCCAGTATAAGCCAGTCTCATCGGCATTATACACATCATCGAGTGAATAACCTTCTTCTTCCAAAAAAGCCAAGAATGTTTCTTTAAAATTTTCAGCGGCAGTTGCATCGCTAGATAAAGATTCCCCTTGAATCTCCAGTTCTCGTATGCCATGACGAGATTTAAAGTTTCTTAACCATCCCTGGCTAGCCTTAAAGTCAGGAGGACCGTCAAGTTGACTGTTGAACTGAAGTGACTTTTCACACAATAGAGAGCCAGAGATAGGTTCCGATTTGCTTCTTCTTTGCAGACACCATATATACAAAGCCTCTTCCAATTTCAAATATTTCGCATTTCTCATGGTTTTACGTTTCTTCGACCCATTTTCACTATCCAATTTCGATGCAAAACTCATAATTTTATCCTTGTTACTTCTGATGTCAGAGACGGTAGCTTTCCCAACATTGAAAATCCTCGCAAGTGAAGACACAGTTTCACCTTTTCCTAGTCTCTTGATAATTTCTGTTTTCGTTTCAATTGACAAAACATTGCGGTTCCTT
The DNA here is from genome assembly GCA_024509875.1 of Oreohelix idahoensis. Classification (NCBI taxonomy): domain Eukaryota; kingdom Metazoa; phylum Mollusca; class Gastropoda; order Stylommatophora; family Oreohelicidae; genus Oreohelix; species Oreohelix idahoensis. The sequence goes on from JAMPIV010004476.1 coordinate 867,075, forward strand.
TTATATGCTTTAGGCCTACTGGAAGATGCCATATCGCACAGAGAAATACTTGTACACCAAAATTATTCTGCTGTAGTAGCAGGACACAATTATTTTAAGTTGAACTGTCTGTTTAGCCAGTGTTCTGCCTAGAACACACACGTACACTGGAGTGGTAAACCAGATATTAACTGACTTTATGATCTGACTTCCTGTACGTAAGCGACTGACCATTACCCCAACCCATCCTCTACAAATTGTTCGCACACATTTGAAGCTTGCCGCATGAAAAGATTCAGAAATGTAGTCTAACGTGACTGGTGGTGATTGATTTTTTTTTTCTGGAAAAAGTGTTCGGATAATTGGATGTTCGGATAATTGGGGTTCGGATAAATGGAGTTCTACTGTAGTTAGTTATTGGATCTCGCCAAGGACACAGTCTGGGAATGTGGTGGGATCCCCAGGAAAGTCCTGCTCGGTTGTTTCAGGCCCAGAGATTACTGAGGCGCAAGAGGGAAGCTCTCTGTGATAGTGCCAGGTATTATAGTCTATGCAAGGATCGTAGTTCTGGTAATGAACTAATGCTGTGGGAAGTAGATATAATAATGAAACTAATCAGGGTCAGTTCTGTGTGAACTGTTGATGTTCTGGTGGTGTGACTAGTCTGTTCAGTTGTATCGTTATTGTTGAACACAATCAACATCATTGCACTCTGGGCAAACCCATAGGTGCTCAGTCTCCCTCAGTATATGCCAAAGAGTGTGAATGCTCACTGTTCCTGTAGCTCGCTGGTTGTAAACATGATGGATGCATGCTCTCATATGTCTATCTCAGCTAGCCTTATGTTGGATGCCTAATTCCAGCAGTCTTAACCTTGATGATTCATCTATTGCAGTGTCATTCTCTAACAGGTGATCATTAATTGTTCTCAGTATCTCTCCCTAATCCATATCCAGTGTCCCACTATGGGTGCTCTTGATGCTAATCTGTCAGCTCTCTCATTACCACATACTCCTGCATGACATCTGCTGCAGAAACGAAACTTCTTTGAATGTGTTACATACATGCCGTAGCTGCCCATTTTGAACCTTTCGAAGCTTGAGGATACAAACAGTAGAGAAACATATCAAGTGTGATACTTATGTGGTAATATATGTTAAAAAATATATGTTACATTGGCATAAAAGAATACACAGAGCAGTGAAACCTTATGGGTGTGAGCATATGAAGTAGGATATGTTCAGACAGAAGACTTAACAACATTATAACAGAACACACACAGGAGAGCTGTCTTGCTAGTGTCATTTTTTGGGTTGTATTGTTTTGTTTTCTTAAGGTGTTTAACTTCTTGTGTCAAAGTATGCTTTTCAACCCTAGACAGAAGTGTTTCAGTTATAGCCTATTGTAATTGCCTGCCAAGATATACATTTCAACCACAGACAGAAGTGTTTCAGTTATAGCCTATTGTAATTGCCAGTCAAAGAAGAAAAATCTATACCTGAACTCTTTTTCTTCTTGGATCCTTAGCCCCGGTATCACAGAGCAGTCGGTGGTCATCACGCCTAGTGGTGTCTTGTAGGGCAGCAACAAACTGTCCCCATTTTGCTCGGTCAGTGGCAATCCTTCCTGCCATGCCCCAGCTATGGTTCATACTTTGCATCTCAGCCTCCACTGTTCTCCGCCAGGTTGTCTTTGGTCTGCCCGTCTTTCACCGTCCTTCTGGGGTCCATAGCAAGCAGTTCTGGTGATGGTGTCAGGGTCCTTTCTGAGGTCATGGTCAAACCAGTTCCAGTCTCTGCTTGCAGTGATGACATGCATGTCTTTTTGACTGCACTGCATAAGCAGTTCCTGGTTGGAGATGGTATTCAGCTAAAGACCTTGAAGAATTTCCCTTAGGCTGGTTGTATGGAAAGAGGATAATTTAGACATTTCCTTTTCTGTTAGTCTCTGCCACTCTGCACAATACAAAAGTACAGAAAGTACGCAACTCTTGTATAATCTTCATTTGTTGTTTGTGCTGTACTGAGAAGATTTCCGGATATTGTTTAGATGGCAAATGCTGTTCTGGCTTTATTTTTTCTGTTACAACCACCATGACAAATATAGAAAATCAATAGCCTAGTGTCTAGACCCTCCAGGTTGATCCTGAGTTTGCTTAGAGGACAACATCAGACAATCCCTAAAGGAGCAAAGACTGCAGTGGAACAGCTGGTAGGATTGTATGAACCTCTCTCTAACTCCAAGGTAGAAGACAATCGACTAAGTAAGTTGTTAGTCAGACAGCTTTACTGATAAAGTTTATGAAGCTGCTCCAATTTAAAAAAAAATTGAATTAAAAATACACAAGAATTGCTGATAAGCATGGATCTATATTCAGTATTTCACTATTTGTCATGTTTATTCTCAAAGTTCTTATTTCACAACATTTGTCTACAACTGACACATTGGACAATAAGGTGCAAACATATTTTAATTGTACATGTATCAAAAGGTGTGCAGCACCATTACTGAAACAGTCACTTGGAGGTAAGGAAAATAGTTCTGAAGTGACACTGTCAAACACATCTGAGTATTCAAAAGTATCTTTCTTCATGATCATTAAGAATCATTAGGCCACCATGACAGTTGGGCGTAGTCATGGAAACCTGCACCAAAGCACTCAATATGTCCTTGTGGATAAAGATTGTCTAGCATACAAGATGTGGCTGCAAGCCCTACATAAAACATGTCTGAGAGAACTGTGATTCTATTTTACGTGTGTATCTGTGACCTCCAGAAACCACACTGAGTTTATAAAAATTCAGATAGAACTACAAGAACTTCAGCAAACAGCAAAGACAGGTCTACTAAAGTAAATAAGTCAACTCAGACATCCAAGACAGAAGAAAGCTTTTGGTAATGAGGCTCATCAGTCTCTGCTTTTTCTTCTAGAAGAATCTACAAAACTGGCAACTGGAATGTTCATACTCTGTATGATGTCACTGAAGATGGATGGGATACACACATTGCCATGCAGTCCTTTTTCTGGAATCTCCAGGTAGAGGGAAATTAAGAACACACAGAGAATAGAACTGGAGACAGACATAAAGCTAATGACACAAGACAGGAAGACCTGGCACATGTTTGTTAAAGTTCTGTGCACCTTGGTCAGCTGAAAGGTGATGATGTACCAAAATATCTTTAGGTTGTTTATTTACTTAGAACCACCAGGAACTGACTCAAGCTGATGGCAAAGATAGTGCCTTCTCTATGATTCTGTGTGCACTCTACTTTCACATTCTGTAGCAGGTGCAGAGTTTCATCTAAATTAAATCTTTAACAACCAGCAAACAAAAAAACAAATTACACTATGGTTCAGCTGCAAAAATATGAGTGGCTTAGTGGGCCATTAAATATCTGAAAGCCATTTGCTAAACGTGTAACCCACCCAAATCACTAGTATATAATGTCATCGAATGTCATATTTAAAAAAAAATTGTGTTACACATTGATAATATATAAACAGTTAAACAAAATTTAAACTTCCTCAGCTTAGTAGCGATGACGTGTACATTTCCATTTTTAAACTTAGCTTTCCTAGTGTTTACTTTATGTCCGTAGATTGTGCTTGGAACGGGAAAGTGTGTGACAACCTGTGTTCTCAACGTGGGGCCTCATCAAACAGCGCTTGTATATGAATCATTGCTACAAGTATAAACAAACAAGGCCGCACATGTGTACGATTTATTGTTACAACAACAACAGTGAAGGCATAACGAGGTTCAAGTAGTGCATATTGATATTGACAAATAATGATTTAGGTATCATTACTAAGACCCCAAGATTCACACCCCCACCCACATCTTTAAAACAAATTATTTTACGTCAGGTCTGAGGTGACTGCCATTATAGAACAAAGAAAAAACACGAGCACCATTATACAGCTTGACAGTTTTAATATAGTCAGTCTAAAAATGAAAAGAAAGTTAATGAAAGAGATCAAAATTAGCTAAACTATTTGGCCATATCAAAAGACATAAGATCTTGCTGAAGGAAGACCATAATAGCAGGAAAAGTTGAAGGCAAACGTGCAAGAGGAAAACATTGTTATAATTGGGGAAAATAATGTCAAGAGATAGACAGGAAAGAGTGTATCAAAGTGCACCATCAAGACAAGAGATAGTAGACTTTAGAGATCCCTTGAAGTTTACCTTCGTTGTGGACGTGGCAGCTGATGATGATGAATATACTATACAATAATTGGAAAATAATCGGAGGACTGTGGAGGCTGAGATGCAAAGAATGAACCAGAGTTGGGGCACTGTACGAAGGATGGCCGCCGACGGAGCAAAGTGGAATCAATTAGTTGTTGCCCTACAAGACGCCACCAGGCGTAATGGCCACTGACTGCTTTGACGGTCAGCGGCTAAGGATTAAAGAAGAAAAAAGAAATTGGAAAAGAGAGGTGATATCACCAAGGTCTAAGGAATAGTAATGTATATTCACACCTTTGAGAAAAAATTCGAAGGAATTGTATGACATTGTTTACATTTTACAAACCTTCAGTCTACAATGATGGGATAATATGTTCAGATCTGTTTCTTATTTCTACTTCTATCTCTAAAATTTTGAAGTTTGTAATCTAAAGTGTTGCTCTACTTGCTAATGGCATGGACGTCTCTATTGCTCTCTGCTGCTCTGTATGCCTCATCTGCCCTATTTGATCTGCCCTCTTTTATCATTCTGCATTTTGTTAATGGTTCTCGCACGCTGCTGTACCTGGTGACAGACGTTCTATTTTGGTCAAGTTTTTTGCTGACTGTATATGTCATAATTTCAAGTGCATGTGAATGCTTCTTAATTTATTATAGTTACTAGCATAGGGTTCCCATAATGTTTTGTTTAAAAACCGGGACATTTCCAAATTTTTACCTTAAAAACCCGGGACATTTTGTAAAAAAACGGGACATGTTAAAAATTAAGGTAAAGCACAAATAAATCTATTGTATATTATATGTTGCACTTAAAATAAGATACTGGTATAAAAATACACACATTAACTAACACAAATTCCATTTTATCGTTGAAAATTTTTTTCACAATGGCTGTTGTGCAGTCCATGGACTTAAAACTGTGGTTGTGATAAGCGAAGGTTGCTTCCTGTGCTGCCAATGATAACTGTTTTTCCATTTCCTTTTCACTCTGGGTTTTCGCATTTAAGAAATGACTTAGCCCTATACTGCTGTTGGAAGCCTTACTTTCAACAGCACCTTTATGTTTTTTCGTTTTCACGTGGTTGACTACGTCTGACCGACCACCATGTGAAATGCAAAATTTAGAGCTGCATAAAGTACATTCAACATTTTCATCTACACCTTTAATGAAGGGAAATTCTCTTGTAATGTTATCATTTATACTGCACTTACGTTTCGGATTATGCGGATGAAAAACGATAAAAATACTGTATAATAATGCTAATACGCATTAAATCATTTGGTAGATGCTCACTGAACACTGTTTTGGTCGACTTTCGAACTTTTGTTCGAGATTCAAACCGAGGGTCCACTGTAACCGGAAATTGATAAAGTAACAGTACTAAAACACGGAATAAAATCCGTTACCCAAAGATTTTTTTTTTTTTCAGGAAGGACCCTTAAAAGGCGGGACATTTGGAATAAATTCGGGACACCGGGACATTTTATCCAAAAAAACGGGACTGTCCCGGGAAAAACGGGACGAATGGGAACCCTATACTAGCATCAAACTTAGTTTGGGACTTTTCCTGTATATTTTGAGAACCACTGCTGATGCAAACGTTCTCAGTCGTAGTATGTTACGTGCAGTCTTTGATATCTTACAATATAATACATTTGTATGCTTGTTATGTTCGCAAATATTTTGTAAACAAAATAGATATTTTTTAGTGCTTAAGGAAAAGTCATTATTGAGTTACTTCCCTTGAAAGGAGTGTCGTCACTTTCGATCGAACTCCGCGGATGAATCCAGTTTTACTGCGATTTATTCTTTGTTTGGGTAGAAATAGGTTGTTCTTGCTTCAGTGTATCTATGGCCTGAATTTATGTGTATTGTTTGTCTGGGTAGGACGAGTCTGTCTTATATCTGAATATCTTTGCATGTCTAAGTCGAACTATATGGTCTTTTGTCGATAGAAAGGTCAAAGGGCTGTTCGGCGGATGTGTCGCTAGAGAGGTGTGATTTGGCTTCGCCCTGATGGGGGCTGTGATTTTTTGTGTAGCGGCTTGTCGCCGGAAAAAGTGATCTCAGTATTTATGGGGAAAGTGATAGTCGTCTAGACCTATCGTGTATGCTTTACCCCAGTGTTTATTCTTATTGCCAAGGAATGGCAGAATCATATTTCTGATACCAAGGTAACAAAAGATACTCCTTATGAACTCTCTTACGAAGCCACCGTTTTTTCGATAGACACGATTTGTACGTCTGAGAGAATATATTTAACTAGATGAAAACGACATTCATTCCTAGCAGCACTATATCTTGTATGATGAAGTCAATTGTATCATGATAGAATCTACAGAGCAATGAGAACATTTAATGAATGACTAACTTTAATACAGATTCATTATCTGTATCCAAACGTGAGTGACAGCTCACGAGAGAAGCCATCTTGTATCCAAATATTTTGTGACTTTCAAGAAGAGAAAGGGATGCCCCGTATTATCGCTTGATGAGTCCAGAGATCACTGCTACACATGAGAACCCATTACTAGCGGTTCAATATGATTATATGAAAAATATGTGCTGAACATTATTGTAAGGAATCTTCGCTAGACGAGGTTAGGTCTAGAAGCCATCTTGAATATTGTTTATAATCTGACGTGCTTTGTCAGTAAACTCAGATGATATATATATATATGGGCAATACTGAGTGCTTGTCTACTGACAGTCCATTATGCTATTATTCTACATGAGTGCCCATGTATCATTGCAAGACCATTTATCCACTGTACCATGATGTATTATGCCAACCTGTGATTTGTCACTATCCGTGCTGTCGAGTGTGTACGTCCAATTAAACTGTAGCAAAGGTACACAGTCGTTGGTGTCGATGACTTCCAGCCATACATGAGTGTGAGAAAAAGACCATTTGTCAACACCACGAACTCTTCTTATCATTCGCATATTATACTCTCAATCTATGTCTACACACCACTGCGTAGGTCGAGTTGACATTCCATACTCAAACCACGAGCAACACAACAACACAGCATTTAACTCTGGTGATGTTCTAGTGAGCTTATATTTATCAACTGATGATGAGAAGCAAAGAACAGAGTTTATCAACTGGTGGACCAGCTTTCTGGGTTTGACCTCGCAGAAGTTGAGAAGTCAACAGACTACCGATACCAGACCGTTTCCTGTGGCTGATACGACACACTTGCAGTATTAGTTTGCTCTTTGTCAACACTTCGTCACGTGACCTGTCAAGTGAATGCAGTATGTAGGTCAGCGTTGTTGACATTTTTACGCTTAGACATTACAGAGTTTCACAGTACAGAGATGATACTTTAAAGGCCATAAACTGTCCTGTTGTTGAAATGTGGTTGAACATAAAAGCCCTACTTTCATCGATGGATCTTCTTATGTTCTGCTTGTGTGTTGAACTTTAATATTTAAGGCCAGAATTTGTATTAATTCAATAAAGTGGCAGTTTATTTATTTTCATAAGAATAACTTTGCCATTACTGTAAAACTGAGCCTATTTTGCAACACATACTATCATACACATAATTTATATATTTATGTTTACATGTTATTTGTTTGTATAGTATATTAGTTTATATGTCAGCGGGTTGTGTTTAGGTTGGGCGGTGTCCTCACAACAGAATATCCCACGTCATAGAGGGTCCGTTGTGGGCGTTTTCTTTAGGTGCAATTTCCTTAATTGGAAATTTGCTTGCAACAACTAGTTGCTATTTGTGTTAGCTGTGAAGACTGTAATTATTGTTATTTTTGTAATATTTCTTTGTTCTTTAGTTTTGTTTTGATTTGTTTGTAATTTGTTGGTCTACCCTTTTCTATCTTTCAGTTCTATTCACAATTTATATTCATATACTGTGACGTCATTTGTGTTGTTATTCCTTGCAGATTCAGTGATTACTTTCATTGATTTCCCTATTTGATTTATTTGATTTCTGCAAACGTTTTCGTATTGTCAGTCTTATTTGTACTTTATGTATTCTGTTGGTTGACATATGTTTTATATAGGTATATTTCATAAGACACTATTGCCTGTGCACTGCACTTGGATTATGGTATAAACCAGTACTTGATTATTATTACTGTTATACAAGACCTTATTAAGGCTTGTGACCCACAGATATTGGGATAGTGTGCTGATTAATCAAGTCATTAAGAACTTGTGGTATTATTATTGTTTCAAGTGATTAGTATTATTGTTAGACATCATGTCTACATTAGAATACTTCATTATACAAGGGAAAGCCCTTGATAAGACTGGTCAACAATTAGAAGAATGGGCAGTTGCTCAATATGACAAGACATTAGCTGCTGCTGCAGAGGAAAGAAAAGCTGCTGCAGAGGAGAGAAAACTTCAAATAGAAGAAAAAAAAGCTGCTGCTGAAGAGAAAAAAGCTGCTGCAGAAGAGAGAAAAGCTCTGGCTGAAGAGAAAAGATTAGAAAAAGAAGCTGATGCTGCTGCTGAACAAAAGAAATTGCAGATGCAGGTGGAGGAAAGGAGATTTGAAGCTGAACAAAAAAAATTAGAAAGAGAAGCTGCTGCTGAACAAAAAAGATTAGACAGTGAAGCTGAACAAAAAAGATTAGACAGGGAAGCTGAACAGAAAAGATTAGAAGGGAAGCTGAACAAAAAAGATTAGACAGAGAAGCTGAAGAAAAAAAAGCAATAAGAGAACATGAATTTGAGTTAGAGAAATTGAGATTGACAAGTATGAGTAATGTTAATCAGGCATCTAGTGGTAATGGTAAACCTTCTACTTACAAGGTTAAGGTTCCACCGTTCAATCAGTCCAGTGACGATATTACATTCTGGCTGGATAGATTTGAACGTTCTTGTCGTACTCATAATGTGGATAAATCACAATATGCTAACCAATTAGCAGAAAACTTGAAAGGTGAATCTCTGACTAGGTTATGCCTTGTAGGAGAAGCAGATAAGGATAATTATGATGTCATTAGGGCGGCTTTGATAAAAAAAATACCAGCTAAGTGAGGAAGGCTATCGCCTTTTGTTTAAGACGATGGTGCCTGAGACAGGTGTAGAATTCTCAGAATTCATTGCAAAGGCACGTCTCACAGTTGATCGTTGGATTGAGCTTTCCAAAACAGAAAAAACGTATGAAGGACTTATGGATTTGTTGCTCAGAGATAAGATTATGTCATGTGTTAACAAACCATTCCTTGAATTTATACATGAGCGTAAACCCAAATCTCTAAAGGAAATGGAAGAATATTGTTCCCAATATGTCACTGCACACCCCGACGTGACTTTTGGCAACACTAAGATTAAGGAGAGTATGCCAGTTGCTTCAGCAACACCATACAATCCCAATTATTCACACAGATTTCAGGGACCTCAAAACAGATTTGATAAAAAAGGTAACCACAATAGTTATCAAAACCAAGGTAACCAATCATTTCAGGGTTCTTCTTCAAAGAACTGGAGACGAGCTGATAGCTCTCGACACAGGGGTGGTCACAATTATAGCAATTTCCATAGAGGAAGTAATTATAGAAACTATCCGAGGTATCCGTCTTGGAGTCAACAAGATCGCAATTACAGAGATACTCATTATAATGAATATGATAATGGTAACCAAGAGAACTATGACTCAAACCCAAATAGGGGTTACAATAGAGGTAACAATAACTACAGAGGTAATAATAACCGAGGTAGATCTCAAAACAGAAGACATAAACCACATTTTCAGGCAAACTCTGCACAACAAGAGTCCCATGAAGCCTATAAACAGAGTAAAGACAATAATGACGCTAATAATATGGCATGTTCCGCTTTTGATTTTGGGAGAGCATCTCAGTGCCCCCAATGCAAAACATTATTTGAGCCAACCACAGTGTCTACTTTAAGCTGCGGCCATCCTCTTCCTGCTCTTCCTGCATCAGTCGCGCATGATGGAAGAGGTTCTCTTGTCTTACATAAGGGTTTAGTAAATAACAATCCAGTCTCCGTGCTATTTGATTCTGGATGCACCACAATTGGTGTTAGGCAGTCACTCGTAGATCCTTCCCGTGCCACTGGACAAGTAGTCAAATGTGTAACATTTGGCGGCACATTAGAGAAATACTCTACTGCTATCATTAGGATTGCTACTCCTTTCTTTACAGGAGATGTACACGCATGTCTTCTTCCGAATCCGATCGCTGACCTCATCATCGGTCGCATTCATGGAGTCAAAGAATGCACTCCGCAACAAATTTCCGCGTGGGAAAGGCAAAACATGCAGATTGCTAACGCTGTAGTCACTAGAGCTCAGGCTCTTAATATGCCTCAAACTTCATCTACTGAAGATAATGAAGTGCATAACCAAGATGATCCCTTGGTAATTTCTCGTGACTCGTTTATAAAACAGCAAGAAGATGATCCCACTCTGAAGAAATTCTTCATTCTTGCAACTAAAGGTGATCCGAATAAAGACACAAGTCGTAAATCGTGGATTACAAAGAAGAATGGCGTACTTGTACGTATGGTTCAAGACTCCATTACGTCAAGTCATTCTCAAATCCTGGTTCCCAAGAATTTGAGAGTTAAAATTTTGCAGCACGCTCACGACTCTCAGTGTGCTGGACACATGGGTTTTTCCCGTACTAAGTCAAGAGTCCTTGCGGCTTTCTTTTGGCCATTGGTAAACAAGGACATACGGATTTATTGTCGATCTTGTAAAGTATGTCAGGAAGTTAAATCCAAAGGTCCACGGCATGCTGCACCCATTCAGGCGGCGGACATTCCTATTCGGCCATTTCAAAAAATGGCCATAGACATTATTGGTCCATTTAAGATCAAGTCTGCCAGAGGACATCAGTTTATCTTGACGTGTGTTGATATGTGCACACGTTGGCCAGAGGCTATTCCTCTGAAGAGCATTACTACTGCTGATATTGCAGATGCTCTTTGGCTTATATTTTCTCGTCTGGGGTTCCCCGGAGAGATATTGTCAGACCATGGCACCCAACTAATATCAGATACCATGTCTCAAGTAATGTCTACTCTGCAGATAGATAGATCTTTAAGTAGTATCTATCATCCAATGTCTAATGGGATGGTCGAACGCCTTAATAGAACACTTAAAAACTTACTAGGGAAGATAACTGAGGATCATCCTCAAGACTGGGACAGAGTTTTACCTGCGGCCCTCTTCGCTTACAGAGAGGTCCCCAATGAACATACAGGATTTTCTCCCTTTGAACTCGTCTTTGGCGCGCGTCCGCGTGGCCCTATGTCGTTGCTTCATGATCTCATAACAGCTGACAATATTGACGATGACACAAAGTCATCCTACGAATATGTCATCGCGTTGAGACAAAAGATTATCGAAGCATGCAAATTAGCAACTTCTTCTTCTGAATTTGCGAAACAGAAGGCAAGGCAATTTGCCAATAAGAAGAGATGCTTACGACAACTTTGTCCTGGTGACAAAGCATTTGTATTACTACCTTGTAGGGAAAACAGACTACTTATTTCTTGGAAAGGTCCGTACGATATAATATCGAAAATTTCCGATGTCGACTATATTGTCGATATTGATGGGAAGCATAAAACCTTCCACATCAATATGCTTACTGAATTCCATGAACGTCCGGATTATTTGCAACCCATTTTCCAAGCAACGGACAATTCTCCAGTACAACATGGTCATTACTCATCACTGTCCGTGATACAGGATGAGGAAACAAGTTTTTCAGATGTAAATCTTCCTCTTCCAATGATCCCACTTCATTCTAGTGAATCATGGAAGAACGTTACTGTCTCTCCTGATTTGTCTCTAGGAGAACAGCGACAAGTTTCAACTATGTTGCAAACATTTCAGGATGTACTCACTGACATCCCTGGACAAAGTCATGTCATTGAACATGACATTGTTCTAACTGACCACACTCCTATTAGGGTTAGACCTTATCCTATACCTATACATTTTCAAGCACAGGTCGAGAAAGAGTTGGATGAGATGATAGATTTGAAAATAATCGAACCATCCACCTCTGCATATTCTTCGCCGATGGTTATTGTTCGGAAAAAAAAGACAATAACATACGTCTTTGCGTTGACTATCGCAAATTGAATCAAGTAACGAAGTTCGATGCCGAACCTATGCCTTTACTGGAAGAGCTACTTACTCGACTCTCCAAATCTCATTTTTTCACTAAACTTGATTTGTCTAAAGGATATTGGCAAGTTCCTTTATCTGAACGCGCCAAACCTCTCATGGCTTTTTCAACACCTAGAGGTTTGTTCCAATGGAATTTTATGCCTTTCGGTCTTATGAACGCACCAGCTACATTCGTACGCATGATGCGCCGAATCCTATCTTATCGGTCAGATGTCATTGCATATCTAGACGACATCTGTCTTTTCAGCGATACTTGGGAAGATCACTATTCAGGGTTAGATGAATTGCTGTCTACTTTGCGCGAGCACAACCTGACAGCGAAACCCCTAAAGCCTATATTGGTTTTAGCGAAATTTCTTTCCTAGGCCACCGAGTTGGTCATGGTTTCCTAAAGACAGAGGACCATAATACTAGTAAGATACTTAACATCTCTATCCCTAAGACTAAAAAACAGGTGAGAAGTCTGTTAGGTCTTATTCAATTTTATGGCAGATTCATTCAGAATCTATCCTCTATCATGGCACCTCTTTCTACACTTTTAAAGAAAGGTTCGCCTAATATGGTCCACTGGTCTTAGGAATGCCAATGCTCTTTGGATAAGATTAAAACATTGTTTTCAACACCACCTATTTTAGTGTTACCTACTAAAGATAAGACATTTGTTCTTCGTAGTGATGCTTCATCCACTGGGATTGGAGCGGCACTAATGCAAGAGTACTCTGGAACTCTGCATCCTGTAATGTATATTTCCAGAAAACTTAATGCGGCAGAAAGGAATTATTCGGTTTTAGACCGTGAGCTATTAGCTATGGTTTGGTCGATCCTCAAACTACAGAGATTCCTTCTAGGCGCACATTTCATAGTAGAAACCGACCAAAAAGCTCTTACTGCTATACAGAGTAAGAATTTGAAGAGCTCGAGGTCTACTCGATATGCAATTGCTCTTCAACCTTTTCATTTCTCTGTGCGAGCTACTCGTGGATCAGATAATGTGATGGCAGACATTCTGTCAAGATGCCCACATGATTCCACATAACTATTAGGGCTTAGACTTCTTGATATGTCTAGTTTATAATAGTTCCTTTCTATATAAAGATAGATACACATTTGTAATTTAATAATATAATGATTGTATCACTACTTAGCAGTTCATTGATGTTTATTTACCGCTGTGCTTTGATGATTTTTCTTCATAAATCATAAATTTAAGATGTCTAATACGAAATTATGGTATGAAATTTTTTAGGCATTGTGTAATTGCCAGAATTTTATTATACTCTGATGACACCTTCCTGGAAAAATTTACTTGTAGAGAAATAATTTCTCTCAGTTTATGAGATACATTCTCACCAGTCGCTCCATAAGTCGACTTAGCCTCATATTAGGTGTTATATTTATTCCTGATATTTTCATCTGCGCATTATTCATGCGTTGTGAGCCTATTGTACGTTGCTCCTAGATGTATTTAAAAAAAAAAAAAAAGTTCCATTTTTTTTCCCGGGAGGTGTGGTAAGACTGTTACGTGCAGTCTTTGATATCTTACAATATAATACATTTGTATGCTTGTTATGTTCGCAAATATTTTGTAAACAAAATAGATATTTTTTAGTGCTTAAGGAAAAGTCATTATTGAGTTACTTCCCTTGAAAGGAGTGTCGTCACTTTCGATCGAACTCCGCGGATGAATCCAGTTTTACTGCGATTTATTCTTTGTTTGGGTAGAAATAGGTTGTTCTTGCTTCAGTGTATCTATGGCCTGAATTTATGTGTATTGTTTGTCTGGGTAGGACGAGTCTGTCTTATATCTGAATATCTTTGCATGTCTAAGTCGAACTATATGGTCTTTTGTCGATAGAAAGGTCAAAGGGCTGTTCGGCGGATGTGTCGCTAGAGAGGTGTGATTTGGCTTCGCCCTGATGGGGGCTGTGATTTTTGTGTAGCGGCTTGTCGCCGGAAAAAGTGATCTCAGTATTTATGGGGAAAGTGATAGTCGTCTAGACCTATCGTGTATGCTTTACCCCAGTGTTTATTCTTATTGCCAAGGAATGGCAGAATCATATTTCTGATACCAAGGTAACAAAAGATACTCCTTATGAACTCTCTTACGAAGCCACCGTTTTTTCGATAGACACGATTTGTACGTCTGAGAGAATATATTTAACTAGATGAAAACGACATTCATTCCTAGCAGCACTATATCTTGTATGATGAAGTCAATTGTATCATGATAGAATCTACAGAGCTATGAGAACATTTAATGAATGACTAACTTTAATACAGATTCATTATCTGTATCCAAACGTGAGTGACAGCTCACGAGAGAAGCCATCTTGTATCCAAATATTTTGTGACTTTCAAGAAGAGAAAGGGATGCCCCGTATTATCGCTTGATGAGTCCAGAGATCACTGCTACACATGAGAACCCATTACTAGCGGTTCAATATGATTATATGAAAAATATGTGCTGAACATTATTGTAAGGAATCTTCGCTAGACGAGGTTAGGTCTAGAAGCCATCTTGAATATTGTTTATAATCTGACGTGCTTTGTCAGTAAACTCAGATGATATATATATATGGGCAATACTGAGTGCTTGTCTACTGACAGTCCATTATGCTATTATTCTACATGAGTGCCCATGTATCATTGCAAGACCATTTATCCACTGTACCATGATGTATTATGCCAACCTGTGATTTGTCGCTATCCGTGCTGTCGAGTGTGTACGTCCAATTAAACTGTAGCAAAGGTACACAGTCGTTGGTGTCGATGACTTCCAGCCATATATGAGTGTGAGAAAAGGACCATTTGTCAACACCACGAACTCTTCTTATCATTCGCATATTATACTCTCACTCCATGTCTACACACCACTGCGTAGGTCGAGTTGACATTCCATACTCAAACCACGAGCAACACAACAACACAGCATGTAGCTCTGGTGATGTTCTAGTGGGCTTAGAGTTATCAACTGATGATGAGAAGCAAAGAACAGAGTTTATCATAGTATGAACTGTCTATTAATCACTTTGACACACAGCGGGTCACAATGATTTGTCTGTACTGCAGTTACCTCGTTACATGGTTTTATTTAAAATGAAAACCTAACTCACTTATAATAGTCGTTTTATGTCCTCCATTAAATTATCGTTAAACTACTTAATCATGAATAAAATCGCCTGTGTTTCACACGAGGATACAAATATATAGTGTTCTCGACTCTTAGCTTAAACTCTCACTTTTATAATTGACAAAGTAGTTTTGTTTAACTGAAAACTGCATTCAGCACAGATTTTCAAACAAAAATTTGATGAAAATATTTAGAATCAGACCAGCCTAATGACTTTGTTCTTGTCAGCTATATAAGGCGAACTTAACTAACTTAAAGCACATTCACATTTCAACAGGTTTTGTTATGAATAACTGTCAACATGAGACAGATACTAACATCAAAACAACTAACTCACAAACTCTTGAGAATCATCAAATTGAAGCCGAGATGAGTAGTCAATGGGTAGTAAAAAAGGTGATGAGGATTGAACCCACTGCACTTTGGTTGCAGCTGTAAACTTCACACATGTTTTCTGCCAGCTGGAGGCAATTGTGAAAGTAACCCTTGTGATGAAAACAATTTACCGTCTAGAGTTCAATAGCCAGTTACGGTTGTTCTAAAGCCTGGATTTAAAAAAAAATTAATTGTCATCTGCATCCACATTGTTTATTTATGTCTGTATAATAAAATAATTACAAAAGCAAGAAGTGAAACATTGTGATGTGAAGTGGCGATTAAAATGACAATGTACATGTCACTAGGAACATCATCATGTAAAACAAACAGAAACCACCACCACAAGAACAGATGGAAGCAAGTAAGCAGGTTTCCTGCCAGAATACCAGCTTCAGTGATAGCTCCTTGTTCCATCACGATCAGAGATAACAGAAGTGATGCATAGCAACCGGATGGGTGGTTTTATTCAAACCAGTGACACTTTTGCTTAAAATAACAAGCAGCTAAAGTGAGGCAGCGCTTGCACAACGTCATGCACAAAAAATGAATCTATACTGTTCAAAAAAAGAAACGCAACATTATTGCAGTGGTAATGGACACCAAATTTCAAACTTGTACAGTACCAAAATTTTATTTTACGGAATAAATGTTTCAATCTTGGCATGAAGCAACTTTCAGACTTTAACAATGAAATGATGTTCATTAAATTTGGTTTGGACTTTTATTCTTTGCGACTGAGGCCTCCGTTTCAGTAAGGTGTATGGCCTTCTCTGGCCTCTATCAGAGAACGACATCTCCTTGACATGGATCCGATTAGCCGTTGGATCTGTTGTGGGATGGCTGCCCACTCTTCCCGCAGTGCAAGAGACAACTGTCGGAGATTGGCTGGAGTCACGTCGTCTGTTGAGTTCATCCCATAAGTGTTCTATGGGGTTCATGTCTGATAACACGGCTGGCAACGGAACGGTCTGGACGTTGTTGTCAGCGAGGAATTGGGTGGTGAGTTGTGCCACATGCGGTCGAGCGTTATCCTGCTGAAAAATCTACCCTCGTGCAGCCAGGAGTGGAAGGACGTGAGGACGAAGAATTTCAGCGACGTATCGTTGGGCATTCAGGCGTCCTTCAATTTGCACCAGGTCACTTCTTCCCATGAAGTTGGAACCCCCCACATCAGTACACCTCCACCACCATGTGGAGGAGCCTCATCAACGCTGTTCTGGGCGTAGCGCTCATGGACTCTGCGGTAAACTCTTCTCCGTCTATCGTGTCGCTAGAGCACAAAAAATGATTCATCACTAAACCAAACCCGTCTCCAGTCATTCCCAACGGTCCATTGACGATGCTGGTTCGCCCACTGCAGTCGGTTCTGGCGATGCCGGTCCGTAAGAACAGGACCTCTGTAGGGTCTTCTAGCCGAAAGACCAGAGTCGTGCAGCCGGTTCCTGACCGTTTGATCTGAAATTCGACGAGCTGCTGACATTGACTGGACTGTGGAGGACGCAGATGCAAGTCGATTCCTGAGGTGACGCAACCGTATGAAGCGGTCTTCGGCAGGAGTTGTGACTCTGGGTCTTCCACTGCGCGGCCGGTCTGCCACTGAGCCAGTTTCTTGAAATTGCCTCCAAAGGCGACTAATGGTGCTTCTAACCACATTAAATTGTCTGGCCACTACACTTTATGACTGTCCAGTCTGTAAACGTCCAATGATGATGAGTCGTTGTTCTGTAGTGAGATGAGCCATACTTGCGCATTGAATTTTCAAATGAATTTATTCGAGGAGCGTCAATCTTTTATAGGCATTCAATAATATGGTCAGAGAGTTTTGTGTTCAGTAAGTTTCACGGGATTCTCACTGTCACGAGTTATTGTCAAAAATGTTGTTTTGACCTTGACCTCTTTCATGACCTCACGAATCATGAGGTGAGTACAATTCAGGTATATCATTAGAAGTTAATGACCAGGTGGACACAGTCGATAGGTTGACTGATGTCCAATCAGTGAATATCTTTTATAAAAGTAACACCAAAAATGTTGCGTTTCTTTTTTTGAACAGTATATAAACCAATGATGCAAGATCACGTGAATGCTTGCGTGCAGGCGTCTTGCAAGGAGGGCAGCTTCTGATAAACAATGGAGTGTTATCACAGAACATAACTTTCAGCAAAACAAAGAAGAAATGAGCTGAAAGCGTCTTCATCCACATAAATTCATCTTGATATCAGGTAAATAATTCCCTGCACGTTCTATACTGCAGTGTCATGTTCACTTTTGCACGCTGCCACATGTTTTCCACTGTTTGTGTGTAGATTTCGCGATTCTGAGGGTCAACAAAATTGCGCTCCTGCACCACAACAGAATGCATATATGCACCTCCATTCAACGTACTAATGTTGCTGTAAACTGGCCACCCATCTGTCATAATATGGGTTTCTAGTTGAATATACTGCTGTATAAGAGCCTCCAGTGTACCTGCCATGCGGTCAGCAACTTCCACCAGGAAACACTTCCCTGACTCCCTCTCCACACCACCGAACACCCAGTGTCCTTCTTGCCAGGTGCCTCTGTGATACTTTCTATGAAAATACTTGCTTTCGTCAATTTCTACTATAATAAGTTCTCCATTAGCTTTAAAGCCATCAATCTGTCGTGGTCGTCGCGACAGCCAATTTCTACACTCCTCACGCATAAAGTTGCACCAATCAACTACAGTGTTTCAAGTGACATGAACCTCGCGACAGATGGTGGCCTTATGAGTATCAGTCCACCAAACATTCTTCTTCTTCTTCCATCCTTAGCCATCAACCGGCAAAGCAGTATGTGGCCAGTACGCCTAGTGGCGTCTTAGGGCAACAACAAATTGATCAATCTATCGCTGTTTCCACCACGCCTAGTGGCGTCTTTGTGGAACAAAAACAGACCAAACAATCTATCATTGTTTCCATAATCAGATTGGTTGGCAAGCAGGTGATCAGCCCACTGTGCGAAGTTTTTATGGGATGGGGTAAACAGCCCCATGCCCATACCCTCCTTAGTCGCCTTTTACGACATGCGTGGTAGGGTGCAGTGTTACTATTCTTTGCTCCCCTTTCGGGCCCCGGTAACACACGGGTGAATCCACCAAACATACATAATTAAAATAATCTGTCTAAGTGTAAGGAGACTTTTTTTCTTTTCTTCAAAAAGTGAATCTTTCCTAACACAAATGTGGTGGTACAATTAAGGCCAAGGCCGGCCCTAGGAATTTTGCCGCCCCGTGCAATTCCATACCTTGCCGCCCCAGCACAACCTCAAATTAACGTTTGAAATTTAAAAAAAAAAAAAAAACCGTTATGTTAAACAAGCTTCAACATAAATTTCATGACCATTAGCCTAATTTTAAATAGTACCATTAACT
This sequence comes from Oreohelix idahoensis, assembly GCA_024509875.1. NCBI lineage: Eukaryota > Metazoa > Mollusca > Gastropoda > Stylommatophora > Oreohelicidae > Oreohelix > Oreohelix idahoensis. The sequence goes on from JAMPIV010004476.1 coordinate 886,300, forward strand.
CTTTGACTCCGCAATTATTTTCCACCCTGTACCGTAATTATTTATTCTTGATAACTAAAAACAACGATCAGAGCGTTGTTGCGGCACGGGTGTCAAATCTGACCAACGCTCTGAGCGCTGTTCTGGATTCAAAGAGTTAATAATAATGTATTGATAAATTGATGAAAATACTATATAGTCATAAAATAAACCAGTGACTTTATTAGAGACAATTACATGAAATAAATGTAGTTATATTACTTACATATAGGGGATGCTCTTCTCATGTGGAACGATGCACTATTGAGTCACAAACACTTAACTACAGCATGTACATGTTATAGTCCTTAGCACTATTTTCACATTATTTGAATTTATATTGTTTGAAGTATCTTCTGCTTAAAAAACTTTTCTTGCTTTCATATTTGCAAAATCAGAAATAAGGTCTGCGTAGTCTAATTTTTGACCGATTTCATGTTCAATTGAAATCATGGCAAGTCCTTCCAATCTAGTTTCGACCATTGTTGAGCGTAAATATGTTTTAATAAGCTTCAGTTTTGAAAAACTACGCTCACCACTTGCTACCGTTACCGGCAAAGTTAGTAATATTCTTAAGGCTATAGCGACATTAGGAGCAATGTTATTTTCAATAATATGACGAAGAACTTCAATTGGCGGTGTATTTTCTGGTACTAATTTGGATATTACTTTCAGTTCATCACATAGCTCAATGGCATCAATGTCTATTTTCTTGATGTGTTAAGACGTCTTCTAGGTTTTGACATTTGTTTAAGAGCTCATTTGTCGTCTCAGATTTCAATTTAGGGATGTTATATAAAAAGGAAAAATGTGAACTGTGATGTTCCAATTGCTCGAACCTTTCTTCGATGGAATTGGTTGTAACTTCAATAATAAAAAAGAAAAATTCAATTTTGAATTTAGTTTTGGGATCCAAAATAGGTTCATCTCTTGCTTCACAGTTGTGTTGCTTTTTCTGCCGACGCATTCTAGTACATTCAAACGTTGGTATCAAATCAGGATCAGCTTCAACTTTCTCAGCTAATGTTGTAGCATCAACAAGAACATTTTGAAATGATTCATCATTTCTGAGATTCTTAAGGCTTTGGAGAACATTTCTCAAAGTTGTTATGACACTAGTCAATTCCATTTTTATGCTTTGCAATAGTTTACTAGCAACATTAATTTCGTTTAAAACATAGTACCATATAACGAGACAACATAAAAATTTAAAATCTGAGTTTTAGGGTAAGGGTTTCAGCTTCATGTCTCGCCATTTTGTCTACTGACTCGTCATCAGCAATTTCTATCAATGCATCATAAAATTCCTCAATATAATATCTGAAAGGACGAATTGGCTCGATTCTAGATTCCCAGCGAGTTGTACTTAGTGGCTTGGGCATTAGAGTTGTAATATGTTTCTTAAGGATTCCCCAACGCAGTGTTGACACTGAGAAAAACACATACAATTTCTGAACCGTTTCAAAACATAAAACCTCTTCTCTAGATAGCATCGCGGCATCATTGACCACCAAGATGAGAGAATGAGAACAGCATGGGATATAAAAAGCTCTCGGGTTCAAGTCCCTAATACGTTGTTGAACCCCTGAATGTTTTCCTTTCATATTTGATCCATTGTCATACCTCTGGCCACGCATGTTTGCGATTGGAATTTTCATGTCTGACAATTTTCTTAGAATGCATTCGGTTAACGCTGAGCCTGTAGTGGCTTCTACAGCAATGAAACCAAGAAAATGTTTATGAATGTTGATGTCATTTGGATTCGTATTAACAAATCTTACAATTAGTGTTAATTGTTCAATATGACTTACATCGGGAGCGCAGTCTGCAACTACTATAATATTTAGCTTTCTCTACCATAGAAATTATTTCTTTTTGTATGGTTCTAGAGAGAAGAGCAATCAATTCATTTTGAATGTTTTTCCCCAGGGTAATGCTGAGTCGATCCACGAGCTACTCTCATTAAATGTTCACACATAGCACTATCAAATCTGGCATTCAGTTCAACAAGCTTTAAACAATTTCCATTGTTAGGGATGTTCCACGAAATGGCAAGCATTGTTGGCTCAAGAACTGGACAATAGCAATTAGGCGTTCTATTATGCTCCTCCAGTATCGAACTTCTGAATTTAATAACTTTTGTTGCATTGAATCAATTGTCTGTACTGATTTAAGCCTGGACGATAATTCAATACACTTTGTTAGGAACTCAAGTGGTTTTTAGATTTTTCGTGTTCATTAAGATACACATACAAATGACCCCAATCATTATAGTCATCAGTATTGAGTGACATTTTATTACAGGAAAACAACTTACAGCAGCAAGTGGTAATCTTCAGTCTCATTTTCGACATTGTTAGTGAAATCAAATCTTATATGTTACTGGGGTCCGAGTTAGAAGTACTTGCCATGAGCTCAGAATCATTTGTTTTGGTACATTTGCTTATTTTCTTCTGTCCTACATCAGCTGTTTCTGTTTTTAGATATTTATGTAAAGCCCCGCTATGTTTTTGAATATCGCGTTCTTTTTCCAGCTTCCGTTTCCGATATTCGGCACCTGATAGTTTTTTTTCTTTTATCGGACATTATGTCTATTTGAATATTAAAACTGTTTTAAATAAACCCTACAATAAAATGTATTATTTAGTAATGAATGGAGGCTGAAGCACTGTACTAATTTCCATAAAACGTTTAAAACCGTATTTATCACTGTAACCCATAGCGCACTAACATTGAGCAAAATCAATTTCCTTGACTACATACTCAAAAACAACTGAAACATTCGAGTCGCCAACATAGAACGGTCGATAAAAAAATCAATACTTAAGTAGCCTATGATTGGCTAATCTGGGTAACGCGAGATTGTCATTGGTTGAATTGAATAAGCTGCATCATATTAAGAAGTGTGGGAAACTGCTCGCTGAACTGACAGGGAATCCCGAGACAGTGTATATCACGTGATCTCTGGTCACAAGAAAACATTCTCCCGGGGATGTACAAAGGCATCTCAAGGCGGAATATTTGGCGGGATTGTAAAAATAATTTTAAAAAATTGTTGCCGCCCCCCAAAGCTTGCCGCCCCGTGCAAATGCACGTGTTGCACCGTCGGTTGAGCCGGCCCTGATTGATGCACTTTCATTGTCGACCATCGGTGCGTTGGGAAATATTGTGCAGTCGTGCGGGTTGAGAACATGTGTTGCAAGTTCTGGAATTTTTAATTAAACCTCCTTCTGCTAGCAACTCTAAGCATTGATAGGGTTCCCTCACCTCATCATTCAAACTTAATGAGTCCCACATCTCCGAGCGCCTCGCAGCAACACTCAAAATACTGTCCACATCAACTATAGTGGTTTGTGCAGACATTGCAAAACGTGAACTGAGATTTAAATATGCAGTGCTAATGGCGGTTAAAACTAGCTAGGCGTGATAAAATCAATAAATGGAAATATTGTGTCCTAATACTGCTAAGATACCTAATTACTTACACAATGTGGATAATAGATGTATACATATCACAACAACAACAAAATACTACAATTACTACAAACAAACTTGATGAAGCGCTAAACTTGATGAAAACAGATGTAGCGATGGAAGAATGGGTATACCGATGAATGAATATGAAACAAACATAAAGGTATGTTTTCAGGCACTCGTAAGAAATAAAGAAGTAGAACACTAGACAACAGAAAAACAACAGACATGAGTGGCTTACCCAGGATTTGAACACTGGACCTTCCGTGCGACAACCCCGCCTAGCTATGCAAGCGAATCAAACAATCCTCCCTGCCATCTACGCATCACCAATAAATGATGCTTTGATGACAGTTCAATAGTGCGAACCGAAAGACATAACACCGGAAGTCCACCATGAGCAGTACAGCCTATTAATGACGCAATCACTTCTGTTGTTTCCCTATCAGACAGCATAGGCCAGTCCATACAAGACAAAGAGACCTTAATACTGTGTCTAGTACATGATAGTAGACTTAGAACAGTAAGTACAGGACAGAGGGTAGGTTTTGGTATTGTATAAACATTTATAACATAGCCTACAAAGAAGGGAAACCCGAGGCCTGTAAACGGTAAATTAATATGAAACAAACATAAAGAATCAATGATTTACTGATTTATAGTCCTAGACCTAACGGTCTTTTATGTTTGGACATGCGCCCTAATATAACCGACTAGTTTGAATGGGGCGCGCCTCGCCAAAACGAGGCAAAACTTTATTTTAAAAAAGAAAGAATAAAGTATTAGTGAGAAAGAATAAATTTGTAGTGCGATACTTATCAATTCGAAACCCATTTCGATACCCCCGCGAGATGCTCGATACAGGAAATTGTGTGCGCCAAATCACTGCGCAAGTCACTCTTTCATCCATTCATCCATCCACTCACAACAAGTCCTGTGGCGATGGGCGAGCGGCGAAGCGGCAGGCGTGGGTACGCTGGCAGTCGTAGTCGCAGACCTACACACAGGCGGCTCAGGCCATATGGTCGTCTTCCACTGATCGGAGCAGCAGTGGGATTCGGCAGCCCCCTGAGTGTCTGAGCAGCCCTCTTTAGGAAAGCACTGCTCACCTCCATGGCATGAGGAAGGGGCTAGAAAAGGTGCCCTAAACATTGCCTGCTCCACCATTACCTAACCAGCTTACCGCGGTTGGTGGGAACCCTACTTCAGCGGGCGACACATAAGAAAAAGAAAGGACAGATTTTTCCCCCTCATTCTAGGCGCATGGAATGTGCGCACTCTCCTTGACAAAGACTTTAACGCAAACAGACCTGAGAGGCGAACTGCCCTGATTGGGAGAGAACTGGCCAGATACAACATTGACATAGCAGCACTGAGTGAAACTCGACTTGCAGGCGAGGGCCAACTTTGCGAAAATGGTGCAGGTTATACATTCTATTGGAGCGGAAGAGGAACTGAAGAACGACGAGAAGCAGGGGTTGAATTTGCAATCAAAACAGCACTTGTTAGCGGGGCCCCCAAAGGGAATAAATGACCGACTCATGACAGTCAAGATCCCCCTGCTTTATGGAAGAAAACATGCCACCTACATTAGCGCGTATGCACCAACTATGACAAACCAGGATGACGTCAAGGGTAAGTTTTATGAAGAACTACATGCAGTCATTGCATCAGTTCCTAAAGCAGATAAGCTCATCATTCTTGGTGACTTTAATGCAAGAGTAGGCTCAGATAACATCTCTTGGAATGGCACTATTGGAAGATATGGCGTGGGTCGCTGTAACAGCAATGGACTTCTTCTCCTCCAGACTTGCGCAGAACATGACTTCCTTGTCACCAACACCATTTTTCGACTTCCTACCCGCAACAGGACCTCCTGGATGCACCCTCGCTCAAAGCATTGGCACTTAATTGACTATGTAATTGTTAGGAAAAAGGATAGGCAAGATGTCCGGGTGACCAAGTATATGTGTGGTGCTGAATGCTGGACTGATCATCGCCTCATTGTGTCTAAACTTAAAATTCGTATCCAACCAGCCAGGCGCCCTCAGGGGAAGAAAACTCATAAAAAGCTGGATGTCACCAAACTAAAGAAGACAAAAATCAAACAGTCATTTACTGACACCCTAGAAGACCGTGTCAAATCTATCTCATTAGACGGCCAAAGTGTGGACACAAATTGGGCAGCCCTAAGTGAGCAGATCTACAACACTGCTACAGAGGTCCTGGGTCCCGCCATCAAGAAACAAAATGACTGATTTGATGAGAACTCAGATGATATAAAGAAGATGTTGGCTGAGAAACACCATCTCCATAAAGCATATTTAAATGATCCAAAATCTACATCAAAGAAAGACGCTTTCAACAACATGCGTAGAATCGTCCAACATAAACTACGCCAGATGCGGGATTCATGGCTGAGTAATAAAGCAGATGAGCTCCAAGGCTTTGCTGACAGCCATGACTTGAAGAATTTTTACCATGCACTCAAAGCGGTCTATGGTCCAACATCATCAGGATCATTTCCCCTCCTTAATGCAGATGGAAAAACACTTATTACAGACAAGGAAAACATTCTCCAACGCTGGGTCGAACACTTTAATAATATTCTGAACCAGCCATCATCTATTAACGACGAAGCCATCATCCGCCTGCCCCAAATTCCTATAAATGAAGCACTAGATGATATACCAACTGTTACGTACATTTATTACCTAAGGGGGTAGTCTTCGGTCCTGCCAAATGTACGCACCAGTCTTGATATAGTTATATTATTTGTGCGGTCGAATGATTCGCGCACTGACGTGCACGAAGCAGTGAGTGTTGCTTTGGGACGCACGGGTAACCTAGTTGAGTAGTTTGTGACGTCATGATTTGAAGGGCAACATGGAACTTGTTTATGTCCATGATTGTTATATTATATTTATATTCAATGGCATGTTTATGGAAAGCCATTTATTCTAGTGATCTGTATTGGTCTTCAGGTCGAAACCATTAGCAGCAATGTCACGTAAGTTATCGCCCCACTTCTTATTTAAAGCTGTATTATAAGGCCGCTCTAATACTAGTCTAGCGGGAATATGTTATTCCTAGAATGGATCTACAGAGTCGTTTGCCTTTAGGATTTGTATCGTAGAAGAAGGATTCCTACGAGTGGAAGAAGTTATTGATTACCTTATGCACATGTTTTAATATGATGTTACAACAATGCCAGAAGCGTGGCATAGAATGGGAGAGGTTAGCCAACTGGAATCTCTAACCTGTTCGTATTATCGTGTATGACTTTGTTTGAAACTATATGCTATCTCACGTTATGTTTTGGAGAACGTATGGGATTGTGAAGTATGATATGGAAGATTTTATCCTGGAGTATGAATACGTTACCATGATAGACGTCCTTGAGAGAAGGTCAACGGACTTGAATGAGAAGAATATTATACGGTAACAGTTTTGTGATCCTTAGTCACTTGAGTCAGAGGACTTTGTGGTAGAGAATCTTCAGGAACTTTAAAAGTAATTACCATTATGCTGATGTATGATCTTTGCGCCTGTGACGATGTTAGTCTTGTCCACTCCGTCTGCTGGTGATTCGTTTTCATTTTAACCATTCGCGTTTGAAGCTAAGATCCAGTGATGATTTTATGAACTTTCAAGGCGACAAGTATCAGCAATAGAAGATCTGATCTATCAAGGCGACAACATCTTAGGATCATCTGAAGATCTGAACTTTCAAGGCGACAACATCTTTATTACGTGCGAGCTGTGGTCTAATACTCAGAACGAAGTATTTTATCCTCAAACGTACATACACGGAGACGAGGCACATTGATTTTTTACCTGCACGCGAGTTAAGTATAACGTGTTCTCCTTATACGCTTTATTACTTTTAGCTGTGCCTTCCGTGATATGTCCATATCTATATTTTCCATGTTATATGTTATATGTTGTTCATTCTTCGTGGGAGGTAGGGAGGTTGATCTGACGAACGAGATCCATCTCGAAGCCAATTCGGGCTCTTCGTCAGAAGTTCTGTAAGGCTCATTTTGTAAGTTTCAATTGAGCGATAATTCCGGTACAAGGCTAGAAACCTTGCCGAAGTTCTGATCGCTAGTTGCTTCTTATAATAGTATCTGTTTAGCTGTTTCGTCACGTTTAATTGTTGTTTTTGGTATTTATTTTACTCGTACCTTAGTTTTATGATGAATTTTGTTTGTATTTTGCGTCCATATCACCTTTCCTGTCGTTCAGTTTTTTACAAAACCTATGTTTTTACACTGTGTTGTCAATTGTACTGTTAATTATCTGATCGTAGTTATCGTCGTATATTTTTACGATATTCTATTTTAGTTATACATTTTTATTTTTTTTTATTTCTACGATTGTGTTCACCCGTCCAGTTTATCATGTCTTGTCGGTTATGTTTCTATTGTCTTTCTCGTTGTTCATTTCATGACATTTGATTACATAAATTTATTGATTAATAACATATTTAATAATTATATGATAACATTATACCGTTCTAAGGACAGGAACGAAGACCACTAGTTGTAGTAACACTTTTAAATAGTATTATTACATAATAATATTGAATAATGGCTACCTTAGACTATTTTATTAAGCAAGCTAAGGCGCTTAATATACCTCAGGAAGAGATTAGATCATTTGCTATGACAGAATATAAAGAATCTCAAAGGTTGGAATCTCAAAGATTGGATGCTGAAAAGTTACGTTTGGAAAATTTGAAATTTGAGGCAGATCAAAAACGGACTGAGGCTAAGGAAGAGGAGAAAAAAATGAGATTAACTGCTGAGGAGGATGAAAAGAAGAGGAAATTTATAGCTGAGGAAGAGGAGAAAAAAATGAGATTGGCCGCTGAATTAGAAGAGAAACGATTTCAGCGAGAAGCAGAACAGAAGCAAAAGGAGTCTGAAGAAAGACTTAAAATTGAAATGGAACAGAAACAAAAAGAAATGGAAGAGAGGAGATTAATAGCTGAAAAAGAAATGGAAAATAAACAAAAAGAAATGGAAGAGAGGAGATTAATAGCTGAACAAAATGTAAAACGACTTCAGCTTGAGATGGAAGAGAATGAAAAAAAAAACGACAGCATGAACTGAAATTAGCAGAGTCAGAATATGAGAGAATTAGGTTAACGCAGGAATCTAATTCTCAGAGAACTTTTGAAAGCCAAACTTCATCCAGACAGGATCATTTTAAGGAAATTCACCTTTAATTACCTAAATTTAATCCCCCGTCTGATGACGTAATATTCTTCCTAGATAGGTTTGAGGCCACTTGTGGGTCTTACAACGTGGATAAAGCGCTATACTGTACATATTTATCCAGATTACTTACAGGGGATGCATTAGCAGTTTATCATACCACCAGCATTGGTGAGAAAAATGACTATAATGCTCTTAGAGCGGCACTTCTGCAAAAATTCCAAATGACAGAAGACGAATATCGTTTAAGATTTCGTACATTACTACCTCAATCTAGCAGAAATTTTAGTGATTTTCTGTCACAGATACGACTAACATTAGAAAGATGGATCGAATTATCCAAAATTGAAAAGTCGTATGAAGGTCTCTTCGATTTACTGATGCGCGATAAGGTACTTTCGTCTGTAAATCCTACATTTCTCGCATTTTTACACGAAAGGAAACCTTTATCAATGAAAAATTTAGAAGAACATGCAAAAAAAATTTTGCACTGCTCACCCAACCATGGATCTAAGTAATGCACAGATTAAGAATGAATTGCCTGTTGCTTTTGCAGCACAACAAAACAATTTTTCACGCAATCGTTCTTTTAGTGCTGATAGGTATGTCAATAAGGGAAATAATTACAATTTTAACAATGATAACTTTTACAAAGGGAAGCAATTTTAACAATCTGCTCCATTTAATGTTTCTTGGAACCAAACTCACAGATCGCAAGATTTTGGTAACAATAATTTTAAAAATAATCAAGGACATTATAATAAACAAAACTGGAGATCAAGATCTCAGGGTCCACAAAACAGACAAGGTTCTTGGAATAAAAATTTTAAAGAACAGCATAACTTTAATTATACAAATTATCGGACTCGTCCAAATTTTAACTCTAGCAGAAACGACAATTTTGGCAATTTTAATGACAATAATCAAAATCGATCGCGTCGCAGAGATAGATCGTCAAGTAATACGGTTAGACATTCTAATGTCTCTTTAATTGATACACAGGCTAACATTGAACAGGGTAAAGTAGCTGAAACTCACAATGCTATGTCTTGTTCTCTTGATTGTACCCAGGTGAAAGACTGTCCAGAATGCTCGACTCTTTTCCAGCCTAAGGCGATCACGACGCTGCGTTGCGGACATACCTTGCCTAGTCTACCTGCAGTCTGCACAGCCACTCCTGCGTCAGTACACCAGGGACAGGGCTCTCTTAAGTTTAACAGAGGATTTGTTAACAATATTTCATGCTCTCTTTTATTCGACTCAGGTTGTACCACTGTGGGCGTCCGGACTTCGCTGATCGACCCTAGTTGTGCGACGGGCAGGGTTGTGAAATGTGTGACGTTTGGCGGAACTGTGGAAACATTTCCCACAGCCATTATAACACTTCATACACCATTTTTTTCAGGACAGATCCAGGCTTGTCTTCTTCCAAATCCAATTTGTGATTTAATACTTGGTCGCATACATGGTATTAAAGAGTGTTCCCCTCAACAAATTGCTGAATGGGAAGAGCGACATATTCAAACTGCAAATGCAGTAGTGACTAGAGCGCAAGCTACTAATATGTCGCATGATACACCTATTGAACCTACAGTTCATACCACTTGTGATGATGATGCTCCTATTTCACGGGAGTTGTTTGCTACATTGCAAAAGAATGATGATTCATTAAAAAAAAATTTTCAGTATGTTAACAAAAAGAATACAAGCAACAAACTTGCAAAATCTAGACATGACTTTATACTTAAAAATGGGATTTTGGTGAGAGTAATACGGGAAAAGGATTCATCCTTATGTTATCAGATCTTAGTCCCATCCTCTATGAGATCTCGTATATTACGACATGCGCATGACTCGCAATGTGCGGGCCATATGGGTTTTTCGCGTACCAAATCCAGAGTGCTTTCGGCATTCTACTGGCCAGGCGTCCATAGGGACATCACTCTCTATTGTCGGTCCTGTTTGATATGTCAGGAAGTTAAGGTACGGGGTCCATTTCATGCGGCTCCTATTCAAGCTGCGGACATCCCGATTAGACCATTTGATAAAATGGCCATTGACATTATTGGTCCGATACTTCCATCTGCTAGAGGGCATACGCATATCCTTACGTGCATTGATATGTGCACTCGTTGGCCTGAGGCCATCCCTCTCAAAAACACTTCATCTGCCAGTGTAGCAGAAGCATTGATGTTAATCTTCTCACGCATTGGTTTTCCACGGAAAATCTTGTCGGATCATGGGGTTCAGTTCATTTCTGAATCCATGTCTCAAGTTATGAAGACATTAGGTATAGACAGATCTCTTAGTTCTATTTATCATCCGATGTCAAATGGGTTAATTGAGCGTCTCAATAGGACACTCAAGCAGTTGTTGGGTAAGATGACTCAAGACCATCCCCAAGACTGGGATCGGGTCCTACCCGCTTGTCTCTTTGCGTATCGCGAGGTACAAAATCAAGCAACGGGGTTTTCTCCATTCCAGCTTGTTTTTGGCATGCAACCACGCGGTCCTATGTCGTTAATCCACGACTTATTGGTTGATGAGAATATTGAAGAGGAAACTCAATCCTCTTATGAGTATGTGATCTCTCTGAGAAAGAGAATCATAGATGCTTGTAGACTAGCTACTGCATCATCTGAACAAGCCAAAGAAAAAGCTCGTCTATTTGCAAACAAGTATAGACGTCTTCGCCAGCTCATACCTGGTGATGAAGCTTTTGTCTTACTACCTGCGCATAACAATCGTCTTTTAATTACCTGGAGAGGTCCTTTCAGGATCATCTCAAGAATATCCGATGTCGACTACATCGTTGATGTTAATGGTAAACATAAAACCTTCCACATTAACATGTTGAAGGAGTATTACTCACGTCCTGATTATCTACAGTCAGTGTTTCAGGCAACTGACGATCCTACACCACCTATTCCACACTATTCTAGTTTGTCAGTCATCCAAGAAGAGGAATCTTCTTTCGATGATGTACAACTACCAATACCAGTTGTACCACTCCATTCCACTGAGAAATGGAATGATGTTACGATCTCATCTACTCTTTCGGCTGATCAACGTCAGCAAGTCTCTAATATTCTACACTCGTATGAGGATGTCCTCACTGACATCCCAGGTCATACGTCAGTCATCCAACATGACATTATTCTGACTGACGATACGCCTATTCGAGTTCGCCCATATCCTATTCCTTTACACTTTCGTGATAAGGTTGATAAGGAATTGGATGAGATGCTCCAATTAAATATAATTGAACCATCTTCATCTCCATATTCTTCTTCTATGGTAATCATTAGGAAGAAGGACAATAATATACGTCTTTGCGTAGATTACAGGAAATTAAACAAAGTTACAAAATTCGATGCGGAACCATTACCTCTTTTAGATGACTTATTGGAGAGATTATCTCATGCTAAATTCTTTTCGAAATTTGACCTTTCAAAGGGATATTGGCAAGTGCCACTCACTCCTAAAGCAAAGCCATTCACCGCTTTCTCGACACCACGGGGTCTTTTTCAATGGAATTTTATGCCATTCGGGTTAATGAATGCGCCAGCTACCTTTGTACGCATGATGCGCCGCATATTGTCTCATCGTCCCGATGTCATTACTTATATAGATGACATCTGTCTTTTCAGTGACTCTTGGGATGAACATATTCAGGGTTTAAAATCTTTACTTTCTACCTTACGGGATTATAACTTAACAGCGAAACCTTCAAAGGCTTTTGTCGGTTTTCATGACATCTCCTTTCTTGGTCACCGTATAGGTCGCGGTTTAATGTATACAGAAGACAGTAACGTCTCTAAAATTTTAAACATCTCAGCACCTAAGACAAAAAAACAAGTGAGGTCGCTCTTAGGACTAATACAGTTCTATTCTAAATTCATCCCTCATTTGTCTACTATAACTGCACCTCTTTCTTCGTTACTAAAAAAAGGCACATCTAATGTAATAAAGTGGTCGCAGAATCACCAAACGGCTTTAGACTATATAAAACAATTTTTTTCAAATAAGCCTTTTTTAAGGTTGCCTAACAAAGATCTCACCTTTGTTCTTCGCAGTGATGCTTCTTCCTACGCTATTGCGGCAGTTTTGATGCAGGAATACGGAGGCACCTTATTTCCGGTTATGTACGTATCCAGAAAGCTCACAACGAGCGAGATGAAATATTCCGTTCTGGATAAAGAGCTCCTCGCTCTTGTCTGGGCAATCTCTAAACTGGATCGTTACCTCCTCGGCTCACACTTTGTGGTGGAGTCTGACCAGAAAGCTCTTACCGCACTGAATACAGGGAACGTTAAGTCATCAAAGTCAGCGCGTTACGCTATAGCGCTTCAACCGTTCCATTTTGAGATACGAGCTATTCCTGGAGTGCAGAATGTGTTCGCAGACTGTCTTTCAAGATGCCCAAGTGAACGTGTCGAAACTAAACCACTTCCAGATGGTGAAACATCCTCACCGAAACATGAATAACTTTGTACATTGTTATTGATACTATATTAACGTTTTCTTAGTACGCGAACATTGGTACTACAGTAACTTTTTATTAATATGGCAACATTGTTAAGAGCTACAAATATACATTTGTTATTCCTATGGAACATATTACACTACATGGCGTGTGCGAGAATATATTTTATCTTGTATGGAACATTCAGTACATCGTCGCGTCTATTACTAACTAGTTACAACTGAACATTGACAATGAGTGATACTGGAATTATTTAGAATATATTGTTAA